>VDFB02270651.1:105280427-105647402 GCA_007258455.2 Sequoia sempervirens | reverse complement strand
CATATAACATATGCATTTTAAGAAGTTCAAATTATAGAAGTGAGCCATCCTTTCTTATATCTTTCATAATTATAGAAGTAATCTTTCTTGGGTAGTGATCCCTCCTATTTTTTGGATAGCAATTCATCTAGGTAGTGAGCCTCTTGTAATCTATTATAACTGGCTGTGACATATTGTGAACTAATCCTCACCATGGTTTTTCCCTTTCAAGATTTTTCCACATAAATTTGGTGTTCTTGTGTTGAGTGTTGTGGTGCATGCTATAATTGTTCCTTTCCTTTTTCTGCAAGTTTAATGAGATGCTTTGTAATTCACTTTTAAGTTAATGAATTATAGGGAATATTGATTCACCCCCCTCTCAATATTTTGAGTGTTCAATAGGGATCAAATTGTAAGATTGAATAAGATTGTTATTGGTCTTCTCTATCTTCTAGATATGACTGCATTATGTTTTTTGGATGACCTATTGAAATTATTGCTTGTATTCATTTTTGGACAACCTAATTAGTGTTTTGAGATCTTGTGGAGGATATAAATGCAAGAAAAATTTAGTTTCAAGATGGGAGTTCATGTGGTGGTGTGTGAGTATGGATTGGTGAAGTGAGTTGAGAAAAAGAAGAGTGAGATGAGCTTTAAAACCTTAGTCAGTAGAGTGTATTGTTGATAAATGTTATAATCTAAACTCTCATGTATCCCACTATCAGATAGTGAGTCTCTTCAACAAGTCCTTTTTATTTGTATCTTTCCCTAGGGTTGTATGCCTCATTATTGCAAGTTTTTTGTATCTTTCCCTAAGGTTGTGCACCTTAAAAAATATTGCAATATTTTGTAAGCAATGATCTTCCTATATTGAGAGTTTTCTCTCCATGATTTTTTCCTTCTTGGGATTTCCACATAAATATGGTGTTATCCTATTCATCTGTGTTCATTTTCTTATCTTTCATTGCTGCTAATTTGATTAAGTGTTACTAATCTAGTTAAGGGTTGTTGATCTTATCAATAGTTTTAATTTGTATTTAGTTGAAGGGTTTTAGATCTGAAGGGCTGAAGTTTTGATAGATATTGATTCACCCCCCCTCTCAATATATGGGTGTGTTCATCAAAATGACCTACAATAACACCTTTCCTTAAGTACAACTTAGATGAGTGAAAATATAGGTACCAAAATGAAGCTTGATGAAGTGCCCATGTAAAAGGAAATCTCACAAAAAATAAGAAGTCCCCCCCAAAGAGAAAGAAAGGAGAGGAAGGACTATCTACATTAAATTCAAGCAATATTGGAGATCAATTACATCACAATAAATGAAGACTCAAATGTAGTTCTTGTGAACCTTTATATATCCCATCCCCCTAATGGTTTACCAAGTTGCATGAAGTGTAAATTACACTATGTTTTTCACAAAATATATAAAATGGTTTTATAAATTGGGTACCATGCTTAGTGAGAATATGTTGAAGTCAAATGGTCTTAGTGGCTACATCTACATTTTCCAATAATTTTCGTTAATGGATGATTGAGTAATATAATTTCATTTTTTTTCTCAACCAATAGATAGTACCTCAACCAAGTGATAAGTTGTAGCATAAAGTGGACTAGAAATATGAAGAATCACTTACCTACTATGAATTAAAGTATCTAATCAAGTCAATATTAATACCTACTGCATAATGAATCTCATGGCTATGTGTTGTTTGAATATTGTGAATAATGTTCTTAGCTACCTTTTATAATAGTTCATGGTGATTATACATAAACTAAGAGACCATGTGAATGGATTATGAGATGTCAGATCATGTATGAATTAAGAAAATGAGGTTCCAAACAATGTCATGACCCTATTTTTTTCTTTATTTCTTCTTATATTATTAGTACATAATGATTTTATAGATGCATATTGAGTATGGATAAAATAAAATTTATTTAGCTAACATTTCAAAATAAGATTATTTCAATATCCTTGGAATCATAGGTAATACTATTTGAGTTAAAAATATTTACTGCACTCATTGTATTTGGTTTATCTTATGATTCATATTAATTTATTTTTAGATATTACTATATGAAAATGAATATATGATATTTTATTTATTCCTTTGGATTTATTATTTCCTATTGAATGTTTTGAGATACTTGTTTAAAAATATATGATGTTAGACCTTGATTAGATTTCCACTATCTTGAATGTTATAACTTGTTTAGGTTGGCTAAGTCTAATTACTTGTATGGGAATCTATGAATATTACTATTGGATATTTAATATATTTTTCCTTCTATAATGACTATTAAAGATCCATTAGTTTCACTGTGTAGGTGAGCAACTAAAAATAGCTAGTTGGAAAGAATATGGAAGACATTAATACTATGGGATTATTTTCATAAAAGATAGTGTAAGCATGAAGGTAATGCACATATTATATTATATAGTAATGGGAGAGAGAGGGATAGGGGATTACTTGTTTTTGTAGAGTCTTGGAGAAAAAGGAAAGATACATAGTTATTTGGAGATAATACAAATGGTAGAGGAGTATCAAGGTAATCTAAAGATAGTTATTTGTTTCCTTTTCTTAACAATTTTATTATTTGAAAGATTTTTTTAGAATTGGTTGATTTGTATGTTATTGTGTCAATGTGTGTACATTTTTTTGTAATATATTAGTAAATTATCATGTCACTTTTAAGGTATTCTATCAAATAGTTCTCATGCCCTATTTATGTTTCCCTTGTCATTGTAGCTTGTCATTATAGTTAGTGATCACATTGTGCTCTAAATTTTTTCACATGAAATTATTCTTTTTTATTTTATAAATATTTAATCCCATTTTCCATTTTAACGATTTGAAAAAAAAAATTGAATAATATTTTTATTCATTTTGTCAAACAATTCACATGCCTTTTCTATATTTCCTTTTGTAAACCTATTTTTTCATATCATCATCTATTAGAGTATTAGGATTTAACTATTTTTTTAATCATAAGGATATTACATGATCATGATGAATGATATTTGAGCCATTTTTTCAAATAAATCACATGTCTAGTCTATACTTTCTGTAGAAGTTGAAAAACCAACTTCACAGTCCCCAAAAATCACCTGCAAACAATCACCTATCACATGCAACAGATATTCAGAACAAAAATGAAAGATGTTCTATAAACTCTCATAGCAAGCTTGTGCAATAAAAAATCAGCATTAGATATTGAATGAAATTGTCTTACAAATAATGCAAAACCCTTCAAAAATGCAATCATGCAAAAAGCAAGGCATGGACAACCCTAATCCTATTTTGAGCAAAAAGATAGATCAACAAGATAAGGATAATAATTAACCTAGGAAATAGAATATTACTATGTAAACTTATGCTAGAGTGTAATTAAATAATTAATTACATGAACATTTTCCTTATCCTTCAATTCACTTTTATAGGACATCAAAATTTCATACTCTAATATTTGTATCATGGGTTCTTAGGAATTTTAGCCTATGTTATCTTATCTATTTCATTTGTATTATAATTTTTCAAGTTATTATTAATGGTATGGTTAATCATTGATATTATTTGGCAATAAATAGTCTATAATTTCATATTGATACTCTTAAAAGGCATGTGCAAAGATGAGGCACCAAAAAGTGGCCACAACAATTTTTTGGTCCATCCAAGACATAATGTAAGTATTTTATATCCTGGTGGTGATCAAGCCTACATAGATCCCTATTGAGCCATAATGTTCTCATGTTACGACTATGTTAAAAACACAAATCCAAAGAGGCCAAGCTCATTTGATCTCAACCTCTTGTCTCTAAAATAGGAAATGTGAGTGAGAAATAGCGTGTACACATTATAGAGTTGATCAACCCACCATTAAAATGAAGCATTCACCTAGATGGGTTGGGGCTTCTAAGGGGTTTGTGGTCTCTACTTTTGTGTTGTTCCTAGTATGGTTGCAACCCCTTAGGGCCAGTCTTTGCCCATGGATGCTCATATTTTTATATAATTATATATATATATATACTTTTATAATTTAATTTAATTTTTTAGTTTATAATTTACTTTTCTTTACTATCCCTTCTTTTGTTAAGAGTTCAACCCTCAAGGTTTGGATAAAAAATTATGTAAATTTTTACTAATCTTCCATAGAAACAATATAGGGTTTCTAATATTTTAGAGGCTAGGGAAGATTTTTTAACCTTTCTTGATTTTGTAATCATTGTTCTAAGATGATTATGCATGGGTCTAATTGCTGAATATGAAACAATATATGTATAAGGTGAACCTAGAGGCATATGATCTCAAGATTAATAACCATGCATCAAAAATAAAGAAATTTATAAAACATTAAGGTAATGATTTATGTTTTCGTTCATATATTTATATTTTATGTTTAATACTCAAAAATTTAACAAAGGCTTAAAAAATGGTACACATGGCCTACTTAACCAGATATTAACATCTATTTTCACATTAATCTAAATATAACATCAACCTTCTCACATATTTTCCATTTCCATAATATGAACTTTACAAAAAACTTGGATACATTATTTTTCTTCATACATAAATTTCCAGATAACCATCTACATTTAACTTCTCCAAGGTAAAAGAGTTAAACTAGACTTGATTGAAGAAAAACATCCCATTTTGGAAATAACTATATTGAATAAGCATTCAAAAGAAAGTTAGTGGTGAGAGAAAATTGTCTCTACCTAACTAGATGACATCATGAAGCCATTTGAGGCTCTAGCAAATAGTTGGGACAAGAGGAACACCCAAACCCAAGACAATGAATGCAATTCACAATAAAACCACCTACCCAAACTTTATTACCCACACATAAGATTGCATAACTCCCACATGATTCTTTCCAATTTAAAGGAAAACAAGATCACACAATAAAATCAAACTTTCAGCGAAATCTTGAAAACAACTTATAACATGGTGTAGAAAAAAAATTAAAAAAATCAACATAATCCCCAAAGTATTTCACCAACCCCACAACATATATTACATGGAGGCTTACCTCCCAACAACCCACTACCCATGAAAATATTTAATCAACCTCATTCTTTCCTCCATTCTCACATACCCTCTCCAAAACCAACCAGCAAGAATTCCCAAAGCAAAGCCATAAACCACCTTTTAGCTTCCTCCACAAGTTCCCTAAGCTTGGAACTTTGGTTAGCATCTCAAAATTTCATAATGAGCCCAATTTTGTCATTTTACACCTCTTACGAATGGTTCTAAGGTTAGCTACATGTTACAATTTTATAACACATTTAATAAATCCCAAAAAATACCACATTTCACTATCCAAATAAACTTTCAAACACCAAATTTATTATTCCTCACACAAAAAACAACATTTATGCCCACATTCATAAAACAATGTGTTACTTCACAATCATGAAGTGGGGATAATTAGGGTCTTGGTGATCCTCTTTTCCTCCCATTGACCATTTATATACTTGCACACCTTTTCCATTATTAGTACTCCATGATATGAATAACTAAAATGAGATATTTGTAATTAAATCATCAACATGGTATAATGTAAATTTACATACCTCAACCCTACTTTGATATACACCAATGAAATGATTATAACTTTATCTTGAATTCTTCAGTGCACAAATATTTTCCTGTTAGTGTTAAATTTTATATAATTACACTCCTAACAATTTAAATTTGTGATTATGAAATTCAACATATTTCTAGATAACCTAATAATTCCATTCAAAATTAACTCAAGTCTTCAAATAAATACTCTCCCTTGAAAATTACATTTTTTATTTCTAGAACATGACTGGAACTAGTATCATTATTAAATCAAATTAAAATTATTTATACCAAAATAATAATATGGTAATTCCTACTACAATTTGTTTTTTATAATTTTCTAAATATGTACACCATTTCAAAATAAATCTTCCTTTCACATGAAACTAAACAATACAATGAGCAAGTAAATTTACATATAAAATTATAACTCTAGAGGTATCATCAACAAAAGAGCATAGAAATTTATTTTCCTAGGTAACAATTTTATAAGTGTTAAGACACATTTTCTTATAGAACATGCCACATATTTGAACAAGGATAATCCTTTTGTTGCAATGATTGTATTAACTGTAGATACATAAAAATGACCTAGGCCTACAAGCTTCATTTTTACCACTTTCATCCTAGCATAATTAAGACATTTACTTATGTCCTTGGTCCACATTCGACTATTGATTAAATAATTCATAATTATTTAATTAATTCATGTCTTTGTATTCTTCATGATTATTAAATAAATAAATTTTATTTATTTATTAAATACGTCTTTAACTGTCTAAGTCTTCTCTTAATTAAATAAATTTCTTAATTTATTTAATTTCCCTTTAGTTCTTCTTGATTATTAAATAAATGAATTATATTTATTTATTTAATACGTCACTGATTATCTTAATTAAATAAATTGATTAATTTATTTAATTAGTTGGTCTTATCTCCTAAATTAAATAATTAAATTTAATTATTTAATTGCTAATTAATATTCTTCTCATTTTAAATAAATTAAATTATTTAAAATGTCATGTCAATCTTAACTATCAGTCCTTTTTGATAAATAATCTGAAAAGATTATTTATTATCTCTCGAAATCCATAATTTGAATTATCTTAATTCAAATTGGCATCTAATCTTCCAAAAATCAAGCAATCGGGCAGATTCTTGATTTTCAAAATCTTATCTTCAGTCCAAATCATATCTTCTTGATTTTTCGAATCTTGCAAATCAAGCAATCTTATCTTCTTGATTTTTTGAAAATCTTTATTTTCTAATTAATTTGTCTCATTTATTCTCCATCGTCGATCCGATTTTATTCTGACCGTTTGATTAAGGATTTTGCCCTAACCCTAATTAGGGATTCTCAGGTTTAATCTAGATCGTTCATTTTAGGTTCTCATCATTAATTTATCTTGTCCGTCCATTCAAAATGACATTTTCTATAAAATGCCATCTTCTTATCATTTTTCAAAAAACACGCACATGCTGACATTTTGCATAGTTATTATAGGCATTTACTTTCACACTTTATTGTCATAGGCAATTTTAGTATTTAATTTGATCAATTTTGGCATTTGTTTTAGACATAGGCATTGGCAATAGACATAGGCATTTAGACATAGAAAATCCTTCAAAGCTTGTTGTAGGACTTAGGCATTTTTAGATTGCTTGCACAAAGAATCTGAGGGCAACATTATCCAGCAAGTAAGAAGGTGCTACAAAAATGAATCATGGAGACTTCGGCGATCAGGTATAATCGTTCTTTCATGTATTTCCATTGTGTTTTGTAGCTACTTTGGGTTTTTATCATTTTGCTTTCAATTTAATTGATCTAATCTAATACCTACAAATTACTCTTAGTTACATTGGTGAACCCGGCTCCATTTTTCTGGTTTTCCGTATGGATTTTTGTTGTTTTCTGCTATTTTGTAGGTATAGGTATGGATCAACACAAGTGTTTTTTTTTTTAAAATTGACACATTTGATGCGTCGCGATGCATTCGCTAACAAAAGAGCCGCAATCACCCTGACAAGCCGCAACTGACATCCAGAACGATGCATCTGATCTGTTGTGCTGCATTTGAAGACCCAAATGACACATCTACCCTATCAAGCTGCATCTATCTGGTAAAATTTTTCTTTTAGTTTTGATGTTCTAATGTTTGGATTTCAGGTTGTTTCGAGTTTCTGGTTTTCTGGTTTTCTATTTTTCTGTGTTTTTTCCTGCATGTTGGCTAGATTAGACTTTTTGTGTTACTAATCTTCTTTTATAGCGTGTGGCGATCCTCACTCATGTGTCGAAGACTATTGATTAAAGAGACTACTAACTCATTGTTTGCAGATTCAAATGTCAAAGAAGGAATAAACAAACATTGTGATTATTGTTTATAGATTAGCAAATATTTGATTTTGGTGCATTTAAAAAGAACTCATGTCTTCTATGATTGATTGTGGTTGCAGAATGGTAGGTGAGTATGCTCTCACTTGGTGAAAACCTTGTGATTAGAAAACCAGACCCATTCTTATCTGTTATTTACCCTGACTTGGTATATCGGAGTATTCTCTCCCCTCAGGCTTTTGGGCGATCTTGGGTGTAAGAGAAACGGTTACCAACTCTAGAAATTGGGCCTGCCTGGGGATTTCATCACCCCAACACGACTCAAACCTGCAATGGAGCTAAAGCCAAGGTACTCCTAACCGGTATATAAATGTAAACCTTAAGGGAAAACCTAAGGTTGCAAGTGCGGATGTGTCATACGGGCAGAGTTGTACTCCCTTAAACCCTGTTGAGCTTAACCTCTTTAGGCTAGAGTGCCACCTTAATGGTGATTAATCTCTTGCCCCATGTATGGCCACTCAAACGGTGGTCCTGAACTAAAAGCTCTTGTGTAGTAAGCCAAAATCCTTCTATTTGCTAGTGCAGCACCGGTTGGTGTGAAGGCATCCACACTTTCACAGTTTGTAGTAGAGGTGATCAGCTCGCCATGGGAGTTTCATGGGGGTTGGAAGCTTGGTTGGCCTGAGAAGAGAGTGCACTATAAGGGGGAGCCCATGCAGCGAAGCTTTTGAATTCACACGCTACAGATATGCGGTTGGGGAAACCCGCGTGGAATCTAGCAAATATTGTCATGGCCTAACCTAGGATCGTGCTTTTCTGATGTGTGTTTGGTTACTTTTTAAAACGCTGTGTTTGTCAAGTGTTTTCTAGTTTTACCATAGTTCAAAACAAAACATCCATCAAACAAATCAAAATTTTCATCAAAACAACAAGAAAATCATTTTGAAACAAAACTGAGTCGCATATGTCGAACCGTAACTGATTTTCTGCAACGCAATTGCTCTGCTAAACTGCATTTGAAACTTAGAATGCCGCATTTGTAGGTTTCATGATGCATCTGACAAATGAAGTCACATTTGATAGTCTAACAGCCACAATTGCAAAACCGAACTGCATTTGCTAAACTGTGACGCATTTTCCTGTCAAAATTTTAAATTTCACAGTCGAAACCTGAGGTCTTCAAATTGTCAACCATTTGTCAAACACTATCATCAAGAAGATTCTATCAGAAACCAAACTTGATATTGCTCAAAGTCTTGACCATTAGTTTACATTAGTCACCATAGGTTTCATACCTCATTCCTTTTCGTTACATGCATTCAACATTACGTTGTCCCTAGGTTCACATTTTGCATACTTAGGATTAGGAAAATCTTAAGCACACTTTGCAAGGTCATTGTTTTCAAAATTAGACCCTCTTGGACTAAGTTATCAAACCTCCTTTTAGTCATTGTCCTCTTTTGTGAGATTTCTTCCAACTCAAAAGTCTAGTTAGGAAGACTTACTAGTCATTTAGACCTTGTCAACTTGTCATTTCCAACAAAGTCCTTTAGCAGTCAAAATCGAAAACAAAGTTCGCACTTAGAGGTGCTTAGATAACCTTGTACTACATTGCATACAAATTGCATATCCTATTCATGAAAATCCAAAAACATTAGTCATTCTAGTTATCATTTTGAACATAGACTTCACATAGTGTCATACTTGCATTTAGTTGTCATTCCCATTTGAGCAATCTCATTTATGGTTGAAACCAGACTTCAAAAACAAAAGAGACAAATGGAAAACTTTAGGAAAGACCCCCCATTTATTGTCAACAATCCTCCACAAGACCCAAACTAGACCTTTTATGATCCATTTACCAATCTAGACAATCAACCTCCAACAACAATGCAATCCTCGTCAAACAGTCCATTCAAACAATTCCTACAAAAAGATGAAAATGGTCAACTACTTCAGGAAAACATAAAGGCATTGACACAAGACCCCGAGGCCTGTCAGCTTGCTGAGGCAATGGTCCATCAGGACAGAGATAGATTCTTAGCTATGCTCTTGAGTGAAGGAGCTAAGTTACCACAAGGATTTGATGCTACCACGTTAAATTTGACACTTCACGACCCTAATGCCAACAATGCACATAACATGTCACATAGTGGTCAACTTCTAAATACTATGAGCAATACTTCCTTTGGGACCACAACGACAATGCATACCACTCCCAATGTCCCAAACACCACCAACATCCCCAACACCACAAATATCATGATAGTCAATGCCACGATAGTAAATGCCATGGGGGCATCATCAAGTCACAAAAATCCCCCCTTGACAACTTCATTTACTACCATGAACACAACTTCGACATATCCATCCAATGGTATTTCACAAAATCCTTTGGGAGGAGCCACAAGACGTATCTTTATCCAAGGACAACAAAAAAACATTAACACAACAACACATTCAAATGTCATTGCCTCCCAAGGTACAAACACAAATGTCTCCCTTGTACAAAATCATCAATTTACACAAGGTGGGCAAATAACACAACCCATGGTACCATTAACGCATCATAACATCCATGGTCATAATATCCCCCAAATAATGACACACATGGCTGGGGGACACATCCCAACATACTCATCCAACATTCATACTCATCAACATGCACCCAATCATAACTTCTAGTACCAACATCATGTCAATCCGCACACGTCATACATACCACAACAATCCCTATCGCCACAATACACCAATATTCACGCACAAAAAATAGGAACACATGGTGTACCAGGCAATCCAATGCATAGAAACATAAACGACCCTACCATAGATGAACTCAAAGCAAGAATGAGGGATATGGAGAAAACTATGCAAAACATGTACATTTCAGGTAGGAAATCAGAAATATCATATGACCTGGATGTATACCCATTCGACACAAACTTAAATATGCCTCCATTTCCACAAGGATACATGTCACCCAACTTCACAAAATATAGAGGCAAGACAAATCCCATTGAACATGTTCACGAATTCGCAACCAATTATATGGACATCGCCTACAAACAAACATACTTGATGAGAATTTTTTCTAAAAGTTTGGTGGGTCAAGCCCTTGAATGGTTTTCAACACAAAAGATATCCAGACATGGGATGAGCTCAAATGAAAATTCATAAGAAATTGCGTGTACAACATTGACTTGGATACCTCTATCACTAGCTTGTGCAATCTCATGCAAGAAGATTCTGGTGAGACATTTATTCCATTCATTCAAAAATGGAGAAGCCTTGCTAGTCGATATCACATTGACATTCTTGAAAGGGAAAAAGCTGACATTTTTGTCCAAACACTTCTAGGGCCCCTAAAATTCGCATTGCAAATACATTGTTGCACAAACTTCACAAAATTAGTGGAAAAAGGGGTCCAGATCGAGAAAGCCCTTATCGCAAAGGGAGAACTGATATATGGTTCCAAAAACACAAACGTCAACCCACCTACTGACAAAAAAAATATTGGGTTGAGAATAAGCATGTTACAAATGATGGTGTTGTTGATGCCAAGACTGTAAACACTGCAGGTCCCATACTGGCCTTGAAAGGGGCTCAACAACAAAATAGACCAACAACGACATTGACACCTCCTCCCAATACTTCTTCAAACAACCAAAGCAGTCAAAACAACCAGGGACAATACCATCAGATGAGACAATTTCCTAGAGGTCGCACATACACCCATTTGGGTGAACCCATTGAAGAAGTCCTTAAGAAATGCATCCAGCATGGGGTCATCATACTTCTGGAAATAAAACCATATGACCCAAAACAATTCAAACTAGTATGGTGGAATGACAATGCACTTTGTGAATACCATCGAGCAAAAGGGCATACAACCTCTAACTATCGACAATTGAAAAACATCATACAAGACCTTATCAAAAATTGCACCATTGAAGTAGGTGGATCGCAATTCACCTCCAACTCAGATCATACTATCCACAAGAATCCACTACAGGACCATGGTTCTCATAATGCTTCCACTCCAGGTTCACATAACCAAGCTAACTTCACTTGAGCCAAGTACGATTATTCTAGTGGGCCAATTATAAATAATGTCAGAATTGACGATGAGTACATCAATACCATTATGGTCAAGAGAGCACCCCAGTGTAGTGCTACTACTCAAAGTGGCAAGGTCACTATAGCTAGTCCACCTCTCACTAGACAAGCTAAAATCACTATACCGGGCCCATCTGCTAAGCAATTACAACTTGCTTCATCTGCTAAATAGCCAAAACCTATCCCAACCCCACAGCAATGGAAATTCAAAAGTTAGTTCAACCTCATTGACCAATTAGGAAATAATCTTGTGCAAATATCTATCCTTGAGTTGCTTTGTATCTCTCCTGCACACAAAGAAATCCTAGACAAAACTCTCCTAGATTCATCAGTCCCTAAGGACATCGATGTCAATCAGTTTGAAACTATGGTAGGATATCTCACCATGCTACACCATGTCACCTTCTTGGATCAAGACTACTCATCACATAAAACCAATCACAATGATGCATTACACACAGAAACTTTTGTCCACAAGCACAAAGTTAGACGAGTTTTAGTAGATGGTAGAGCAGGGTTGAATATATGCTCCCTCAAATTGGTTAAGGCTCTTGGGTTCTCTGATATGTGCATAGACCCAACAAAAAGTATAGTGATCAAAGCATATGATGATGAGGAACGCTCTTCACAGGGTGTTATCTCTCTCCCTATCAGAGTGGGACCGGTCATTGTAGACACTACCTACCAGGTCCTGGATTTGGAACTACCATATAACATCTTACTTGGTTGTCCATGGATTCATGCTTTAAAATTCATTCCGTCTACATACCACCAATGCCTCAAGTTTCCATTTGATGGCACAGAAGTAACCATATACAAAGACCCCGTCCCTTTCCAATATTGTACCAAATTAAGGGGTATCTCCGAAAACTAAGTACCTATTAACCAAGAAGCATTTGGCTCCTCGTCATCCAAGTATATCAACCCTTCCACACTCACGTCATCTTCCACATCCACTCCATCCACATCTTCCACCATACCATCACCTTCCACCAGCCCTAAGACTGAATCAACTATCAAAATCTAGGACCTCAGTTGTGGAGAGTTAAAACTAAATACAGCATACAGCATAACTACAATACCCACTCCTCCAAAGATATATGGTCGGTCATGTTTCAGAATGGAACCTCAAGAAACCTTCAAAGTTCCACTGAATATAGTTTTTATCAAGTGGGGAGACATGAGTGATGAAGACCTTGCTAACATCATAGGATGGATCTATAAGGATACAGTTGCATTACCTCCATTACTAGTTCAAAAATATGGCAAGGGTTACAACATCATGAAGGCTAAAGGCTACGATGGTACTAGTGGTCTTGGAAAAAATAAAACTGGTCAAAGGGAACCCATAGAAACTTTTAAAACTCTGAAGTATCTTGGATTAGGGTTGGGATCACTCAACAATGATGATCGACATACCTCGGGACTTTCAAATGAGCAAGTACATGCTTCTAACAGTGTCAAGACTACTAGGGAAACCCTCACTGAAACAGATTCCCATGAGTGGGAATTTGGCTCAGAAAGATCCCTAAGTGACTATTGTCTTGATGATTTGTTTATCGAACTAGGGGAACTGACCTCTGAACAATAGTTTTGGCAAACATTCAAAATTGAAAAAGCACCAAATGGTCAAAGTCCCACCAACAATTCCCATGTCGTACAACACCTGTCATCTGAACCCCATCACTCCAATCAGTCTAATTAGTCCAATCAGTCTAAAGGGTCAGATGACATTGATAACCAGGACTCTAAAGCCTTCACTCCTTATTACGACAACGAATATGACACTAGTGAAGGAGAATATTGGATAGAGTCTGATGTAGAGTTAGATGATGATAACCTCATCTACAACATCACCGAATCCATCTGCATGCTATTCGCATCCTCACCACAATTCACTAGCCCTGACGATGGCATCTCCTTAGTTTACCCTGAATTAGTTGATTGGGACCAACAAGGACTGCTAGTTCTGGACACATTCCAAAATGATGAGGCCATTGCCGAATTCATGGGATTACGAGAAGGCATACTTAGTGGGGACCACAAATCAAGATTTTCCATTGATTTAGATTGCATGGAATACTTCGATGTGATAGTTTAGTCCTCTAGTCGTAAAAGTAAAAATAGAGTAAAAAATGAAACATCTCTAGGTGAAAACCGAAAGACACCTCTTGACGACAAAATAGTAAAAATAAAGGATGAATCTGCGGGTGAAAACCTCTCTAAGGCACCCAAAGATGGAGGACTAGACTTTCTCCCTATGCAATAGGAGAAATCAGCCATGCTTATTGAGGACACAATAGAGGATAACATTTCAACTACAGAAGACCCCAAGATGGTCCTATTTGTGGCATCGTTGACTGATGAAGAAAAACTAGAATTTCATAAATTCTTTGCAGAACAGAAAATCAATTCTGCATGGTCCTACGTAGACATGCGAGGATTGGACCCCAAACTGGTTCTGCATCATCTGCTACTATTACCCAATGCTAAACCAGTCAAGCAGAAGTTGCGCAAAATGCACCCTCAAGTTGCTCTATTGGTCAAGGCCGAGTTTAAGAAATTACTAGATGTCAGATTCATAAGGTCTATAGATTATGCTGAATGGATTTCCAACCTAGTGCTGGTGACAAAGCCAAATGGGCTGATTCAGGTATGTACAAATTTCTGAGACCTAAATAAAGCATGTCCAAAGGATGACTTTCCTTTGCCCAACATTGACACCATAGTTGACCTAACTGCAGGACATGAGATGCTATCCCTCATGGATGGTTTCTCTAGCTATAATCAAATATGCATTGCTCCTGAGGATCAACACAAAATGGAATTTACTTGCCCATGGGGCACATACTATTGGAACATCATGCCCTTTGGTCTCAAAAATGTGGGTGCCACATATCAAAGGGATATAACCACAATATTCCATGACATGATGCACAAAATAATGGAGGATTATGTAGATGACCTATTGGCCAAATCAACAACTAGGAAAGATCATTTGAAGGTACTCGACACAATTTTCAAGAGACTTGAAGAGTAAAAAGTTTGGCTAAACACTAAGAAGTGTGTTTTTGGGGTTATGTCAAGTAAACTATTGGAATACATAGTTTCCTGAAGGGGCATAGAGGTTGATCTGGCAAAGGTCAAAGCAATCATAGACATGCCTCCACCCAGAGGTATCAGTGAACTCAAAACTCTGCAAGGAAGAGTATAATCTATTTGTTGTTTCATAGCCCAATTGGTAGATAAGTGCCACCCATTTCAGTATATGCTATGCAAAGGGGTTCCCTTTGTATGGATGGATAAATTTCAAGAGGCCTTCTAGCAAATCAAATATTACCTACTATCAACACCAGTCCTTATGCCGCCCATTCATGGAAAGCCGTTGATTCTATACATCTCGACTACTAGTTTAGCACTGGGGGAATTGCTAGCCCAAAATGACTATGAAGGAAAAGAAAGAGCAATCTATTACATTAGCCGCACACTGATAGGCTATGAGTTGAATTACACATATATTGAATGTGCATGCCTTGCTGTTGTCTTTGCATCCCAAAAACTAAGACACTATATGCTCAGTCACCAGACATAGCTCGTCACCAAGATTGATCCACTGAAATATCTACTAAGTCGGGTGGCATTAATAGGCTGGTTGGAAAAATGGGTCATGATACTAAGCAAGTATGACATACAGTATGTTGAGTGTAAGGCAATAAAAGGACAAGTAATAGCAGATCAACTAGCAGACACACCGATTCAAGTCACTCATCCATTAGTAACTAATTTTCTTGATGAGTCCATTTTTCATGTGGAACTGGCAACACCATGGAAGCTATATTTTGATGGGTCTCATAGTGGTCATGGATTAGGTGCTAGAATCTTGTTTATCACGCCATAGGGGGATTCAATTCCCAAGTCATTCAGGATCGCTTTCCCTTGTACAAATAACATTGCTGAATATGAAGCACTAGTAATAGGTCTCAAGCTAGCAATCAAATGGAAAATTAAGACATTGCTTGTATTCGGGGATTCCCAGCTAGTAATCAACCAAGTGAATGATGACTATGAAACAAAGGATAAGAAGTTGCTTCCCTACAAGAGGATGGTGGACAGTTTTTTGACATACTTTCAATTGATTTCTTTTGAACAAATCCCCAGGATACAGAATAAGGCAGTTGATGCAATGGCTACTATTAGTTTTCTTCTAGACATCCCTAAAACTGTTTCACAATTTGAGTTTTTAGTAGAATAGCTTTTGATACTAGCATATGATATCCTAGAATCAGAAATGGTTTGCGAACTTGTTGGTCCCAACTCTCCTTGGTATCAAGACATTTATGAATACCTAAAATCTCAAACCCTTCCACCAAACCTGTCCAATAACCAAAGGAAGTCCTTCATTAAAAAATCTTCAAGGTATGCCATTATTAGTGACACCCTATACCACTATAGTTTCGACAATACCCTCCTTAGATGTCTTGACACCGATGAAGCATGTATGACCTTACAAGAAGTGAACGATGGTATATGTAGATCCCATTCGAGTGGTCCTACTCTAGCTAAGAAATTAACAAGACTTGGGTATTATTGGATGACCATGGAAAAAGATGCAATTGAATATGTCAGGACTTGTCACAAATGTCAAATACACAGTGACTTGGTCCATGCTACAACATAAGAACTCTGGCTAATCACTTCTCCTTGGCCCTTCACTCAATGGGGACTCGACCTCATGGGTAAGATTCATCCAACCTCATCTAATGGCAATAAATTCATTATTACCGCCATTGAGTATTTCACAAAGTGGATTGAAGCCATCCCATTGATATACATTACTAGCAAGCAAATATCAAAGTTCATCCTCAACTACATCATTTGCCGGTATGGCCTTCCATAGTCCATCATCACTGACAATGGATGTCCGTTGAAAAACCAAGACATACATGAGTTATATGACTGATTCTATATCCAACACCACTTTTCATCCCCATACTACCCACAAGGAACTGACCAAGATGATGCATCCAATAAAACCATTGTCAAGATCTTAAAAAAGATTGTCAATGATGCTGGCCATGACTAGCACATATAACTTAACCCTGCTCTGTGGGCTTATCGAACTAGCATTTTTACACCTACAGGAGCTACCCCATTCACCCTATTCTTTGGCACTGAAGACATCTTACCCATTGAGGTCAAAATTTCTTCGCTATTAGTCTCCTTGAAGGGTCTAACTAATGAAGAGGAGTACCGACAATCACACTTGCATGAGCTGGAAATGCTGGAAGAAAGAAGATAAAACTCATTGAATCATCTCCAAGCATACAAGAACTACCTTTGTTGTAGCTACAATAAAAAGGTTATGGTCAGAAAGTTTGACGTTGGTGACCTGGTTCTCATGCAAAACCCAAAGTACCAAGCTGATAGAGAAAAGCTAGGAAAGTTTGAACCAAACTGCCTGGGTCCATACATTATCATATCTTCTTTTGGTTCTGGAGCTTATCAATTGGAAACTCCAAATGGGGAATAGTTGACTGAGTCCAACAGTTTACATCTCTGAAAGTTCTATGCATAGCATTAGAGGATGGAGCTGAAAGCCATAAAATACAAAGAAATTGAAAAATGATAAAAATTGTCACCCTGATGAAAACTTGGCAAACAGGTGTCTTGGTGACACCAAAAAAATTAAAAAGTCAAGAAAATAGCAAAGAGAAAAATGATTCATTCAATAGTGAAAACCTGGCAAACAGGTGCTTTGGACAAGTAAAATGGTGAAAACCTGGCAAATAGGCGCCATGCGTAATCAATCATTGCTCTGCCATCTACTGTCACTTTGCCTAAACTTGGCTTAAGATGAAAGGTATGTTCGCTATTATTCTACAAATCATCATCACATCCTACCCAACCTGTCATAGTGGATAAATGATTGACATCAAGTCCTGATGACTATCCATCTAGCAAGTCAACAGTATCCCATCCATATTCCTTGCAAATGGCTAAGTCTTAGACCCGACTGGAGGAAAAATGTGTATCATGCAGCTGCAATGGATGTCACATATGATCACAAAAAACATCATAAAAAGTCTTGAAAAAAGACAAAAACATTGGCAAAATGTCCTGAAAAAAGACAAAAATATTGGCAAAATGTCCTGAAAAAAGATAAAAAACATCATAAAATGTCTTGAAAAAAGACAAAAAACATCATAAAATATCCTAAAAAAAAGACAAAAACATTGCAAAATGTCCTAAAAAAAGACCTAAAAATCATAAAACATCCTGAAGAAAACCACAACAAATCATTAGACTTCTCAACGAACACGAATGCAGTGTCATCTCTTGGCAAAGTCAATCAAGTCAATCGGTCCATGTCATTGTCCGAACTATGTTTTCTCTGCGCATTTGCTATGTAGGCAAGACTCATACCTGAGTCCCCGAGACATTAGGTCAGTCCTTTTAGGTTTGTCAAAATAAATCATAACGCAATCTTTTCCCATCAAGACAAAGTCATTGGTCATGTTGAACTACGAGGTCTCTAAGTGTATGATGTAGGCAAGGCCATCTATCGATAAGCCCCTGAGGCCGCACTAGGTCAATCCATTAGGGTTCATGGCACTACATTGGCACACACATCAAAAGCCTTCAATCATTTTCTACATGGCAAAATTCCTGAAATAAAGTAAAACAATCATTTATTCAGCATGGCAATCTCATCAGCACATCACTCATATCAGCAAGGCAATATCAACATATAGTCAAACACAAGTCAAACTTGGTCAAAGAAAGTCAAATCATCATAAACCGGTCAAACTGTCAAATTTCAGTTAGTCTTCAGATGAGTCCTTCTGAGCTATAACCTCTATCATTTACGCCTTAGGATGTGTCCTTCCTAGGCATCGTCATCATCATTTCGACATTTTGAGCGATCTTCTTGACATCTAAAGATCACTCTTCTTGACATAAGTATTCTTCAGATCTGTCCTTTTGAAGAACCAACTCTGTCATTTATGCCTTAGGATTTGTCCTTCCTAGGCATCGTCATCATTTAGAGGGACCCCTTACGAACATTAGGGATCAAAATCCTCTTGTCATCGGCATTATTCAGGATGTGTCCTTCCTAAATTCACCAATTCTTGGTATTTTCCAAGGTCAATCAAAACTTTCAACATTTTGACATCTCAACATTATCAAACATGGCATCTTGGCATCATAACAGTGAATATCCAGACACACTTAGCAAACACTTGAAAATTGTCTTTTAGTTTTTATTATGATATTAGTTTTTTAGTGAGATCCCACTAAGCAGAATTTAGAGAAGCAGTGACGTATCATGTCAATTGACATGCATGACTACTAGTTTCTCAGTGAGGTCCTAATTTTGGGATTTAGAAAAACAATGACATATCATGGTAAGGACTCTTTCTTTTTGTAATTTGACAGTCATGCTACTAGTTTCTCAAGGATGTCATGGAAACATGATTTAGAGAAGTAGCAACATTTCATGATTTGTCCTTGTCCTTTTTTTCTGTATATGGTTGATTATGGAGAAAAGACTGGGGCAAGCACGCTCCTAGTTGAGTCATGATCCTCTTTTTCTATGACTTTTTGTCTTATGTAATGTTACAACCTTGTACACCTTGATTTATGTCATATCATGGTGTTTCTTGGCCATTACAACAGTTTTCCCAATGATGATTAAGAGCAATAAATATTAAAAGTCCTACAGTAAAGTTTTGAAGGATTTGGTCTAGGTATTAACATGCATTTTCATAGGTCTCATGTCTTCTCCTCTTTAGTCTGATAATCCTCTCTCATTAGTCTCGTCATTTTCTCTCGTCCATCCCGTGATGATATCCTATGACATCCAAAAACATAAGTGCATACATGATCATATAAACATTGCATTAGGTCCATACATTACATCATCCATTGCATTAAATCATATACATAATCGCAAACATTGCATTAACATAATCATCAGTATTGCATCTTTTACTAAATACATCATGCACATCATTAACATAATCATATAAATAAGCATTGCATAATCATGTCATCAAAATCACAAATAGGCATCATAGGGCATACATGATACATCACAAATCATACATCATATATATCATAATACATAAAGCAAAGAGCATCACATAACACATGTAGGTCACATCAAAACTGCATCATCATATAAAATAATCTCAAAAAGGTACAATGTCATAGGATAGAGTCAATGGATATCCCAAAAATGGAGCTCGCAGGCTCAATCATATACATAATGTGTCACAAATAGAAAAATGCCCCTAGGGTAGACTCTCGTCATCCCCTCGAGGTGAGGAATGTGGTGGTGGCAGCTTTGTCACGGGCGCTGAAACAATAGTTGGTCCTGTAGCAGCCTCTGTTTATGAAACTGAGGGAACTGCGAGTGAAGGCATCATCTTGACGGTAGTAAACACCTGTGAAGTCACTGCAGCTAGACTCTGAGAGGAGGATGGATCTATCACTAGTGGTTGACCCTGTACTGATCTCTACGCTAAACCAGTCAAACCATGGCTATGACCCAGAGTGTGCCAGTGAGAATGATGTGACCTGTGACCTGAAGTGTGTCTTGTCGGGGTAGACCCCCCAACACTGGTGTGACTCTTGGTACCACTGCCACTACTTGACCTGTGTTCGCTACCTATCCTCATCTATGATCTGGACAAGGTAGGATCACGTCACTCTGGTGGCACTACCTACTCATATAGGGTCCTGTACTACCCTAATCTAGTGCTCACCCTAGCAAGCTCCCAAGCCATGTCTCCCATAGGTCCTGTGCATAAGGCTGCAAACTCTGTACACCACTAGGCTACATCCTGCTGGTGGATCACCGCCTGATCTCGCTCTACTGGGGCTACCTCCAAGATTGACTATAAGGACTTGACATGTGCCAAGCTGGCATCCAATCTCTACTGAAGGTCTAACACCCTCTGATCTATTGTAGCATCTGGCGGCAACCCTGAAGTTGATGGTATCTCCTCCTCTCCCTCCACCATCTACCATCAGAGGAGTCTCTCAGCCTCATCCATGGCATCATCCTCCTCATCATCATCCTCGGCCTCTGTCTCCTCCTATCTTGCCATCTCGGCCTCCTCCTATCCTACCACCTCTACCTCCTCCTATCCCCTCACCTCCACCTCTCCCTCCTAATCTGCCACCTCCACCTCCACCTCTTGTCCTCTCATCTCTGGCTCCTCCTCCTGTCCCCCCACATCAACCTCCTCCTCTTGTCTCTCCTCGCCCCCTCCCTCCTGTTTGGGATGCTCCTCACCCTCACCCTCCTCACCAACCTTAGGGATAGCATCTAATGCTACCCTCGCCACATGCTATCACACCCTGCGGCCCTATCCCTAGCTGTCTCACCTCTACCTTCGGCCATCTCCTCCATCATCTCCACCCCTGGCTCCACCTCTGCCTCCATCATCCCCACCCCTCCCTCCATCTCTGTCCCTTCCTCCATCTCCACCTCTGCCTCCTCCATCATCCCCACCCCTCCCTCCATCTCCATCCCTGCCTCTACCTCTGCTTCTGCCTCCATCTCTACCTCTACCACCTCGTCTGGCTCATGGCACCCATAGAATAACTGACCACCTATCAACTAGTGCTGGCCCATCAGGATCTGTCAATGGCACGAGTCTGCGTTCCTGCCACCATAAATCATACGTCGATATTGTACCAGGATCTGCTACTCCTCTCCAACCCCAGGCCTGGGCTACTAGCTCATCTATCTGCTATGTCACAAATGCCACTAGGATGGCTGGCCCCCATGCATACTCTCTGGAAGACCTAGCATACTCTGCTGTCCCCATAGGTACATCCTACTGCTCTCCAAACTGTCTCAAAACACACTGCAGAGGGTACATCTCAATGATAAGTGACGTCTACACTGTCCTGCCAATCATATATCTATACTTCCTGCAGAAGCTGAGGTGCTCATCCTCATCATCCCATGCCGCATAGTCTCTGTATGGCCTCTAGATAAATGTCGCCATGGTGTCGATCCTATGATGCCACCACCCTATCTTGCCCATATGGGTTTACTGTAGCACACTGATGTAGTAGTAATAGGACATCCACTTAGCTAGCTATGGTCTCAATGGGAGGGCAGAATATGGCAATATTCTCCCATGCCTAGATCATCATAAGAGTGGTCCCATAGGAGATACTCTCTCCTCTCCTATATGCGATGTCATGAAGCTAATGGTAAAGCATCCCTAGCAAATAAGGACCCCAAGCATAAACTGTCATGTCCCATCTCATGCCAACCAGGACATCTCCCCAACCAATTGAAAATCTATGTCCTCGCCGGTTAGGAATCAAGATACCTGCAATCATAGTCGCTAGAAAGGCATCAAAGCGCCCGTAGTGCTCTTCCATGAACTCCCATCGGATCTCATATCCCTGAATACCCAGTCCAGCACCCTAATCTTGATAATAGGCATGAAAGGTTTGCTCACCATGTCGTGGATCATAGACGATCCGCTCCCCTCTAATAGGTACTCGAAGAATCCGGTAGATGTCCTCCAGGATAATGGTGGCCTCACCTATTGGTAGGTGAAAGGAACAGGTCTTAGAATGCCACCGCTCGCACAGTGCAATCAATAATCCTCTATTCACCTGAATGGCAGGCATGAATGCAGCATAGAACAAACCCAGTTGCATCAATCATCGTCGCTCTCACGGTCCCAACTGATCAGTGAACCGAAAGGTGGTCGGTCTGCTCTCCTTCGTATAGATAGGGGCAAGCTGCCTCTACAAAAAGATGAACAATGCATCAATACTTTTTGGATAATTATCAGCATCATGCAAAGCATCTAAGGTCACTCAAACATCAAAACAAATCCTAGTCAACAAACAAGCAAGTGCATCACAACCAAGCAATTGCATCACGAAAATACAACTGTGTCATTCAAAACATCAAATGTGTCTCAATATGGAAATTGTGTTTTGATATAACCTTTATGTCATGAAATTTTGAATGCGTCACAACATGGCAAATGTGACACGATTTGGAAATTGTGACATTCAACACAGTGATTGTGACATTCAAGTGGTCATATGCGACTCGATTAGTCACTTGCATCGCACGAAATGTCAAATGTGGTGCAAACCACCGGTGCAACCAATTTGGTCTTGGCACTTGCATCGCGACGCATCAAATGCGTTGAACACGAAAGCAATTGCAGCTTACATGAATGCATATGTGTCGCAATGCAAACATTGACTATCCTATAAAGCATCAAATGGCATGCAAAATGATAAAATGACAAAGTGAGTTTAAGGTACATACCGACTTTGAGCCCTCTAGCCATCTGAAGGTCCTCACGATCTCGCCATGGTGCTCAGACACTGGAATAACCATCCTCGATGTTGCACCTTTTACTCTGAGCTCTAGAGTTTCACAAGGTAAATAGTAAAAGTGAATTGACTTTAACCCCTTTGTCAACCTATTTATAAGGTCAAAATGATATTTTTCAAACAAGGTCAATATTGGAGGCTCATTTGAACACCTTTGACTTCCTCATAAGTTGCTTTAAACATATCAGAATCTGAAACCGACTACGGCGTTGTTTTTCTAATCATCATATTGATTTATCGGGACCCTTTGCAAATTTTTCTATCGCTGACCCAAAATTTGAAAATTTCCCGAGGGGGCAATCATACTCCGTACCTTTGCTAGGGAATTTTTTAACTTATTTTCTTTGTCACAATGCGACATGCTACATTATGACAAAGAGGGGCAAAATGTAGATACATAAAAATGACCTAGGCCTGCAAGCTTCATTTTTACCACTTTTGTCCTAGCATAATTAAGACATTTAATTATGTCCTTGGTCCACATTTGACTATTGATTAAGTAATTCATAATTATTTAATTAATTCATGTCTTTGTATTCTTCATGATTATTAAATAAATAAATTTTATTTATTTATTAAATACGTCATTAACTGTCTAAGTCTTCCCTTAATTAAATAAATTTCCTAATTTATTTAATTTCCCTTTAGTTCTTTTCGATTATTAAATAAATGAATTATATTTATTTATTTAATACATCACTGATTGTCTTAATTAAATAAATTGATTAATTTATTTAATTAGTTGGTCTTATCTCCTAAATTAAATAATTAAATTTAATTATTTAATTGCTAATTAATATTCTTCTCATTTTAAATAAATTAAATTATTTAAAATTTCATGTCAATCTTAACTATCAGTCCTTTTTGACAAATAATCTGAAAAGATTATTTATTCTCTTGAAATCCATAATTTGAATTTTTTTAATTCAAATTGGCATCTAATCTTCCAAAAATCAACCAATCCGGCAGATTCTTGATTTTCCAAATCTTATCTTTAGTCCAAATCTTATCTTCTTGATTTTTTGAATCTTACAAATCAGGCAATCTTATCTTCTTGATTTTTCAAAAATCTTTATTTTCTAATTAATTTGTCTCATTTATTCTCCATCGTCGATCCGATTTTATTTTGACCGTTTGATTAAGGATTTTTCCCTAACCCTAATTAGGGATTCTCAGGTTTAATCCGAATCATTCATTTTAAGTTCTCATCATTAATTTATCTCGTCCATCCATTTGAAATGGCATTTTCTATAAAATACCATCTTCTTCTCATTTTTCAAAAAACATGCACATGCTGACATTTTACATAGTTATTATAGGCATTTACTTTCACACTTTATTGTCATAGACAATTTTAGTATTTAATTTGATCAATTTTGGTATTTGTTTTAGACATAGGAATTTAGACATAGAAAATCCTTCAAAGCTTGTTGTAGGACTTAGGCATTTTTAGATTGCTCGCACAAAGAATTTGAGGGCAACATTATCCAGCAAGTATGAAGGTGCTACAAAAATGAATCATGGAGACTTTGGCAATCAAATATAATCGTTCTTTCAGGTATTTCCATTATGTTTTGTAGCTACTTTGGGTTTTTATCATTTTTATTTCAATTTAATTGATCTAATCTAATCCCTAGAAATTACCCTTAGTTACATTAACCTCATAATACCATCTTAACAACAATAAATGACAAGAGAAAAGAAAAATTCTCTTTCTAAATCCAATTAATAGAGTAAATAATCCTAAAATGGAAATAGTAACTATCTTAAATTAATATTTTTCTATGAAACATATAAAATCCACTACTAACACTATTTTGCATAATATAGTGACATCGTAAACATGAAATTCTAAAATAAGAATACAAGGCTTGTTGAAAAGAGCTACAATTCTTTACTATCAATTATACATGATAAGGTCACAACATTTAATCTCATCATAATAATAATTTTTCACTACATCTTAATATATATTCCCATCATTTTACACACTATTTAGGTATGAAAACAAAATACACCACATGGTTCACATTAGATCAAGATTACAGAGTCCATTGATTTAACTTTACTAATTAACTATAATGGATTATAACAAAAAAACACAAGGTATTGTAACTACTATATAAAAGGTGGGGCCTTACATTCCCTTCCAATTGGTTTAAAATTCCTCCTAGAAGTTACTAAGGTTTGTGAGAAAAAATCCCCACACAACACCACACATAATCTCATTGAAATGATAATTGTGACTTACTATAATAATTATAAACTAGATTATTAAATAAAAATTGCATGATAGAAAATACCCTACATCATATAAATCTTGACACAAGTAATAAAGAGTCATGCACATGATATATTGATCCATCAAAATCTCAATACAAAGTTGACTAGTTACATTATTCTTAGATTATTAACAACATTCATCTAGAATATGGTCACATAATTACAATCTAGAACCACATTATTACCTTTATTATTCAACGCAATTTCCTTTAGAACCATCACTCACAAAATTCAAATTCTCCTAAATGTAATTTTTTTAAGAGAAATTTATTTTTCAACCATCACAATCAAATCATATCATATTCTAGAGACCATTTAATTATTCTTTTCATTACTTACCATTTTTCTAAAAATCGGTTCACAAATTATCCAAATTATATTCAATTGATTTCAATATAAAATTACAATTAATACCACACAATTCACATCATAAGTCTCATTAGCTAGATTTATGGAAATGAACTATAACAATAACATTGAATAACAAATAATCCATATACACAGACCTTGAAACTTGTATTTCCATGTACTACACAAAATTATTTTTTTATACTCAACAACAATAAAACCATACATTAGTTTATGCAAGAATCATCAATATCATACATATTATGGAGCATTGTAATCATTATAAAAGATGGTCTCAAGGTCTCTTTTTGAGGAACCTCCTTTTTGAGGAACCTTTTATACATTTCTTAGTACCTTCCCCTTATTTGTGTAAGGGGTTTAGTCTCTAAAATAAAGTTACACAAGAAGTTACTCACATAGAACAAAGGGAAAATGGACTATTACCATCCCATATTAGTCCCATTTGCAACCCCCATACTCACAATATAAATCCCTAGGCCATCTACTCCTCTAAACAACATGCCAAGGACCCTCCTAGATATGGTAGTTTACAAATGTCACATTACACCATGCATTCCAATAGTTACAAAAACAAATAATTAAAAAACTCAAACCCACAAGTGTAAAATCATTATTCAAATTTCCCAATAAAATTTCATAAGAAAAAATGTGGAAAATAAGGGTCCAATGTATCAACCATACATCAATTTAATTTCCAATAGAAGTAAAATTAAATAATTCCTTAAGGAAAAAGGAAAATTAAAAAAAAATCAGTAGCTAAGCAGCTCAATAATTAAATAAATTTAAAAAATATTGTTTGCATAATTCTCAATAAAATAAATCATGACTAATAAAATTACATAATTCACATTCTCACAAAAGTCATGTTACATAGCCCATGCAACTTGTTAAAATAAACCTAAGGGGAAGTAAGGAATGCTTGTATCAAACCACATATATATAAATCATAGCATGCAACATCGTGGTAGTCTCAAACCATAGTGAATCGTAGTAGAAATATCTCATAAAAATGGGTATTTCACTAAAATTAGGATATATTGAGTAACCAAATTCATTAGTCATTTGCTTGAAGTACCACATAAGTTAGTTAACTAGAGATATTTAAGACAACAAAAAATTTCATCCATATATAATACCAACCCCTAAAACCGCTATACTAGTGAATGCACAAGACAATTGAGAGGGGGGTGAGTCAGTTATACCTTAAAACTTAAAAGACCCTCACAAACGTTTAGATCCGAATCAAATCAATTACCCTTAATATGTTAGAATGATTTATAATGAAAGAAAATAATAGAAACAAAACTAAATCAAAACCATACAAAAAAAAACACTAGATTTACATGGAAAGCCTAAGATGGGAGAAAAACATAGTGAGGATTAACTCACAATATAAAGTAATATCAACATTGAATATAATACGACTCACTACTAGAGGGCTCACCACCCAAAAGAAAGAAAGGCTCACTGCTAGAGTAGAAAAGAAGTTAGAGAAGAGTGTTACAATGAGAAATTTATCTCAATGCAATGAAGAAATACACCACAACATCACCAACATCTTCATTTTCTTTTTGAACAATTGTAGATACATTTCACTCATTGCATTTAGTAATCTAACACATGAAATTTCACACTACACTTCAAAAATTTGCACTCTTTAACTTTAAAATTCACATCAATCACATCATACTCGTCTATCTTATCACCCCTCAAAAACTCAACACTTATTTATACCATCTTCAACCTTGAAAATGTTCTCCAAGTTCGGCTATACACCTCAATTATGTAAATTTAAAATTTTCAGCACCAAAAAATTTCCATGGTGCAAGGGAATGAAAGTGGACCATAAAAAGCCTTAGCTAGTACCTAAATCCACCCATGCACACCACGCGATGCTTCCACAAACTTCAAAGTGACTTCACAAGTAGTGTAAACACCTAAGGTTGATCAAACTTGTGTTAACACCATTAACAGTTAAGTAAACTCTTCCTCAAAGCCAAAGATGATTCATGGACACCACATAAAAATTGAATACAATATAGAATATTCCACAAACCTTGAAATCCAAAAAGTTCCTTTGCAACAACTTTTTCTTAATTTATACACCCAATACACTCATATAACTTTTACATACACTGCAACTCAAGAGATAAACTTTTGAAGCACCAAACCATGAACAAATTAATTTGAAGAAAGATACACAAACTATTATCATTCTTCCATATCTACAAGAATTGAAACCACTCTACGGAGAAATTTGGAGCAAGAGCATTTCTCCCAGACACCTCTCTAATATATAGTTCACACATTGGTGAACACACCTTTCTCTATACAATGATCAGGCACACCAAATTTTGGATGCAACACCTCTAAACACCTTTGATCAACATATACAAATTTCACAAGTAGATATTCAACCTAGAAGAAATTTAGAGACATACCATAACACTACTCTACCATACATATCACATTGCAACACACTATTTCAACTTTTTATTCAATTTTCTCAAAAGGACTTGGAAACCAAGGACTAGAAACATATCAGCAATATCTTTAGTACTTTCTCATTACCAAAAAACCAATTACAACATAGAAACTCAACCGTACATCTATAAATAGAAACTTATCAAAGAAAAAGTAGAGGTTGGCACCAATAGCCTTCTAATGACAACATAATGTAACTAATCAAAGCATCTTCAAAGATAACACTAACTCAATACCAACTGTACATCCTTACAAAAATTTCCTTCTTATATAGTTGACATTAGTTATAGCACCAAAGCTTTTTGACATCGATCACAACACTAACTACACATTCTTGCAACAATATAACCCTTTGTCATTTATGGCAACACATGATGTGAAAAACCATCAAAAACAATCACATTAGCTTTGATGATCAATACTCTACTCCATACCAACTCATTACTTATTTTCTTTACTTTATCCCCTTACATCATACTCTCCTTTTCCACATTACTCTCTCTCTCTCTCTCAACTACACTATTCTCTCCCCCTTTCTCAACTAAACATTTTTCACATTTATCTCTCTCTCTCTCTCTCTCTCCCTTATAACATTTTCACATATTCTCTCCTCCTTTTACATCAATGGAAAAGGAAAAAGTATTTGTATCTTTCATTCTCTTCCTTTGATATTAATCATATTGTTCACCATTGCTTTGCAACTTCCTTTCCTTTACTTCTCTACATACTCACCCTTAGGAGCACACACCAAGCTATGCCAATCAACAACCATTGCACAATGACAACACTCACTCATTTTGACTACAACAACCAAAAATACCACTACCTACTCCCCTTGAGAGGTAGCCACTAACATCGGTCTAGACCAAGAGGTGAATCTTAAGGTCCACTAGACTAATGCATCTCCTTATCCATCTAGTTCAAAGGAGGGGGAATAACTCCCAACTTTTCTCAGAGATACTCAAAAGTATCCTTAGGAAGAGCCTTAGTAAATATATCACCAATCTAATCCTTTGTAGGAATATTTTCAATCTTCACTTCATTTTCTACAATCTTCTCTCTCAAAAAGTGATACCAGATTGAGATATGCTTTGTCCTTATATGTATTACTAGATTCTTTAAAATATTGATAGCACTTGTATTATCACATAAGATATAAATTGTCTCATCATATATCACCCTAATATTCTTTAATGTTTTCCTCATCCATAAAACTTTTGTGTAGCAAGATGCAGTTGTAATGCATTCTACCTTTGTAGTAGATAAAGGCACTAAATCTTGTTTCTTGCTTAGCCATGACACCAATCTACATCCAAGAAATAATGTACCACCACTTGTACATTTCCTATCATCTACACAACCAACCCAATCTACATTTTTGTAAGCACTTAGAGTAAAATAAACATCATTTGGATACCATAAGCCTTGATCCAGAGTGCCCTTCAAGTATTTGGATATCATCTTCACTGTTGCAATGTGTGACTCTCTAGGATCTTCTTGAAATCTAGCCACAAGATAAATAGTATGCATGATATCTAGTCTAGTAGTAGTTAGATATAACATTTATCCAATCATTGTTCTATAATTTCTCTGATCAACCTTAGGAGATTCATCATTCTTACTCAGCTTGCAACTAGTAACCATTGGATTACATATCAATTTAGAATCTTTCATTCCAAAATTCTTCAACATTTCCTTGACATACTTTGATTTTGAAATGAAAATAACTTTATTTGTCTGATTGATTTGTATTCCAAGGAAGAAATTCATCTCCCCAAACATTGACATTTCAAATTATTTCTATATCTCCTCTAAAAATTTCTTACACATGGATTCATTTCCTCCAAAAATAATGTCATCAACATATACAACCAAAATCAATATTTTATCTTTTTCAACTTTGAAATAGAGATTTCTCTCTGTAGTACATTTATTGAATCCTTTCTGTAATAAGTACCTATATAAGATTATATACCAAGCTCTGCGAGCTTTCTTCAATCCATATAATTCCTTCTTCAATCTATAGATCATATCTATTTTATCTGATAACTGAAATCCTTCCAGTTGTTCTATGCATACTTCTTCCAATTCACCATTTAAGAAAGCAAACTTCACATAAATTTGATATAATTTGAAATCATTATATGCTGGAATAGCCAAAAACATCCTGAAAGCTTCCATTCTTTCCACTAGAGGAAATTTCTCCTCAAAATCTATTCCTTCCATTTTTGAGTAGCCTTTACACACAAGTCTTTCGTTGTTTCTTACCACTTCTCCATTCTATTTTTTTTTTTCTGAATACCCACTTAGTTCCAATTACATTCTTCCCTGCTAGTCTTGGGACAAGTTCCCATGTCTAATTCTTCTTAATCTACATTAATTATTCTTCCATAGCCTTTATCCAATACTCATCCTTGCATGCTTCAATCAATGTTTTGGGTTCAACTTTTAAAAGTAAGTATATATTCACCTATTCTTTAACAAATTTCCTTCTTGTTAGTACATATTTGTTCTTATCATCAATGATCTATTCTTTGGGAATGATTCTTTTGTACATAAGAGTTTTAGTAACCTTTTCAGAGCTTCTTCCTCTTCAATCTACACTTCTTTTTCTTTAACTTTTTCTTCTCTACAAGTAGACTCATTAGATTCATATCCATATATTACCACTAAATTATTTTGTATGTCTTCATCAACCTTGACACCTGCACTCTCAACAATCTTTCTTAGCCTCTTGTTGTAGAACTAGTAATCTTTTCTTTTAGTACAATATCTAAAGATGATACCTTCATTAGACCTTGCATCAAACTTTCCTAATTTTTCTTCATTTCTTCTGATGTAGCATTTTCTTCCAAACAATATGAAGTATTTGATAGTACGAATCCTTCCATACTATAGCTCATAAGGAGTCTTTGTGCTATTTTTTCTTTCTTATACTCTCTTGAGTATATAAACAACAATATGAATTACTTCTCTCTAGTAGGTTTTCGATAGATTTTCTTCTTTCATAATTATTCTTGTAGCTTCTTGAACAATACTAGTCTTTCTTTCAACCACTTATTTCTATTAAGGAGTCCTAAGGGTAGATAAATGCCTCTTTATTCCATGTTTCTCACAAAATATATTAAACTCATTAGAGGTGAACTCTCCACCTCTATCATATCTCAAACATTTTATTTTCATATCCATTTCATTCTTAACCATAACTTTGAATTCTTTAAACTTATCTAGAGCTTCTAATTTTTCTTTGAGAAAAGTAACCCATGTCATTCTAGAATAATCATCAATCAATAGAATGAAATAACTATCACCTTAAAGAATTCTTACTCTAGTAGGACCACAAAGATCTGTATGAACCAATTCCAATGATTTGATAGAATGTTGTTCTTTTACTTTGAAGCTTCTTCTTGCTTCCTATCCAACTTGAAATTCCTTACATATGTCATCAATAGGCATTGTAATCTTTGAAAAATCTCTCACAACTTGAACTATACTTGTTCTCACTAGAAAATCAATATTGATGTGACACATTCTTCTATTCCATATCCAACTCTCATTGATCTAAGTCATGAAACAATAACCATCAACACCTTTGAGCTAATAGAAATTTCCACCTGTCCTTCTTCCAATAATAATTATAGTTTTGGAGCCTTTTTTGATCTCAAGTACATCATCTTGAAACATAATATTGTATCCCTTTCTACACATTTTTCCAACACTTAAGAGGTTATGTCTTAAACCCTTAACATAGTAAACATCATGAGCATTATGCTTTCCATCAAAAATAATTGAACCTTTTCCACATATCTTAGCAGATGTATCATCACCTAACCTAATAAGTCCTTCATATTTTTTAAGTTTAACAAACTTACTCTTATCACTAGTCATATGATTAGAGCATCCATTGTCAATGATCATGTAGTTCTCCTACTTCTAGCATGAAAAGCAAACAACAAGTGCCTTCAATATTATCACTTGCTTCCAAATCCCTTTCCTTCACCCATCTATCAGAGTTAGCAAAATTAATTTAATCTTTTAAAGCCATAGTGAACAAGAATTCACCATCCTCATCATTTCCATTATCAAATTCATCTTTAGATATACTTGCATCTTCTCTAACATATTAACTTTATTAATAATCTTGCTTTTGTTCTCCCTATTTTTTTTATTCAAAGCAATACTTGGACATCTAGAAGCATAATGGCCTATCTTTCTACAACTAAAAAATTTGAAAGGAAACTTACCATTGTATTTTATAGTACCATTTTTCATTTATCTCACAAAGTTAGCTTCCACATCATCAAGATCCTCATGATCTAATTCCATTGTCTTCTTTGATTTGCCAACCTTAAAAGTAGTCTCAACTTTTACACTACTTGTACCAAATTCTCTCATTTCAAAAGTAGTTAATGTTGGCATATTATTGTCATTGATGTAAAAAATGGATCATGTGTGAGATGGAACTAATCTTGCATGATGGAGAGTCAACATTGATGTCAAAAAAATTTCATTAATGTCCAAGGAAGATAGTGTATTGTGAACCTGGAAGTTATAGTGAAGGTTGTAAATGTTGCTAAAATTGCTCAAACTCTAAAGCAAAATCTAAACTCAGATTTTGTCATGATTTTTTTGAGAATAGCTAAAAAATGTGTTTGGTAGGCCCAAAGGTTGAAGGTTATGCTCAAGAAAGGATTATTTTTTCTCTCGACTAGAATTAGGATTTACAAGTTAAACCCTATGCATATATAGTCATGGCATAAAAATAGTGTTTCTAATTTGATGGTGACTTATGTTTGATGGTTATAGGTAGCTTAAGTAATAATTGAAGCCTATTACATCATGTGGGAACTGACCCCTTCACCTAGCAATTAAAAAAAATTGAGTAGATATTTGTGACATTTAAAGATTTCCTAAGTCTTGCACAAATATTTCCTTTTAGGGAGATCAACAGTGTTGGTTAACAATGCAAGATCTAACCATCTCTCTGCCAGCCCATTGATTTTGTGGTGGGTCCCAAATAAATCCCATGGGGACATGGGGATTGGTGGAAAGTAATCCACAATAGATAGTGATACCTACAGTGGTAGAAGATGAAGTTATCGGTACATGATGTCATCCTCAAAGGTTGGAAGAATGTGGTTGATCAATGACTATGATCATGTTGAGGTGAAAAATCTGATGATGCCTACTAGCCCATGGAACATGTGGTGGGACCTTTTCACATCTTATGAGGAAATGGGGAATGGTGTAGATCAAAACAAGTTGATCGAATGATGCATGTTGATGGAAAACTAAACCTTGGTAGATCCTATGACATGTGGCATCATCGCTTCACATTACTGGTATGAAGCATAGTAGTTGGAAGTAGTTGGGAAATAAGAAATAGAGAGGTGACACTTGGCACAAGCCTGCCAACCTGTAGAGATCTTGTCAGCCTATTTTCAACTCTAATGGGAGAATAGGGAATGACATAGATCAATCGATAGGAAATCCAATGGTGATTGTTGCATCAAGGAAATGAAGGTGAATGTTCTTAAAGTACATTGTTAATGGAGGAGATTTAAATTATTAGTTATTGGAAGGTTGTGTTTTAAATTTATGATGATGAATGAAGAAAATATGATTGTGGCTTGAAGGAAGAAGATCGATGGCCTAGTTTCAAAGGATTTGATCACGAATGACTAAATATGTGTAAGCAGGGTTTCACTTGCAAACTAACTTGGAGATGGAAATTTATTAGTCTAACTATGTCAACAATAGATGTAATATGATTTGATGCACAAAATGGTTATATTGATGGCCACAAAGACAAAGATCAAGATCAGATCAAAGGATCAGAAGAAAGCATTAAGTGCATATCTAATCTTAGGGTTTGGTATGATGAAAAGGAAGGAAAATTCTATACATTAGGAATTAATGTTGTGTGTCTTAGCGCAGTTGGAGGATAGTGTAGAAGATATTCACCCTAAAAAAATATCTAATCAGAGTAGAAGATCCTAAGGTAATCGTCATTGATGTGAAATACACAAAATAGATGTGAAGGGTGTCTAAGAGGCTGAGAGGTAGGTGAGAGAAGTGTAGTGCAGTCTAGATCTCCTAAGTCTATTAGAGAATATGAAAAAATAGAAAAGGAGAGCTATAGAAGAGTATTGTAGTTCATTGAAGTGTACAGAGAATTCACTAAAGAGGAAGGAGTGGAACAAAGCTAAAGAAGTGGGGTGCAGATTAGTGAACACAATTGTGGTGACAACAACAAAAAGTTGAGCAGTTACAAAGTTAGTTATAACATTGATAAGAGAAAAAAATGTAATCATCTTATATGTTGTAAATTTGAATGGTTGATGCCATCAGATAACTAATTTGGTGCTTAGTTCAGGGGATAGGTGTCTCCTTAGGGTTGGTTCCCTTAAAAATTATAAAAAAGGATTTCATTGTGAGGTTGGATTAGGATAGTAGCTCCTAGTAGTATTTTCTCATCGTGGTTTTTTCCATCTTGTGCTTTCCACATATATCTATTGTCATGTATTTATTTTGTTCATACACATGTGTTTTTCATATCTTTAGTTTTAATATGTACATCTAGTTGTTAATTGTTGTGATTGCTCTTTAGAAAAGAAGGCTAAAATTTTAGTATCTAATGATTGAACCCCCATCTTAGTAAATTGTTTTGTTCCAACAATTGGTATCAGAGCTCTAGGTTCCCTAGGAGAAGCTTAATCAGCTTGGGTAGGTCCTTAGCCTTGTGAACACAAATGGCCAATTAGGAAAGCTCCTCCTCAACCAAGCCACCTAAGTTCAATCTAACATATTATGCCTATTAGAGCTCATTAATGAAAGGATATTTAGTATCCTTATGTTTTGACATTTGTATGTTAGTGGTAATAGGATGCAAACCCCTTGCCATTCCTCCTACTAATGGTGCAACTAAAAAGGATTTTGAGAACAATGAAAAAGCATGGTTTTCTATCATTAATAATCTATTTAGGTTTGTGCACAACAAAGTTATGTATTGTAAGAATGTATAGGATGTTTGAGATACATTAAAGAAGATTTATGAAGGAGATTACAAGGTAAAGTTGGAAAATCTAAAAATACTAAAAGTTACATTTGAAGGCCTAAGAATGTTAGATGAAGAAAATATTATAGATTATCTTATGAGAGTCAATGATATTGTGAACTCTATCAAAGGATATGGAGAAGAGATGAAAGATGATGTGGTTGTATTAAAAGTCCTCAGATCAATGACATACAAGTATGATTCTAATATCTCGACTATAGAAGAAGAGAGAGAAATAGACAAACTAACTCTAAATGAGCTACATGGTATATTCACTTCCTATGAAATGAGGATGAGAGATGAAGAACCATCTAGGAAATAAGTTGCTTTTAAAATAGTTAACAAGGAGAAGGATATGCTCCCAAGAAAGATAAGGCATAAATGACTCCATTCAAGGATGATGAGACTGATGAAAAAGAGGAAAACTTCATTAGGAGACTAAAGAGAGGATCCAAAAAATATAAAGGTAAGATGCCCTTCAAATTATTTGAATGTAGAAAAGTAGGTCATTTCACTGCTAAATATCCTTACAATAAGCAAGGTAACTCTAAACAAGAGGTAGATGATAAAATGAAGAAACCTTATTATCGTAAGAGGAGAAATTTTTAGAAGAAGAAAATTCTATAAATCAAGAAGATAGTAATGTATCATACTGTAATAGCTCAGAAGATGAACAAAATTGTGCCTTTATTGCTAGAAACAATAGCTCCTCGGGTTGTGGTGATGGAAGTGGAATTTTTTCAAAGTTTGAAAAGGCGAGAAATTAGGATGATGCTTAAGGTAGTAATGACAAGTAGTGTGCTGATGTGAGGGTGATGTCAGGTGAGGCCCTTGCTATAGGTAAGATGAGTGGGTACCATTTTGTGGCTAGCATTTCTTCTAATGGGAAAGGGGATTTGAAGAGTGTGTGTTCAATTCACTCCTTGGTGCCTGGCTTTGAAAAAGTTGTATCTAGCTCTGAAAAGTCAGGGAATGGTCTGCCTTTGGATGGGCATGATGGGATTCCTAATGTGGAGGGTCTTGAGTTTAACAAGACTAAGAATTATTTTTATCGATCTCCCCTCTCAAATGGTCAAATCTATTTGGGTCTAAGCCTAAAGGAAAAAGTACTTCCCCTCTGGTGCCTTTTGTTGCTAATAAAAAGATCGGTGAGTACTTTGTTTCTATTCTGGATTGTATTGTTGACAAAAGAATGTCTAATATGGACATGGCTTTGTTGGTCCTCAACCTCACATTCAGTTGGTGCACAAGTTTACTTTAACTCACTAGAAACCTAAAGGACAAATTGATGTGGCTACTATGGCCAAAGGTTTCTTCTCTTTTTCCTTCAACTGTGAAGATGATATGGTAATGGTGTTGATGGGGGGATCGTGGTTCCTTGGAAAGTCCTCCTTGATGATGAAGAAATGGGAAATGAGCTTTAATCCAAACTCACGCTCTTTCTTAGCTACTCTGGTTTGGGCTAGACTTCCTGGCCTCCTACTGGGATTTTGGGATGAGGAGGTGTTGAAGGGGATTACCAGGATGTTTGGTTTCTTGTTCTTGATAGACCAAATGATGACTTCTAGGAAGCAGCTGGTTTATGCCAAATTTTGTGTGAATGTGGAGCAATCAGCTGATTTTCCTTCTATGGTTAAGATTAACTCTAAACTTGGGGTGTGGGAGCAGTTGGTTGAATTAGAGTTGAAACCCTTTGACTACTTCCACTATAAAAAATTTTTCCATTGGGCTAAGAAATGTCCTCTCAAAGTACCTAAGAAAATGACCAAACAATGGAGATAGATAGAGAAACCTCCAGCTTAGGAGGTGGATTCTCTAAAACCTTCTACTCAGGAGGTGGAGCCTGAATGTGTGCCTTCCTCAGAGGTTTGTGAGGACACAAATTTGGATGAGATTGATAAGGTTGTTGAATGTCAACCAACTCAGGGGGAAATTCATTAGGATATGGAACAAGTTGAAAAGGAATGCTTGTCCCCTATGTTTAATGAGGTAAGGTCTATGATGTTGGAGGAAAACCATTCTTCTGTGATTGTTCAATCTGGATCTCCTCCCAGGGGGGGATTCCTCAAAGTGTTGTGTCAAAAATAGAGGGGTTAGATTTGAATCCTAATGTTGAGGAGTTTGAGGAGTTAGAGGAAGTGGACAACCCACCTTATACTTTGGTTCTTGGGTGTAATAGGAAGAAACATTCTCCTTTTCTAGGAGTTGTGACAAGGAATCACCAAAGAATAGACTATGGGTATGATCTGAGTGGTAGAGGGTGACCCCCTACTAATGTTTCTAGGGAGAAAGAGAGTTGGATGGATATAGCAGATGGAACATAGAGAACTCTACTAGATATTTGCTCTAAGAGCACTTGTCATAAACTCCCATGAAGATTTTATCCTAGAATATGAGGGGTTTGAATCACCCTCATAAGCATGATCTCCTAGCTAATCTGGTAAGAGATCATTGTCTTGATATTTTTTTAATTCAAGAAACTAAAATGGGATTGGATAAACTCTCTAGGTTGAAATTGAAGCTTTTCAAGGATTGTGGTATGCATTGTTCTGAGGCAACAGGTGCTTCTAGTGGGATTGTGAATTTTTGGAATCTTTATGTTATTAGATGTGTGGAGGTGCTTAATGACAATAACCATGTGGCTACTTCTTTTTCTCACCTTCATGATAATTTTTCTTGGACTTTGTCTAATATTTATGCTCCTAATTGCAAGAGTTCCAGAAAAAGGCTTTGGGAGAATCTTTCTTCTTTTAAAGTTTGTCATAATGTTGGTAATTGGTTAGTCATTGGAGATTTCAATACTCCTTTGTATGATGTTGATAAGATGGGTGGCTCACAAAATTTGGATGATAGCAAATACGACCTAATGCAGTTCATTAATGATTTGGCTCTTCTTGATCTAGATTTGAAAGGGGCTTCATTTACCTAGTCGAATAGGCATGTGGGTGACTCGCTTATCCAAGTTAAGCTGGATCATGCTCTTTTAAACCCTAAGTGGTTATTCCACTACTCTTTCTCTCTTTCAGCTCTTACCAGATTGGGTTCGGATCACTTCCCCTTGGCTCTTTCTATGGGTCTTTTGGGTGGCAAGAAGAAATTTCCTTTTAGGTTTGAGAAAATGTGGACTTGTCATCCTGATTTGGGAAATTTGATTAAGGATTGGTGGAATATTAATGTGGATGGGTTGGCTATGTATAGATTTTTTATAAAGTTGGATAATGTTAAGATTAATATAAGAAAATGGAATCATACCTCTTTTGGTCATATTTTTATTAAAAAATATGGGGTTTCTAAGGAGCTTCACTCTGCTCAGCAAACCATTCAATCATCTAGGTATAATCAGGATTTGATTCTGAAGGAAAATGTTTTTCTTTCCAAGCTGCATAATATAATTATGAAGGAGGAATAATTTTGTAAGAAACATTCAAGGATTATGTGGTTGAAGAGTGGTGAAAGAAATACTAAGTTTTTTCATATCTCTACGCTAAAATATAGGGCCTCTAATCAGATCAATATAATTAACTATAACAACCAAGCTCTAGAGAAGGATGTTGAATTGCAAAATGCTATTGCTTCCTATTTTTCTCAGCTACTTTCAGTGGAGGGAGAGCTTGATTTGGCCTATCAAGAGGATATTCTGAGGGATATTCCCTAGTTGGTGGATGATGAGATCAATAGGAAGTTAGTTTGTATTCCTTCAGTAGAGGAAATTTGAGGTGTTGTGTTCTCCTTTCAAGGTAATAAGGCTTCAGGCCCTGATGGCTTTCCCATGTTCTTTTTTTAGTGTTTTATTGTGAAAGATGTTGTGGCTACTAAGGATTTTTTCAAATCAGGTTCCCTTTTAAAGGAGTTAAACTCCTCCTTTATTGTTTTGATTCTCAAAAAGGCTGGTGTTGCTCTTTTTGAGGAGTTCCAACCTATAAGTCTATACAACTCAATTTATAATATTTTCTCAAAGGTTTTGGTGTTGAGGTTGCAAAATATTTTTCCTCTCATCATCTCTCCTCAATAGAATAGTTTTGTGGTTGGTAGGGAAATTTTGGATTCCATTCTCACTGTTCATGAGAATATTCACTCTCTTATTGTTAATAAACGGGTTGGTTTCATCCTCAAGCTTGATTTAATCAAAGATTATGATAGAGTGGATTGGGGTTTTTTTTCTAAGATTCTTCTCTCCTTTGGTTTTGGGGAGAAAATGGTGGCTTTGGTGCATCAACTTATTTTGACCCCTCGGTTCTTTGTGTTCATCAATGGGTCTCCTTCTCCTCTCTTTGACTACTCTAGGGGTCTTGGACAAGGGGATCCTATCTTTCCCTTCCTTTTTATCATTATGGTTGAGTCTTTGGGTCATTTTATTCCAAATATTTGTTAATTTTTGTCTTATGTCTAGGTGAGCCCCTTCTTTTGCTAACCTTGTTTGTTCTCATCAACAATTTGTGGATGATTCTCTTTTGCTTGGGTAGGTGTATATTAAGGAAGCTAAGTCTATCAAAAAGATTTTACAAATGTATGAGGCCAAGTCTAGGTATAAGGTTAGCTTACAAAAGAGTGCTATTTTCTTTTTTAGTTCAAAGATAGATTAGGATTCCTAGAATTTTGTAGTGTCAAATTGGTGAACTTCCTGCTTCTTACTTGGTGCTCCCCTTATGCTCTAAGGCTCATGATTCTTTATGGAGGGGGTTGATTGAAAAATTTAATTCCAAGTTGGCTAGGTGGAAGGGAGCTTTGTTGAGTCAAGCTTTTAAATTTTAGTTCATTAAATCCACCTTTCAGAATATTCCGATCTATGCTCTTAGTCTCTTTCACATGCCGAGGAAATTTGTTGATATCTTGGAAGGAATTCAGAAAAAATTCCTATGGACAAGTGTTGAAGATAAAAAAAAATAGATCTCATTTGGTTGCTTGGGATGATATCTGTAGGCCTAAAAAGGTAGGTGGGTTGGGAATTCACAAAATCAAAATGTTTAACATTGCCCTTTTGGGTAAATAGTTGTGAAATTTTTTGTTAGCCAAAAGTGAGTGGGTGAAAATTGTTTCAAGAAAATACTTACATGGTGCTGATGGGATTAGAGATGTTTTATCTCATGAGTTTAACCTTTTGTATGGTTATGTGTTGTGGAATTGTATGTTGAAGGCTTGAAGGCTTGTTGGTAAGGGTCTCTTTTGCTAGATGGGTAATGGGAGAAGTATTTTGTTATGGGATGATAATTGGTTTGGTAATGAGCCACTTAAGGATGAGCCATGGACCTCTGTGTGTGATAGTTTTGAAGATTGGTTACTGACTATATTGATGGAGGTTGTTGGAGGAGGTTGCATGAGGTGGATCCTAGTCTAGAAATTATTTATAAGGCTATTTCATTTGTTCATATTCCTTCTACCCCTTCTCCTAATAGGTTTGTTTGGAAGCCTTCCTCTGTGGGTAACTTTTTTTTCCTTCAAATTTTAATCTTAATGAATCCTTTACTTGTCTGCCTCCATTTTGGGATTTTGTCTGGTCCTCTAGATTGATTCCTAAGGTCAATATTTTCTTTTGTCTCTTCTATCAAAAAAAAAAATTCTTAGTACTAATAATTTGATTAAAAAAGGCTTTGTTATGCCTAATAGATGCTTTCTTTGTGAAGAGGAAGTAGAAAATACTTGTCATTTGTTGTTTGGGTGTAGATAAGTTGGTGTGATCTGGAATCATGTGCTCTCACTCTAGAATCTTAGCTGAGTGTTTCTTGGATCTGTCAAAAACTTTTGGTTTCAATGGGTTAACCCCTCATCTAATCTAGCTTTTCATATTTTGTGGTCTCTCACTTTGCCTCATTTGATTTGGGGGGTGTAGTTGGAATGCAACAACATAATTTTTAGAAATTTTATTCTTTCGACTTTAGCTATGGCCTATAAGATTTGTGTCGTAATTAAGGAAAAATTTATATCCAGGATCTCCTTTCATGCTGGTCAAAAGATTAATCTCTACCCCTATGATATCTCTATTGCTCAAAGGTTCAAGTTTCCTTGTGATATATCTCTTCCGGTCTTTAAAGGGAAATCCTTAAGAGATGATGTTGCTTGGAAGGCACCACTGGATGGTTGGGTTAAGATCAATTTTGATGGCATGGCTAAAGGAAATCCAGGACCTGCTAGATGTGGGGGAGTGATTAGAAATTATAATGGTAGGCTCGTCTCTATTATGGCACTCTCTTTGGGAATCCAAAAAAACCACTACGTGGAGCTAGTTACAGCCTACCATGGACTCAAATTGGCTCAAAAAAAAGGGTATAGGAAGATCTGGTTGGAGGATGACTCTCTAAAAATTATTAATAATTTTAAGAAATCCTCACCTCCATCTTGGACTATTGAGGCCTTGGTCAAGGACTCTATTGAAATTATCAACTCCTTTGATAATGTTATATCTCCCACATTTTGAGAGAGGGAAATATGTTAGCTGATTTCTTCACTAACTTTGATGTTAGAGATAGCAAGGAGTGGGATTTGAATGATCCTATTCCTTTTGAGGCTATTACTATAACTAATAATGAATTCTAATTTAATGTCGATCTTTTTGTGCATTAAGGGGTGCATGTCCTTATGTGGTTGAATGTCATGAATGAGGATGTTAAAGTTATGATTTTGAGGGAAGGCTTTCACAAGACATAGAGTTCAAATTCATTATGGCATATTTTTCATGTGCTTAGCTTTGTATGGATTGTGGGTGTTAGTCACCTTAGTTTCCAGAGTCTTCTACTGGGTAATCCTATTCTAGGTGGTGTTTGTTTTATTTTCTTGAGCTTTCGACTGTGTGCTTGGCCACAATTTGTTAAGTCTTCAATGATGGGTGGGGACAAGAACTACTTCTAGCCTAAGTGTTGCGTTACTGCTAAGTAGAGGAAGGAGGTGTGGGATATTTTATAGAAGGGTGGATTAACTCTATAGATGGAGAAACAACATGGAAACAATCCCTAGGTCACTGAATTGGTTGCTGAAGGGTGGAATGAGAGAACCCTGAATTTGGGTGGTAGGGAAATTGTGGCTGATGAAGAATTCATAGCCCAAATTATATGCTTGGTTATTTAGGGTATGAAGGTGTTCAAAGTCAAAAAAGAATCACAGGTTGTGATTTCTATTTTCTTTAAAGGGAACGAGGCTGATGATTTGAAGCCAACAAAGAGTGGTGGGTATCAGAGGAGTTCCTTGAAAGTGTTGTGGTGTGATGTTGTTGAATAAATTATGAGGTATGTCACCTTGGAAGGAAAGTATACAGTGATTAACACTTACCATTTCCTTTTGCTTAACCATTTTCAACATAAGAAATGGGTGTCTTTTCCTTACTATTTGTTGATGTCGCTTGACTCGAGGATTAAAGATCATAGAAAAAACCCCAAAAATCATGTCCTCCATACAGGGTTAATTCTCTTGATCTATGAACATGTCAAAGTTCATAAAGTGCAAAAAGCTCTTGTGTCTCTAAAGGATAATACTGCTAAACCTAGGGAGGGTTATGAGATGGAGTTAGGAGAGGAAAGGGCTAGTAAGAAACCTAAGAAGAGGAGGCTTATTTTGAACAAAGATTCTAAGTCTGATAGGAATGACGATGTTGATTATGCCTTAGATTCATATGCCTCTTTTGAGGAGGGCCCCATTTCCCCTGTTCTGAGTAAGACTGGGAAAAGGAAGCCGAATGATAAGGTGGGCTATATGACATGTAATGATCAGATGGTGGTGAATGTTCCTTCTAAGGGGGGTAAGGGAAAAAATTTACTTTATGGAGAAGCTTCCTCTACTCCCCCAGTGACCAAATATGTGCAGGAGCCTGAGGAGGGGAGTTGAAAGAGAAGGGTGTTGATTGCTAGCCAAATCAAAGACAAGGGTTTCCCTCTTTCCTTGGCTAGTGGTATCTATGGTGAGGCTTTTCCGAGTGCTAACATTGGGTTGTAGAAGCAAGAAAAGGAAAGAGTTGTGGGTGGCAGACATGTGATGGGAACTAGTAGAGTGGATGTAGATAGGATAATGAAAAGGAAGGTTTTTACGGAGGAAATCACTTGCTCCATTCAAAAGATGAAGACACATGTCCTTGCTGGTAAAGGTAAGGAAATTTATGCTGATAAGGTTCATGTTAGTTCTTCTGATGAGGATGTTGCTATGGGGAAACTTATTGAGAAATTTGACAAGGAGGAATTATCTAATGTGTTAGGCTTGACCCATGATAGTGCTAATGTGTTGTTTAAAATTTCTAAGTGGTTCTTTCATGAGATTAATAGGACAAATGTTAGAATTAGAGGTGTTTCTAGTAAGGCTAAGGATCCTTATGTCAAAAGATAAATTGATAATTTAATGGATTATCTTAATGCTGTGGCTAATACTGTGGTAGAGGAAACTGTTAATCTAAAATAGGATTTGGAAGGAATAATGTTATCCCTTGAGGATAAATTTGATAATATGTGGAATGTTGTGATGAAGGGTGGAGATGCCTCTAAGTTCTTTTCTATTTTGGAATTTTCCAAGGTGATCTCCCTTGTGACTACTATGAAAAAGAGAAAGGAGAGTGTGTCTACTGATGTTACCGATGTTGGGTGTAAGCTAATGGATGTGGATTGTGCTGGTGAGAAAGTTGTTGTTAAGGGTAGTGTTTTGACTGGTGAGGTAAAAAAAAGTGGGTTGGGGGTTAGAACTAGAAACAAAATGAAAGTTTAGGCTGGGGCCTTGGGTATTGAGGTGTTTGATACTATGGATAAGGTGTAGAAGCTAGCTGCTAGTGAAATGGAAGCTGTTGAGATTCTAAACAATATGTAGTGTTGCTAGTTGGTTACCTTCTTTCTGGCTTCTTTTTGGTTGTTGGATCATTGTCCTTAGGATGATTCCTACTTAATGTTGTTTTCTTTTTTTAATCAACTACTTTATTTTTTTACATGTTCCAAGCACCTTCAAAACCCATTTTTTTACCTCCAATCAAAATAATGAGTTTCTCTTCATGGAAAAAGAGTCTAAGGAGTAGAAAAATGAAAAGGATGAAGAACCCCTTGAAGAGAAGGAAAAATGAGTAGTTGACCTAGAAGGAGAACTCATTTATTCCCTAGAGGAGATTGATGATCTTAGAGATGAGATTGAGAAGTTGAAAAAGGATAACAAGCACAAAAGAAACTTACACAAAACAAGTCCAACAAACTAAGAAAGGAACTTGAAGAATTTACCTAGAATGTGGTAGATTTGAATCTAAAACTATAAGAAGCCAAGAGAGCAGGAGATGTAATTCAATCCAAGCTATAGTATGAAGCTGACAGATGCAAGAAGCTCAAGGAAGAAATTGTTTCTCTAAGGAAGAATTTGGCCAAGGAAAATAAACAAATAGAAAAAGGACTCAATCTGAAAATTGGGTCAAAATTTTTAGATGAATTATTAAGCACCCATAAGGGTACAAACAAATAAAAATCAAGCTTAGGTCTAGAGAAAGGGTGAAGCTCTTTTTTTTATGATTCTACAAAGATATATAAAAGATTTATAGGAGAAGAAAAGTCTAAATCTATCAAAAAAATAAATTGCAAAGGAAGTGACTATAATGGGAAATTTGTAGAGGAGGAGAAAACCCAGGAAGAAAAGAAGCCTGTTGTAGACAAGGAGAACCAATTAGATCCAATTTGATAGAAGATCAAGCAAAGCTTCAAAAGGACTAATGTTGATGAGTTAAGTAGGGTGAGAAACTCAAGAAGGTGGATGCACAAAAGACCCCCTCCTCTAGTATCAAATTCTATGACTAGGTATTCCACATATTTCTATGGATATTGCTATTCATGCAATCAATTTGGTCATAGGGCTAGAGAATGTAAAATCATTCCTAAAAGGAGTTCAAATTTTGAAAGAAAAAATTCATTTTCTCATTTACTTGATATGAATGTATTCTGCTATAATTGTAATAAATTTTGCCACATAGCTAAAAATTGTAGAACAAAGTTTACAAAACCAAATTCTAAGAATCAGAAAAGGAAAATCTTACCTCCTAAGACAAACAAAGAATCAGATAATAAGGAGGAGATGGAAAAAATGATAGAAAGGAAAACTAATAAAGTGTGGAAAGAAAAGGGATAAATCTCCACACAATCATTGATTGCACAAATAGCTCGACATGTCAAAAAGAAAAATCTATGGGTGATAGATAGTGGCTACTCCAAGCACATGACTAGAGATAAGAGAAAGTTCATCAAACTCAAGAAATGTAATAGAATATCTGTGAGTTTGGGTGATAATACTGTAGTCAAAATATGTGGTAAATGCATCTTAAGCCTAGATGGTAAAAAACCTACAAAGGATGTGTTATATGTCGAAGGTTTGAAACACAAATTGTTAAGTGTGATCCAAATGTGTGACAATGGCTATAAGGTCACATTTGATTCAAAAGGTTTCAAAATAATTAAGAATGGAAATATATTTTCACAAGGATTAAGAACTGACTGCAACCTCTACAACTTTGATGAAGTAAGAGGTCAAAGCTATTTCATAGGAAAAGATTATGAAATTTGGTTATGGCATAGAAGACTAGGCCATATAAACTTTGACAATTTGGTGAAGGTAAGTTCAAGAGGTTTAGTTAGACATATGACTAAGGTAAAAAATCCTACAAATTTCATATGCAAAGAGTGTCAATAGGGAAAGAAAACAAAGGCTAGTTTTCTAACCAAAGAATATTCAACTACTAAGCATTTGTATAGGTGTATAAAAATTTATGTGGACCCAAAAAAACAAGAGGTCTAAAAGGAGAAAGATAATTTATGCTACTAATAGATGACTATACAAGGATGAAATGGATCACCTTTCTAAGGGAAAAATCACAAGCATTTGAGAGATTTAAAATATTTAGAAAGATGGTTGAGAAGGAGATAGGAAGAAAGATAAAATGTCTAAGGTTAGATAGAGGAGAATTCACATTTGGTGAATTTATTGAATACTATGAAGCACATGGAATGAAGATACAATATTCAACACCAAGAACTCCAAAGAAAAATGGAGTGGTAGAAATGAAGAATAGAGTTGTGTAGGACATGGCTAGAAAAATGCTAAAAGAAGCTAGATTAACTAATATGTTATGGAGAGAAGCAATACATACTATAGAATATAATCTAAATAGAGTCCAAATCAAAGTACATAGTGATAGTACTCCCTATGAATTGTGGTTTGGTAGACCTTCATCTATGAAATACTTTAAAGTATTTGGAAGTAAGTGCTACATCAAAAGAGAAGATGAAAACTTAGGAAATTTTGAATCAAGAAGTGATGAAGGAATATTTTTAGGATATTCCACTCAAAGTAAAGCATACAAATGCGATAATAAAATCCTAGACAAGAGAGTGGAAAGCATCAATGTAAAGATTGATGAAAGTATAAAACACATCAAAATTTGATCAAGAAAATTTTGATGACAAGTCATATTATGAAGACAATGTAGCAAATGATGAAGAAGAATATGAGGAAGTGGATGTTGAGAAGCCCCCTACAAATTATGATCAAAAAGATCATACAACAGATTAGATAATTGGGGATAAAAATGAAGGAGTTCAGACTAGAAGGAGATTTGAAAAGAACAAATAACGAGTTAATTTTTTTCTCCTATCACAAATTGAACCAAATTTTTTTTCTGAAGCTAGCAAATATGAGAGCTAGATAGAAGCCATGGAAGAAGAGTTAAATCATATTGAAAAGAATAGAACATGGGAATTGGTACCTAGGCCTCTAAGAAAAAATGTGATTGGCACCAAATGGGTGTTTAGAAACAAGCTAAATGAAGATAGAGCTGTAATACTAAACAAGGAAAGATTAATATGCAAGGGGTATGCACAAGTTGAAGGAATTAATTTTGAATAGACATTTGCACCTATGGAAAGACTAGAAGCAATCAGAATGTTTCTTAGTCTACAAAGGATTCAAAGTTCATTAGATGGATGTCAAGTCTACATTCTTGAATGGAACCTTAGAAGAGGAAGTTTACATAGAACAACCAAAAGGTTTTCAGTTGATAGAGGATGATAATCATGTTTGTAGATTAAGAAAGGTCTTATATGGTCTCAAACAAGCACCTAGAGCATGGTATGATAAACTAGACTAGTACTTGTAGCAACAAGGATTTGAAAATGGATGTGCAAATAACAACTTGTTTTTCAAGTTTGAAGATGATCACACAATTATAGTTGTTGTTTATGTGGATAACATTATCTTTTGTGGTAGCAATGATAAAATGTGTAAAATATTTGATGCACACATGCAAGATGAATTTGAGATGTCAATGTTAGGAGAATTTTTATTTTTCCTTGGTTTACAAGTTATAAAAACTAACAATGGGATATTCATATCTCAAACTAAGTATGCTAAGGAGATGCTCAAGAAATTTGGCATGGAATACAATAGACCAGTTAGTACTCCCATGATAACTAGTCACAATTTGAGTAAATCAGATGAGTCACCTAAGGAAGATCAAATAGTGTATAGGTCAATGATTTGAAGCTTTTTGTATTTAACTACATCAAGGCTATATATTATGCAAGTAATGTGTTTAGTGGCAAGATTTTGGGTTGCACCTAGAGAGTCACATGTCAATGTAGTAAAAATAATCTTAAAATATATCTTAACTACTATTGACTATGGAATTTTATATCGCAAGAGAAAATATTTCATTTTAACAACATATATAGATGTTGATTGGGTAGGAAGTGTGGATGATAGGAAAAGTACTAGTGGTGGAGAAATTTTTTTAGAAATAATTTAGTTTCCTAGATGAGCAAGAAGAAAGAATTAGTCACCCTATTCACTACTAAAGTAGAGTATGTGATAGAAGTAACATGTTTTGCTCAAGCCCTATGGCTGAATCAAACTCTTAAAGATATCAAGGTGGAGTACAAGGAACCTATCCCAATTCTCTGTGACAATTCAAGTACCATAAAAATATCAAAGAATCTAGTGATTCACTCTAGAAAAATGAACATATCCATTAAGTATCAATTCATAAGAGATAAGGTTGTAGATAAGGAAGTCAACATGGAATATGTTCCCACAAAAAACCAAGTAGATGATATTTTTACCAAGCCTCCTCCCAAGGAACAATTTGAATATCCGAGGAAAAACTAGGAGTTATTGCTCCCACATCATATCACTTGTCACTAGTGATGAGGCATAAGTTTAGGGGAGTTTCATCTATATTTCATTCATCCCTAGAAATAGATATGTATCAAGTGAAGTATCGATGATTTTACAAATCTCTAACAACTTGATGGTTGCATAATCATGATTCCTACTTTCCCTTTGAATTTCTTGTCAAAGGGGGAGTAATGTGTTAGGGGGAGTCTACCCTTTTCCATTGATTTCAAAGGGGGAGAATTGTGATCAAATGCTTATTTGAGAAGGGTGAGAATGATAGCCATGTACATATCAAATGGGAGTATTTCCTAGTGTTTCAAATTGGTACAGAGCTCAAAATGATATAGGTCTCAATTGACTTCAATTAGTATCAGACCATTTCAGCCCATTGGTATAAGCATTTAGTTTTTCCATCAATGAAAAATGGGGAGATTGTTGGCATATTTTTGTCATTGATGCCAAAAGGGGATTAGGTGTGACATGGAATTGATCCTAAATGATGGAGATTCCACATTGATGTCAAAAAAATTTCAATAATATCTGAGGAAGATAGTGTATTGTGAACCTAGAAGTTAGAGTGAAGGTTGCAAATGTTGCTAAAATTCCTCAGCACTCTAAAGCAAAATCTGAACTCAAAATTTTCATGTGTTTTCTAAGAATAGCTCATAAATGTGTTTGGAAGGACCAGAGGTTGAAGGCTATTCTCAAGAAAGGATTATTTTTTCTCTCAACTAGAATTAGGGTCTGTAGGTTAAATCATAGGAATATATAGTGATGGGATCATAACAACATTTCTAATTTCATGGTGACTTTTGTTTGATGATTGCAGGTAGCTTAAGTAATAATTTAATCCTATTAGGTCATGTGGACAATTGAACCCTTTACCTAGAAATTATAGAAAAATGAGTAGATATTTGTAGCATTTAAAGATTTCTTGTCTTGCTCACATATTTCCTTTTGATGAGATCAACAGTGTTGATTAAGACTGCAAGATCAAATGGTCTCCCTACTAGCCCATTGAGTCTATGGAGGATCCTAGCTAAATCTTGTAGGGACACTGGGATTGGTGGAAATTAATCTACAATAGATAGTGGGACCTACATTGGCAACAGACAAATTTATTGGTACATGATGTCATCCTGGATGGTTAGAAAAATGAGGTTGAGTAACGGTTGTGATCATGTCAAGGTGGAAAATCTAACGGTGCCTGCTAGCCCATGGCACATGTGGTGATGCAATGATAGGGAGATCATCAACCTATTCAACACAATTTGATTCCTCTCAAACACTATTGAAAACTTTAAGACCCTCTCTAGGGTTATCTTCTCTGTTAACACCCTATTTTCCTTGTAAGCCACCAGACCTTGTTTTCAGGTCTCAACTCTCTATCAACTTAAAAATTCCACCAACCACTCACATTTTTAGGGACCCTTTAACCCCACTCAAAACATACTTTAAAATATCAGTAGGTCTCTTTGGACCATCTTCACTCAAAATAGCCTTTAATGCTGAAAAGGGTACCAATTAACCCATTTTTCCAAAGGAACTCCTCACCAAATCTACTATCAACTCAAGATTCCACTTGAACAACTTCAAAATACTTGTGAAACTTTATATTTTCTAACCTTTGAGTTAAAACTCACCATTTATGATCCTCTTTCTTAAAAACCACACCCAGGCTTCACGCAACCTTGAAACTATTGGATGTTGTGGATGTGTTGCTGATATGTGGTTGTCATTGATATCTACACTATTAGCCTTCAATATATTAGAGGTTGTATATGTCAAGGATATCAAGAAAATTGTTAAAAGAAGTGTTTTAGGTTCCCAGTGGAACTGTAAAGGTCATGAAGGTGTCTTGTTATGTACATTGAAGATCAGTTATTATGGATTAAAGGGTTTTCTACTAAGTGTATCTAGTTCATCCACCAGAAGTCTCAAAGTTCCACATGAAGATTTGATCATGTTGTGAATAGATGTACTTTGACAATATTTTTGTGGGTTCTTTCAATGTTCCTAAAGTGAATTTCATGTGTTTCTAGTAATCTTTATTGCTACAGATGCTTCTCTATAAGTCCTTGTTGATTTTGGATGCTTCTAGATCATGCTCTATCTTTGTGGTATGTCCACATTGATCCATGTGCTTGTGGTCAAAGTTTTTTTTCTCTCTATATGTTTGGTTCTTCATGTTCCTAGTTGACATGATGATGGTGGCAAGTTGTGGGTCTTCGAGGTGAAATTAATTAAAGTATTTTTTTGTTCGAGTTGTTAATTTGGGTCTCCACTATGTTGTGGCTGACCTTGGTGGATTCACATTGATAATTTATTTGAAAATTTGGGCCGGCATCATAAATATGTTTTATTTTGTTGGCCAACTAAGTTGGTGTAATCTCATGTTGTGGATATATAAGATCGATTTTTTCATCGATATAGTGTTCTCTTCATGTGCCTTGAATGCTCAGATGTGTATATGTGTGAATATCATTTGTAGAGTAGAGTCTAAGGAAGATTGATCGAAGTGTGAAGAAGGTTGAGTGAAGGGTAAAGAATTTTTTTATGTGCTTAATTGGAATTGTAATCAGGCTTATGTAGAAGCTATCTTCTCAGTTCACATTTTGGATGGTTTTAATCTAAACTCATTTTGGACAATGAGTCCTCTTTTGTATTTGAGCAGTGAGCTCTAGGTAGTGTGCCTGAATGCATGTGCATTCCCATTCATAGTTCTTTATAATTTTAACAAGATATAATATTATGGACTAACATCCACCATGTTTTTTCTCCTAATAGGGTTTCCACATAAAAATCTTGGTGTTCTTTGTCTCTTTGATGTGCTAATTGTTTGTGTTTAATTGCTTATTCATCATATCTAAGATTAAGTTAAGTAAAGATTAAAAGGTTCATTAAATTGTTACAACTGATTCACCCCCCCTCTTAGTTGTCTATCCTTATTTTTCCAACAATTGGTATTAGATTAGGTTCCTTTGAAGAATTCTAAAAGCTTGAGGTGATCTGAGATGGCAACATTCAAGAAGGACAATCTAAGATTTGATGGAACTAACTACTCACTGTGGAAGGTCAAGATGCAATGTCACCTAAGGTGTAGAGGTGAATCCTATTGGAAGATTACAAAAGATCCATATGTTATTCCTCAAAATGGTCCCTCCACTAATGATGAGATCAAAGATGCTGAAAACAATATTAGAGCTATTGAAGCTTTGGTGAGTGCTTTGATAGATTCAGAGATGGAAAATATGGTAGGATTGCAGATAGCTCATCAGATTTGGATGAAGCTAGAAACTTTGTATGAAGGAGATGCACAAGTGAATATGGCTAAGCTACAGAGTTTGAGTGGAAAGTATGAGAATTTGAAGATGGGTGAAGATGAAAATATCACTTCTTTTATGGAAAGAGTAAATGAAATAGTCATGGGTATTATATGTGTCAGTGGTTCTTTGGATGAGGATGAAATTGTAGCTAAGATACTTAGATCCTTGCCTCCCTCCTACAAAGTGAAGGCTCACACTATTTAGGAGCTCATATCAATAACAAAGATGTTAAGGGACACGCTGGTTGGTAAGCTTGCTATTTTTTAATTAAGTGAATTTAGTGAATCTATTTTGAAAATTGAATTTGCATTCAAGGCTACTATATTTGGAAGAAAAAAGAAAATATATGATTCGGGAGAGAGTTCTAGAAAGCCATCCAAGTATGATGAATAATTGAAACATTTTGAAGATAAAGAGAGGTTGAAGAATTAGAAGCATTGTTTGTAAAAAAATGAGGTAGAGGAAAAGTTAAGTATGAAGGAGTGTTGCCTATTAATTGTTTTTCTTGCAGTAAAATAGGTCATTTTGCATCAAAATGTCCTGAAAGAGTTACTAGATCTAAGCCTTACAAATATAGATTCCAAAAGAAATTTTATTTTGCTGAAGGAGTGACTGATGATGAGTCTGAAAAAGATAATGGAAATGAAGATGATTGGGTTTTAATTTCTATCAAGGAGAATAGTCTTGTTGCTACTGAATCTACTATAGTTGAGAAAGCTCTTATAGCCTGAATTGAAGAGAAGGGTGAGTGGGTCATTGCCAATGGATGCTCACATGGCTGGTGAAAAAAAAAATGTAATTCTAGAGAAGTATGATGGTGGGATTGTAAGATTTGGAGATAACAATAACTATGTGATATGTGGAAGAGGATCTATTTTTCTTGGTGGTAAGCATAACACTGATGATGTTCTTTATATTGAAGGCTTGAAACACAACCTGTTGAGTGGTGGATAGATGGTGGACAAGGGTTATGATCTTTAGTTCACAAATGGAAGATGCAAAATATTTGGAAGCTCTAGAAATATGATTGCTTCAGGTAAATAGAAAAAAGGTAACATTTTTCACCTAAATTCTAGTGAAAGTTGTTTAATTGCTCAAGTAGATGAAATTTGGTTATGGCATAGAATTCTATGTCATGTGAATTTTGATAACATAATCAAAATAAGTTCCACTCAAGTAGTGAGAGATCTACCTAAGTTAGTGAAGCTTTCTAGCACAATTTGTAAGGAGTGTCAGATGGGAAAATAGACTAGAATTTATTTTTTTAGAAAACAACATAATTCAAATGGATTACTAGATCTTGTTTATACTAATCTATGTGGTCCCTCTAGAGTCAAAATTCTCCATGGTGAAAGGTAATTTATGTTGATTATTGATGATTACTCTAGAATGATATGGGTTGCTTTCTTAAGAGAAAAATGTGAAGAATTAGAGAAGTTCAAATGTTTTAAAGTTGTGGTAGAGAATGGGAAAGGTTTGAAAATAAAATTCTTAAGGTCAGATAGAGGTGGTAATTTCACCTCCAAGGAGTTTAATCCCTTTTGTGAAGAGCATGGAATCAAAAGATAGGTATCTGCTCCCCAAACCCCTCAACAGAATGGAGTTGCAGAGAGGAAGAAAAGAACTATACTGGATGTTGCTAGAACAATGATGATTGAAGGAAATGTGCCTCACATCTATTGGAGTGAAGTTGTAAGCACTGTTGTGTATAATTTAAACTAGGTAATGGTAATTCTGGTAAGACCCCTTTTGAGCTATGGTTTGGTTATAAGCCTATTGTTAGGTATTTTAGGATCTTTAGAAGCAAATGCTACATCAAGAGAGATGATGGTATAGGCATGTTTGATGAAAGAAGTGATGAAGGAATCTTTCTAGTTTATCCACTAGAAGCAAGGCCTATTGGTGCTACAATTGAAGATTGAGAAAAATGATTGAGAGTGAAAATGTCAGAGTTGATGAGGATTCTACTAAATCATCTAGATATTGTGGATATGATTTAGGTTAAGATAATACACACAAAGGGAAGAATGTTCAGACACAAAATCAACTTCAAATGGTTCCATATGTTCCATATGTTCCTTTTGTTCTGGTAAGTCAAAATAGTTTGGAAGCGGAGGCAAGTGCAAGTGCAAAAGAAGAACAAAAGAACTAGAAGTCTGAGAGAATCATAAAACTTCAAGGTATGTAAAGCTATATCATTCTAAAAATAAAATTATAGGAGATAAGTGTAAAGGTGTACAAACTAGAAGAAATATTACATAAGAGTATTGCCTGATATCTAAGATTGAACATAAAGATGTCAATGAAGCCTACAATGATGAACACTAGATGCAAGCTATGAAGGAAGAATTAATGCAAATTGAAAAGAACAATACATGGGTACTTGTTCCTAGACCTAAAGATAAAAAATTAATTGGTACTAAATGGATCTTTCAAAATAAGCTAAATGAACAAGGTGAAGTGATCTAGAATAAAGAAATATTGGTATGTAAAGGGTATTCACAAATGGAAGGTATTTATTTTGAAGAAACCTTTTCCCCTGTTGCTAGAATTGAAGCTGTAAGATTATTTCTTGCTTATGTTGCATATAAGAACTATAAAGTATATCAAATGGATGTGAATTCTACTTTTCTAAATGGTGAGCTAGAGGAAGAAGTATACATTGAACATCCAAATGGATTTATATTGACTGATGAAGAAAACATGGTTTTCCAACTGAAGAAAGGTCTATATGGACTCAAGCAAGCCCTGAGAACCTAGTATGCTAGACTAGAAAAATACTTATTGAATCTTGGATTTATTAAAGGTTCCGCTGATAGCAACTTATATATCAAATTGGATCATGATAAAGAATTAATTATTGAGGTATTTGTTGATGACATTATTTTTGGAGGAGATGATAATCTATGTATGAAATTTGCTAAAGAAATGAAGAATGAATTTGAAATGATTATTATTTGAGAGATGAAGTTCTTTCTTGGATTGCAAGTTACTTAGTTAGACAAAGGGATCTTTATATCTCAGTCCAAATATGTGAAATATTTGTTGAAGAAGTTTGGTATGGATGATTCTAAGCCTATTAGTACTCCCATGGTAACTAGATGCAAATTAACATAGAATGATGATTCTCCTAAGGAAAATCAAGCAAGGTACAGATCAATGATTGATGGATTGCTCTATTTAACACAAAATAGACTAGACATTATGAATGCTATGTGTATGGTTTCTATATTTCAGGATGATCCAAAAGAGTCTCTTGTGATTGTTGTAAAGAGAATCTTCAAATATTTGAAAGGAACAATTGATTTTGGACTTTGGCATCCTAAGGATGATGATATTACTTTGAATGCATATACTAATGCAGATTGGGCTAGAGATGTAGATGACAAAAAAGGTACTAGTGGTGGTACTTTCTTCCTAGGGAAGAAGCTAGTGTCTTGGTTGAGCAAAAAGAAAAATTATATTTATCTATCTATTGCTGAGGCAGAGTATATTGTTGCTTCCAATAATTGTACTCAAGTGTTGTGGATGAAATAGATGTTGAAAGATATCAAAGTTGCATATGATGAAACTATTTCCATATACTATGACAACTCAAGTGTGATAAAAATTTCTAAGAATACGATGCTACATTCTAAGACCAAGCATATATCAATTAAGTTTCACTTTCTAAGGAAGAAAGTAAGTGAGAAAGAATTCAGACTAGAGTATGCCTACCAAAGAGCATATTGCAGATATTTTCACCAAGCCATTTCCAAAAGATACCTTTGAGTATCTCAAAGGGATGCTAGGGGTAATTAACCCTCCTGATATAAACTAAGGATGCATTAATTTTCATCAATCCATGCATTTCATGATCATATCCTAATCCAGATTGGTGTTTTTCATGGCTGCTACTTAGGGGGAGTAGTCAGATGTGCAGATATGTGGTTCAAAGCTTATATGTGGGAAGATAATGCTTATCTTTTCTATTGATGTCAAAGTGGGAGAAGTGAGATGTGAAAAACTATTGATTATGTGGGGAGAAGAGCCTTGTAGAAAGAAGTTCTTAAGAAGAGTTGAGTCAAAATCTAAGGAGTAAATGTTGATTGAAAGTTGGGTTGATGGTGTTTTCCACATCATGTGGTGCCATGAATGCCAAAGGGGGATATTTTTGGATGTTGTGGATGTGTTGCTAATATGTGGTTGTCATTGATGTCAACACTATTAACCTTCAATACATTAGAGGTTGTATATGTCGAGGATATTGAGAAAATTGTTAAAAGAAGTGTTCCATGTTCCTAGTGGAATTGTAAAGGTCATGAAGGTGTCTTGTTCCATACATTGAAGATCAGTTCTTGTGGATTAAAGGGTTTTATGCTGAGTGTATCTAGTTCATCCATCAGAAGTCTCAAAGGTCCACATGAAGATTTGATCATGTTGTGAATAGTTGTGCTCTAACAATATTTTTGTGGGTTATGTCAGTGTTCCTAAAGTGAATTTCATTTGTTTCTGGTAATCTCTATTTCTTTGGATGCTTCTTTATTAGTTCTTGTTGATTTTGGATGCTTCTAGATCATGCTCTATCTTTGTGGTACATCCACATTGATCCATGTGCTCGTGGTCAAAGATTTTTTTCTCTATATGTTTGGTTTTTCATGTTCCTGGCTGACATGATGATGGTGGCATGTTGTGGGTCTTTGAGGTGAAATTAATTAGTCTTTTTGTGTTGGATTTGTTAATTTTGGTATCCACTATGTTGTGGCTGACCTTCATGGATTCACATTGCAAATTTATTTGTAAATTTGGGATGACATCATAAATATGTTTTGATTCACTGGTCGACTAAGTTGTTGGTGTAATCTCATGTTGTAGATATATAAGAGTGATTATTTCATCACTATAGTGTGTGCTTCGTGTGCCTTGAATGCTCAAATGTGTATATGTGTGAATATCATTTGCAGAGCAGAGTGTAAGGAAGATTGAGCAAAGTGTGAAGAAGGTTGAGTGAAGAGTAAAGAAGGTTTTTTTGTGCTTAACTGGAACTATAATTAGGCTTTTGTAGAAGTTATCTTCTCAGTTCACATTTTGGATGGTTTTAATCCAAACTCCTTTTGGATAGTGAGTCCTCTTTTGTATTTGAGCAGTGAGCTCTAAGTAGTGTGCCTGAATGCATGTGCATTCCCATTCACACTTCTTTGTACTTTTAACAGGGTATAATATTGTGGACTAAAATCCACTATGGTTTTTCCCCTAACAAGGTTTCCTTGAAAAAATCTTGATGTTCTCTATCTCTTTGATGTGCTAATTGTTTATGTTTAATTGCTTATTCATCAGATCTAATATTAAATTAAGTTTAAAAGGTTCATTAAATTGTGACAATTGATTCACCCCCCCTCTCAGGTTTTTGTCTCATTTTTCCAATAGAAACCTCTTTCAACACCCTTCTACTAACCCACACAAGCTTAGAACTTCTTAATATTATGTTGCCCCTAGGTTTCTCAACCTTTTCCACTCACAAACCCCTATTTTTCCTCTCAAACTCACACTTTGGCAACTAGGCTTCTTTCCCAAATAAAAAACAATACCTACCCTTCCCTTGAAAAATTCCCAACACATCAAAAACCACCCACATACACTAAAACAAACAAGCTCTAACTCCCCTTCAAACCATTCCTTCAATCAACCTTTCTTGGACATGATTTCTAGGCCTAATTTCATGCATTATATAGAGGGTAGCATTGATAAACTCTCTAAATGTTTTCATCAATGCTTTATTTCTATTCTTACACCCTATCCTACTTGCTACATGCCCATTCCACTGAGACATAGCATGAAAAATAGGTGGAATGGCCTAAATCAACATATTAAACCCTCAAACCCTTATTTGATAATTACAGACCTATTTGTGCAAATGGATCCCAAAAATACTTCAAAATTGTTGAAGACCCCTCAAAACCAAACCAAGGAATGTTAAACAAATAGATCCACCTATAAAAATTAAAATTTTAATGGAAACAACTTGTACAAGAAAGTATATAGGTCTAAAACAACCTATTTACAAAATTTTCTATGAAAACACAGAATTTCAAGAGTCTCTTTATTTGCTTTTCTAACAAATTTCCAAAAACCAACACATTCAACCCAAAACATTGTATATATACTTCTACCATCCTAAACAACAGCCTAACCACCTTCCATCTTCCAACTAACCATTGGAATTCAAAACCTTTACAACTTTGCACTTTTTTGAAATGACCACAATTAGCAATTTTGCAATATTTTTAAATTGACAAGTTTTGCAAATAGCAATATTTACCTATTAACCCCCATACTAATTCAAATGACCGAAACCCCATTACAATATGGATTTACATGGCCTTATTTATCAAAATTATGACCAAAACCATTGATCTACACCTAATTCACTAAATGGAGCAACAAGGTGCTCTGCACCATTCACCCGGACATAAAAGCTTTCCAAGTCCCTTGGAAGTTTTCATCTCTTGAACCTGCAATAACACTTTGATCTTAAACTCTTTTGATGCTCCTTCTTGCTCTTGAAACTAATCCATTGACCTTCATCTTCACCTCCATCTTATATTTTTCCATTCATAGTAGCCCTTCTCTTGCATTGTCTTTTTGGATCTGCATGTCCATGCTCTGATTTGAATTTACTAGCTTCATCCATTTGCTCTCACTTTATTCTTCTTCTTTATTAACTTCAAAACAATCTACACTTTTTCCTTCCCCTTTCATCTTGACTCTTGGCTTGAATCCCATCAATAGGATAATCAAACCAAGGAAGTAGTAAAAGAGTCCCTTCACTCTCTGCCTCTTACCCTTTCTCTTCACAACCATTTTCAGGTTCTCTATTCTCGGAACCACTATCAGGGTAAACTACAATTGCCCCAAAAATAATCTTACCTTCCAAGGACAACTCTCTTTCTTAATCACAACAAATTCTCTCTTCTCCACTTCAATTGGAGACTTCAAAAACACTTTTCCTTTATCCTTTCCTTGGAAAATCACTATCAACATTTCATGCTTAGTCTATTCCAACATTGAGACCCTTTGTAAACACTTTGTTTTTTGTTCTTCAACTCTTATGGTGACTACAACTTCACTTCTCTCCTCAATCTCTACTAACCCTTATACTATCCTCTCCATCTTTTCCATCACTAAATGTTTAGATTTATTAACTACTTTCCCTATCAATGGAAAATGCACTTCTCTTACCATGCTCTCTATTTGATTGTCTTCATCCTAAACTATCATACATTCTTTCACTAGCTTTTTTTCTTGACTCTCTGCAACTTTCATCTTCATAACCTACATCAAAATTTCTTCCTTCATGATCTCTATGTTTTCTGACTTAAATTCCTATGTCCTAGGATTTCTTGACTACTCCTTATCCTCCTTTACCTACAAGGGACACAAAACTACCCCTATCATGATTTCCTCTTGCTTCACTAGTCCATTTGGACTTACTGCAGTCCATTCACTCTCCTTTCCTTCACCTTCTACCTCTGCCTTCATTTTTTTAGCCTCTAAGACCCCTTTTCCTTTACGTCTTCCATCTTCTTTACATTCAAACATCTGTTGCACTTTATCCTCTTTTCCAATTAGTGGGCAATATTCTTCTCCTTTTGTGACCTTATGAGGTCTATCCTACCTTTCCTTAGGCAACTCAATTGCACTCAACTTTACCTTTCCTCTTATTAGGGTCTCTACCCTATGAATTCCTTTCTCACAAACCTCTATCTTTGATCCACTCATCACTGTCTTGACATCATTTGACTATCCTATAGCCTCTCTTTCTTTCAATTGCAAAAACTCAGATCTTCTCTTGTCTTCATCATATTTTCCAATCTTGTCTTGAACCTTCAAGGTCATTTCACCTTTGACCTTCACTAACTCATTCTTCATCATCAAATCATCATGTTATTTTTTCTTTAGCATTGCACTCTTGTCTATACTTGATGTCCCTACATTTTCCTTTTTCTTAGTGGTTGCTCCTTCACTGTTCTTATCTTCCTCCTACCTTAGAAACTCTTTTATGCCCTACATTAGTATTCTTTCTTTCTTGCTTTGTCCATGATTCTTTCCCACTAATGGAAGTAAATTAAAAGTAGCCCCATCTTTAACAATCTGATAACTATTATGCCTTCCATCATACAAAGAAAATCTTTCACATATCCATGGAATTCATAGTAATAAATGACATATGCTCATAGGTAAAACATCACACAAAATTCTATCTTTATATGCACCTATTTGAAACTCAACTCAATATTTCTCCTTGACCAACAAAGTATGCTCACCATTCAACCAAGAAACAAAATAAGGCAATTTATGAGGAATCCTTACTAATTGCAACTTATCAACCATTTCCTGAGATACCAAGTTATCTAGGCTACCTGAATCTACCATCATAGTACATACCTTACCTTGACACTTGCAGGTGGTCTTGAAAAGTGCATTTCTTTGTGTTGCTTCTTTGATTTCCATTTCCATGTTTTTTTGTCTTTACAACTTCCAATTGTCCTTCTATGTAGAATTCAATCAATCACGTTCAAAGATCTACTAATTGAGCTCTAATAACACTTGATGCAATGATAGGGAGATCATCAACCTATTCAACACAATTTAATTCCTCTCAAACACTTTTGAAAACTCTAAAATTGTTAACACCCTATTTTCCTTGTAGGCCACCAGACCTTGTTTTTATGTCTCAACTCTCTATCAACTTGAAAATTCCACCAACCACTCACATTTCTAGGGACCCTTTAACCCAACTCAAAACATACTTCAAAATATCATTAGGTCTCTTTGGACCATCTTCACTCAAACTAGCCTTTAACCCTAAAAAGGGCACCAATTAGCCCATTTTCCAAAGGAAATCCTCACCAAATCTACTATCAACTCAATATTCCACTTTACCAACTTCAAAATTCTTATGAAAATTCAAATTTTCCAACCTTTGAGTTAAAAACTCACCGTTTATGATCCTCTTTCTTGAAACCCTCACTTTCCTCACAGTTGTATAGGGTTTATTGAAAACCACACACCCAGGCTTCAAACAACCTTGAACCTATTTCAACACACTTATATTGACTTGCACAAGCTTATAAATTCTTAATATTATGCTTCCCTCAGGTTTTTCAACCTTTTCCACCCACAAACCCCCATTTTCCCTCTCAAACTCACACATTGGCAACTAGGCTTCTTTCCCAAATCTAAAAAAAGACCTACCCTTCCCTTCTAGAAGTCCCAACACATAAAAAAAAATCCACATAGACTAAAAAAGAAGAAGATATAACTCCCCTTCCAACACATCAAAAAACACCCACATACACTGAAAAAAACACGTTATAACTCTGCTTCAAACCATTCCTTCAATCAACCTTTCTTGGTTATGCTTTCTAGGCTTGATTTCATGCATTTTATAGAGGGAAGCATTGAGAAACTCTCCAAATGTTTTCACCAATTCTTTATTCCTATTCCTACACCCTATCCTACTTGCTACAGGCCCATTCCACTAAGACACAACCTAGACAATAGGTGGAATGGCCTAAATAAAAATATTAAACTCTCAAAACCTTATTTGACAATTATAGACCCGTTTGTTCAAATTGTTAGAATTGGCTATGGATGCCAAGATCTTGAGACCAAATGGAAAGCACAAAAGAGATAGAATAGAATATGACAAGAATAGACTATATTCAATGTCAATGATATGATTGTTGTATACAATGAGAGAGACCCCTTGGTTATATAGCCAAGGTGAGAACATAGAAGGGCATAAGATTATGACAAGTGCTGTAATCTTATGACATGTGACAACTATAAAAGCTATCACTCCACCTAAGGTGGAAAAGTGATAATGTGATAATCACCACAAATGGTGGATCCCACACAAAAGGTAGAGAGGTAATCACATGATGTGTCCACAAAAGGTGGATGTGATAAAGAAATAACATGATAAGTCCACCAAAAGTGGAAATTATCCAACTACCTCCTATGTGGTCACTAAGTAAACTTAACTAAGGAGTAATTGTTGACATGTAAAATATACCGATTCACATTGTGCATCTAATCTCAACTATTAACACCATTTCATCCTGAATCATCCTTCAGTCTAACCATTTAATAAAATTTCCTTATTTGATTAAATTCATCAATATTTCTCTCTTAATTGAGTAAATCATTTTATCTAATTAATTCAATCTCTTTTGTTAATTAAATCAATCCATCTGATCTAATTATCCATATTTAATTAAATAATTAAATTTATTTGATTAAATCTCTAAAGTCTATCTATTAAATTAAATAAATTAAAACCCTATTTGATTTAATCTAACACCATCTCTATTAATTAAATAAATCAAAATCCTTATTTAATTAATCTCTTATCATACTCCTCTCTTATTTGATTTAAACAAATCCATAAATTTGGGTCAAATAGGTCGCATCATCTAACCTCTCTCATTAAATTAATTAACCCTTGATTGATTTAATCTCTTATCATGTCCCATCCTCTAGATTTTTCAAGTTGCACATGAAAATAGATTTAATTCATTTATTAAATCTCTATTTTCCTCACAAGTTATCTTTTGGAATATTCTCTAAATTTGAATTCAAAAATTCCAAGTCAACATGTACATCCAACAAGGCAATAACTTCATCTTACATGTCCTTTTTCTTGAGCCAAGTGGAATTTATTGCAATTTCCCTTCCCTCTTGCAAGTAATTTCAACAATTTTGAAATTTAAAAATATGCATTTATTGGCACAATTCTCAAATCTTGCACATCCTTCATCCACTCATAGATTCATAAGTGGCATCATGCCATTTGATGAATATTATTCCCACATTTCTCAAATTTGGACATTCATCCATCTTGGAATTCTATAAATAAAGAGCTCATATCCTCATTTGATCATACACAAATTATGCAAAGTCATTATGCTAAAATATTTAGCCATTTCCATCCATCAATCTTGAGTTCTTAGCTAGGTTTTGCGGATTTTCAAAGTGGATCAATCTCCATCAACACATCAAAATTGCATCTTAGGAATTGGGAAAGGGCCAATTTTCACATCAAATTGGCACCAATTACCCCATGGGAACATGAGTTTGCATATTTAAATTAGGATTGAATCTATATTTCTTTGTTTCATTGGGTTCTTTGTTGTTTTCTCTCCTAATTCGAAGTTGTAAATGGATTTCATGGGGAATCCTTGTTTTAGCTTGCAATATCTTGTTTAACTTGTTTATTCATGTTGTTTTGCAGGTACTAGGATCAGGGTTCACACATTTGGTGCTAGAAGGAGGCCTGGATATCATTCTTTATCATTTTTTCTCAAAATTTATGCATTTTTCTTACACAGAAAATTCCAATGTTGGGAGCTCAGCGTCGCTGTTTTTGCACTGCTAACTCTTTAGCGTCGCTATATGACACTGCTTGAAATTAAAATTGTGACGCTGGACTCTTCCCGCCCAAATATTTGAATTTATAACTCCACCGCTTGGCCATTTGACTCGCAGGAATTTACAAAAAAACTAAACAACGACACTAGGGAAAAACTATGACGCAGTTGAGCTCATTGCCCCAACACAAAGCGGCGTTGACTAGTAAGCACTGCTGTGAGGGCACCGCTAAGAAATCAAACTTTGACGCAGTCACAAGTTGCATGGCTGACAGGGAGTAAAAAGTGGAAACAAAATTTTAGCATGTAATTTTTGATTAATGATCAATTTCTTATTCTATTTTTTTTTTTTATCTCTGTATTCTGCAAAATCTGACTAGTTTTCTCCCTTATAGATTGGAAATAAAAAAAAATGAAAGGAGAAGCATGCAGAGGATGTTTCATCAAATCAAAGTTTTTTTGAACACTTTAGTGTTTTCTTAACACTTTTTAAGAAATTTTTATCACTTATTCCTTAGGACACTAATTTCATTTGGGTTTAAAAATATTCTTTCCATTTCTTGCAAAAGGATAAAATGAACATAAGGATCACAATGTAATAGAGTTTGTTTCTTTGGATAAAAATTGAACAAAATGTCCATCATTTGTCTTTTTGGTGCTTAAAAAGATCTCACATTTTTCTTTGTGGATTTAAAAAGAACAAGTGCAACTTTGTTTTTGTGAAGGCTTACTTAAACTAAAGGCATTGAAAAAGGATGTATGTGCTTCTCTCATGCTTTATAGTGACCTTGAGAATCAAAAGGTCTTTTCCATGATTTTAGGTTGAGATAAAGCAATCACCTCCACACTTCAATTTGGGTTTAAAATTGAACAAGATCTTGTGCAAGTGTGAGTGGGGGAATTGTTGCGTATATTCTCTCTCTTTGTTGCCAACAAGGATTGATCGAGTTACAAATATTGTTCCTTATTTGCTTTTGTTTATCCTAGAGGGCCTGCCTTGGGGAAAAATTACTCACCTAAGGGAATGAATCAAATAGTAACACTCTAAATCCAAGAGTACTTCCAACTGGTATATAAATGTGGGTATTGGAGTAAATGCCAATATCACCTGGTTGATTTTGACAAGATGGATCTGAAAGGGGACTCTTGTCGTATGGGTCAATCTCCATGAACAGAAAGTCCTTATTAAAACCCATGTGCTAGAATTTTCCAAAATCCTTTAATCTATTTGTTAGTACAATAACGGTTGTTCAAAAATGTATATTCAAATGGAATCATTTCTTGGTTACAAAGGTCTATAAAAGCATTGTATGCTCTTCAATACCTAGGTCTAGAAAAACAAAGTGTTTTTTTGAGGTTCATCTTAGGATCAAAGAAAATCAAAATCTTTTCATCCATCCTCCATCCATAAAAACAAGAATCATCTCATCATCACTTTTTGGAAAATCTTGGAATCATCCTTAATGCTAGGCTTTTTGGAAAAATCAAAATCGTAAAAAATCCTTAAGACTAAATCCTTAAAAACATTATCAAAATCACCTTTGGCTAGGTATGTGTAGATGCATCCTTTTGCATATGCTTAGTAAAAGTTATCAAAATAATATTGCTTAGCTTAGTATACGTATATGCATTCTTCTTCGTATACTTGGCTAAAATATCATCTTGTTTTGAATAGGTGTGGGTAGATGCATCCTTCTCCCCACACATATTTAAATCATCATCCTCTAAACAAATCTATCCCTTAGATCATCATCCAACAACGTAGGATCTTTTTGTTCAAAAAAATCAAAATCAATCAAAATCAAAATCAAGGACAAATCCAAAATCCAAAATCAAATCAAAATTAAAATCCAAAACATATCTGAAAGTCCCAAAAGCCTAGTATCTTATTGAAGATTTACCAAAAGATCATAACATCTGCGTCATCCATCCCTTACATCATCATCATATCACACCCTTTGATCCTTGAAGATATCCTAAATTTCTTTTACTTTGGGCATAAAGTAAAGATCAATCCAAGGAATCAAGAGATTCATCTCCCATATTCTTGAAAATTGATCCTTGCTTTATGGTTCAAACTAGATCTCAATACAAGAAGAGTATGGAAGCCAAAAAAGAAACACCCGCATCAAGTGATCTTAGCCAAACAAACATAGAAATGAATCCCACCGAATCAAGCAATCTGCTAACCATCTCATCATCACAAAATCTGCAAGAGGAAAACCAAGGAGAGGATCTTACCTTTGGAATGTCTCATGAAGAAATAACTGAAATGCTCCAAAATCTAGAGAACCATAAAATCATCAACATCATGATGAGGCTTAACCCTTCATTATACATGCTTGAGCTAGCAAAACAAGGGGCCAAGCTACCTTCGGATTTCAATGTGAATACCGTAGTCAAGACATCATTTCCTCCAATCTCATCCACTATCCCCATCTCATACACCCCCATCCCAAAACATCACCCAAAACATTCCGTAAATCACATCTTTTGCTCCAACCCAACCTAACATTAATAAGGGAAATGCATTTCTCAATGCTATTCAAGCACACCCCCTTGTTAATAATCAAAACTTGGATGCAAATACCACCTTGGAACAAGACATACTCGAAAACCCATTACACAAGAATGTTCCTCTTACTTTCCATCATGATCCATCATCATCATTTTTTCACACAACACCTTAAAATCCTCTCCCCACAAATTCATAAGAAGAGGGAGATATGTTTGGACTAGGGGGCATATTTGACACCACAACATTCTCGCAAGATATTTCATTTCCACCTCTTCCACCATTGTCATTATCATCCACACCAATCCTTGGTTTAGGACTTCACCCTCTACCAACCATCAACCAAACCAACATCCCAAATATAAATCAAAGTATTATGCCAAACACTCAAAACTTGTCGTCAATATCGCAGCAACATACGACAAATGCACAAGCAATTGCAACATCATAAAAAAGCATGGTCTCCCAAGGACCAACCACCACATCAACACCACCATCTATCACTCACCACTAATGCTATTCCAAATCCACCACCACCCCCACCACCACCAACTTCCACCACATAAATCCAATACAACGCAGCATTGCAAGCTGCCTTCCAAAGGGGATTCCAACAAGTGTAAAAAAAAAAAGCTACACAACTAGCTACTCAACAAGCCGCTCAAGTTGTGCAAGTAGCACAACCCACATTACAAGTGCAACAGGCTGCACAAGCCCAAGATTTATTGCAACAACAACAACAAGCCATGGAAGCATTGCAAGCATTACAAACACAAAATTCTATTCAAGCACAAGCCTAAGCACAAGCAACGCAAGCACAAGCTCAAGCTTAGGAAAACACTCAATATCAAGCACAACAGGCACAAGCATAGGCACAACTTCTTGCACAAATACAAGTAGCGCAATTGCAAGCATACCATCAAGCAATAAAGTAGTATCAAGAGTAGCAAGAAGCAGCTGAATTGGTGGCCCAACAACAAGCGTTGTTGGAACAACAACAAGCACAACAACAAGTGTTGTTGGAATAGCAACAAGTGCAACATCAAGCACAAATCTTAGCACAACAACAACAACAAGATCAACAATAGGCATTGTTCATATAGTAACATGTGGAAGCCTACCTAGCTCGGTAGAACATAAAGATACCATCGAACAACACACTAAATAACCCACCGATTCAACCCATGATTGAAACACCCCAAAACACTTTCATACAACCCCCTGATTGTCAAAATGATGTAACATCACAAATCAGGTTGCTCTCACAACAAGTGCTTGATCTTCAATCAAGGAGAACAACCAAAACACCAAACAACTTTTTTCCCTATCCATTTGATAGGAGCCTAGTGATGAAACCATTCCCCAAGGGATTTGAAATCCCCAAATTTGACAAATATCGAGGGATGGGAAACCTTCGAGGTCACATCAGGGAATTCCAAGTTCATTGCATGGAAGTCGCATATGACGATACTTATCTGATGCGGCTATTCCCTAGGAGTTTAGTAGGACACACTATGGAATGGTTCTCTCACTTACCTTCAGGAATTATAAAATTTCAAAAAATTATAGACAAATTAATTAAAAACTACGCATGCAACATTGCAATGGATGTTAGTCTAGAATAACTCTCAACTCTGAAACAGGGTAAGGGTGAATCATTCACTTCATTCTTACAACAATGGCGATCTAAGGCCAATTAGAGCAAGTGGACCATGCCAGAAGAACAACAAGTTATCACCATCATAGCCAACCTTGAAGGCCACTTGGAATTTCATCTCAAGGTTTAGGGTATCACCACATATGATCAATTGATCCCCAAGGCGCTTAGCATCAAAAGAGCCCTTCTGACTCAACTCGTGAAATCAACATCATACCCTGAACAACTAAAAAAACACCCACCATCCAATTACAATGATAAACCTCATACATGGGAAAGAAACAAAAACATTACTAATGATGGTGTCGTCGATGCCAAGGTATTCATTAGTGCTCCTCGCCAAAATACACCCACACCGCAAATCCAAATACAACACCAAAAAAATCATCACACAACACAACAACAAAACCACAATCTGACAATCGATAATCTCAATGATCAAAGGGCACCACCTCAATGCAACAAGAATTATCCCAAAAGAAAATACACTGCCTTGGGGGAACCACTAGAAGTCATCATGAAGAAGCTAATAGATGAAAAACTCATCAAGGCTCCTACCTTTGAAAATTACAAAGAACCAAATGTGAAACCTCCTTGGTATAATGAGAATCAACTTTGTGAATTCCATAAAATAAAAGGCCATACCACAAATAGTTGCATGAGATTGAAAAACATAATCCAATATATCATCGATAAAAGAATCATAAATGTGGAACAACCTATAGGAAATCAAGATCTTAAGATATATATGAATCTAATGCCGAATCATGGCAACAAAGGGAATAAAAATGATAAAGGGAAAGGCATCCTCTAAAACATAAATCATGTGTATGAAATAGTTGTCACCTCCTTAGATGAAAGCTGCATGGTCATTACTATCAGGGGCACCTATGCTGAAGATTGTGGAGTCACCACAAGAGGAAAAAAAGTAACTATTGTAGGATCATCCTAGCCAAACAGAGCCCCTACATCTAGATCCGTTCCTAATGGCTATAATTTCCTAGATCAACTCAAGAGAATGTTAGCACAAATCTCCATCATGGAGTTGCTAAAACTATCATCTACCCATAGGAAAATTCTTGAAGAAGCATTGGACTCGTCCACTATCCTCACAGACCTTGATGTGGAACAATTCTAAGCTATGGTTGGAAATATCATTACGCCTAATCTTTTTACATTCTCTGACATGGATTTCCCTGCTCAACCATCTCACAACTGTGCACTTCACTCAGAAGTCATAGTGTTAGAGTAATAAGTTATTATGCTTAATTAATTATATCACATTGATTAATTAATTAAGTCACTTATTCCTCTTTATTACTTAAGCTAAACTTAGGCACATTAATAATTAATTATTTATTAATTATTAAGTGTGCACACTAGGGTTTCCCTTTTTAGGGTTTGTTGATCTCCTTCATAAGGATTGATCACTTTGTAATAATTGATTCTCTTAATGCATTTTACTGAGAGGTTTACAAAGAACATATTTTTCGGTTCTTCATATCTTTTGCATGTGATATTCATCTTGCATGCAGGTGATCTTGGATTCTAACATGGTATCAGAGCTCCAGACCTGCAGCTACCTATTCGTGATCTAAAGATATGGCCTTTTGTGAGTTTTGGGTACAAGGGTTTCCACAGGCATCTTTTCTGCAAGATCTAGGGGTAGCCTATTTTTTGGCTCACTTTGGGCTCAAACGGAAATTGCTATCGCGTTCGCAGTGGCCAAAAACCCTAGAAACACCTATCGTTTCGTTGATTTCTGAGAAGTTGACTCGGGAGGCAAAAAAAATTTGTTTGGGGGGTCGTACGGCCTCCCCAGCACGTAGATCGAGGCATTTTTTTGAAAAATTTCAAAAAAAATATAAAAAAAATTGAAATTTTTAAAAAAATTTGGGCGCCGCCCGCACAGAAGGCAGGCGGCCACCGCCGCGCGACCCGGCAGCCACCAGGAGCGGCGGCCACCAGGCGGTGCCCCCAGTGTCCCACCGCTGATCTCCCCAGCCCCCGCGGGCTTCAAACGCCAGGCCAAGGTCATATGGAGAACCGGGCTCCCCGCCAGCCCTGCTAGCCCCCTCCTGCACCAGCCCGCGGTCACATGCACGAACAAGGGCCAATTTTTTTTTCATTTTGCAGGGGGGCCAATTTTTTGAGGCAACGGCCAGACGGCCGTCGAATTTAAGCTCAGGTTTTGCTGATGTCAGCATGACGTCATCGGCCGTACGGCCCTCTTTGGCCCCTCCTAACCCTAGTTTGCCCTAAAGAGCAATTTTTTTCTTTTGGCCATAACTTGGGCATTCGGTATCAAAATCGGGCAAACGAGATATCGCCGGAAAGCTGGTTCCGAGCACTTTCTAGTAGTGATGTTTATTTCTTAGTATTTTACTATTTTCATGCATTTATTTCTGTTTGAAGTCATATATTATTTTTGGACTTCCGAGCTCATAACTTTTTTCCACGATGTCCAATTTTCGCCTCGTTTGCAGTGTTGGAAAGGTATTGAGGAGCTCTATGTTGCTATCCATGCAGTTTTTCTGTATCTTTCCCAGGTTTATGCATTTTGTCCTATTTGGACATTGTAGACATTATGGACTCGCTTTGCATGTATTTCTCTTTTGTAAACGCACTGAGATAAAGTGCCTCAGCATTGTATGTGTAGTATTGGGTTTCTTGCACATCACTTTGTGCCATATTTTGTACTCGCACTGTATTATAAAGTGCCATGGGGGGGTTGTGTAGTGCCTTTGTTTTTCCATTACACCTTTGTCCGGTGAGTGTCCCTCCACAACAATAGTGGATCCATATGATTCCAGCCTCATGTATGTGTGCTTTGTTTTGCACACCACTTTTTCAGTTGTAGGTGCTTTCTTGTGCACTTTCAGATGCTCTTGGTTCCTCTTCATGCACTACTTTCTAGCATTCAGTTTCAGTGTACCTGTCACGGCTCTCCCTTTTCAGCATTATAGGGGGGTTTCTACTTGGTGTTAATGCTTCTTTGGTTTTTCCTTGGAAGGGATCTTCCATTCTCTGATGATCAGTGTTCTTTAGACTATTGGTACTTGTGCCATCTGTATCTTTGTTCCAAGTGTTTGCCTTTGTTTGCCATTTGATTCGAGTAGTGTCGTTGGGGGAACTCATGCAGATTGTTGTCTTCTTGATCCTAATCATCATATCTTTAGAGGAGGTTCTTCGGCACCATAGCAGTCATCTTTTGATAGAGTTTGCAACTTCTTCATGCTTCTGTGATGTTCTACATGTTCTTCTTTTTCAGGACATTTCCTTGATTTGGAGGTTTTTCAGTCCTTCAATCACCTTTGATATCTTTTTGGAGTAGAGTTTTGTTCCCACGAGGTTTTCTCTATTTCTCGTCTTTATAGAGATCTTCTGTTTGTACATGGGTACCTTACTTGGCCTTGTTTTCTGGGACCCATCTTTGCTTTCATGCATCTATTTCTAGTGTTTTAGCTACTTCCTAAGTTCATCTTAAGGGGGGTGTTAGAGTAATAAGTTATTATGCTTAATTAATTACATCAAATTGATTAATTAATTAAGTCACTTATTCCTCTTTATTACTTAAGCTAAACTTAGGCACATTAATAATTAATTATTTATTAATTATTAAGTGTGCACACTAGGGTTTCCCTTTTTAAGGTTTGTTGATCTCCTTCATAAGGATTGATCACTTTGTAATAATTGATTCTCTTAATGCATTTTTACTGAGAGGTTTACAGAGAACATCTTTTTCGGTTCTTCATATCTTTTGCATGTGACAAGTATTCATCTTGCATGCAAGTGATCTTGGATTCTAACACATAGTACATAGGACAAAGGTCAAAAGGGTCTTGGTGGATGAAGGTGCGAGTTTGAATATATGTTCTCTCAACCTCATTAAACAATTGAAAATCCCAGAGGATTCTATCGACAAAGGAAAGGGTATCACAATAAGAGCATATGACAATCAAGAAAGAGTTTCCCAAGGCATGATCAAACTCCATATTCAAGTAGGGTCGGCTCTCATGGAAATCACTTGTCAGGTCTTGGACCTCGAATTTCCATATAATATCCTCCTAGGATGTCCATGGATTCATACAATGAAGGCAGTAGTGTCAACTTTCCACCAATGTGTGAAATTCACACACGAGGGACAAGAAGTCACTATCCATGAAGATCCTGAACCCTTCTCCTATTAAAAAACTCTTGAAGAAAAGTATTACAAAATCCCCTAAGTACCAAAAAATGATGAGGGCCCATTGACACATTACATTGATCCTGCCACTCTCGCATCCACTTTTGTGACAAAGACACCCACCACTCCTGCCATTCCCACCATCTTTGACATCAAGCTCATTATCCAAGATAACGACTATGGAAACTACAAGCTCCCTAATAATGCTTTGGTGGTAGGAGAGTTACCACAATCTCCTAGATCACAAGGACTCCCACAAACAAACGAAGCTTCCACATCCCAAATGTCTCCTATAGACTATCCCACCTTCACAAGATGGGGAGATCTTGGATGAGAAGTTATTGAGGTAGATCTATCTCACATCCTATATCAAGATGAAAGACCAATGGCTGATTTACCCATGGATGATAGAAGCAAAGGCCTACAAATGATGCTCACAATGGGCTATGATAGAAATCAAAGACTTGGAAAAAATGACAATGGGCTCATAATACCTATCATGCCAGATATGCGACTAATAACAAATCTTGACCTTGATTGTACCCCTTCGAGTATAACCATACGAGGCTGAAGTCCTCTAGTTAGAACAATTAACAATCCTCCTCAGCCAACCCCAGCAAAACTATGCTTACTAGTGTCTACAGGTAGAGTCATAGATAACTTTACATTTGATATAACCGACATCTATAGTAGTAGAGATGACGAGGATCACCTGACTAACTTACCTAGGCTATTTGAGGATACCACTCTGTGCATGATTAGCACCCTATCTTTTGAAACAGACCACCAAAATCATGACATTCACTTAGTATATCCCCAACTCATCGACTACAACCAACGAGGACAACCAGTTCTTGATACATTTGAAAATGATGAGGCACTCTCAGAATTCATGGTATTGCGGGATAACATTCCAGATGGGGATCACAAAGCAAGGTTTATAATGGAGTTGGAAAAACATGCCTATTATGGGGAAACAATTGAATCATTCAGTCACAAAAGTGAGAAATTAAGAATAATATCCAATTCCTTGAGTGGAAACCACACTGTGGCACTCTCTGACAAGAAAAAAGTAAAAGAAAGGACACATCCAATGGTGAAAACCTCTCTAAGGTTCCTGAGGATGGGTGATTCAATCTTCCTTTAAGAGCTATTCATTAGGAAAAGTGAGCAGTCTTGGCATAAAAATGCAATCCGTTCAACCTAGGAACAAAGGAGACCCTGCATATTACATTCTACGTGGAATCACTACTATCAGAAGAGCAAGAGCTCCTAGCAGCATTCCTAAGAGAAAGAAAAATAAACTTCACATGGATTTATGTTGACATGCCAAGACTTAATCCAAAGACCATGGTTCACCACTTAGCAGTGTATCCAGAAGCAAATCCTGTCAAACATAAGCTTCAAAAAATGCATCCTTAGATTGCCCTACTAGTCAAAATGGAGCTAAAAAATTTATTAGATGTAGGATTCATCTGATTGACAGACTATCCAGAATGGTTATCAAACTTAGTACCTATTTCAAAACTCGATGAAAATATCAAAATCTGCACAAACTTTAGAGATTTGAACAAGGCATGTCCAAAAGATGAATTCCTGCTTCCCAACATAGACATGATAGTCGACATGACAATGGGACATGAAATGCTGTCACTAATGGATGGATTCTTAAGGTACAATCAGATCATGATAGCTAAAAAGGACCAACATAAAACAACTTTCACTTGTCCATGGGGGACATATTGTTGGAATATGATGCCATTTGGCTTAAAGAACATAGGAGCAACATACCAAAGGGCCATGAAATTGATATTCTATGACATGATCCATAAGACGGTTGAAGACTATGTTGATGACATTCTAGCTAGGTCTAGAAAGAGAAAAGATCACATAGCAACCCTAAGTGCCATCTTTGAAAGACTGGAGGAGTACAAGGTCAGACTAAACCCAAAGAAGTGCATCTTTGGTGTACAATCAGGAAAGCTCCAAGGATATATAGTGTCAATGAGGGGTATTCAGGTGGATCTAGAAAAATTAAAAGCAATCCTTGAGATGGAGGAACTGAAAGCATTAAAACAATTGAGAGGTATCCAAGTCAGACTCTAGTCCATCATACGATTCATAGCATAATTGGCAGACAAACAGAACCCATACTCTCACCTACTCGACAAGGGAGTAGTGTACAAATGGGATACCAAGTGTGAAGAGGCATTCAACAAAATCAAGGAATACCTACTGACACCACCAATCTTAATGCAACCAATCCCAAGAAAACCATTGATTCTATAAGTGTTAGCAACAACAACAGCCCTTGGAGTTCTTTTAGCTCATCATGACAAAAATAGAATAGAAAGGGCTATATATTACATCAATATGACAATGGTTGGGCATGAGCTAATTCATTCATCGAGAATGCATGCCTTGTAGTAGTGTTTGCATCCCAAAAATTTAGACATTACATGTTGGCACATAAAATAAAACTCATTGCCAAAACTAACCCTCTCAAATACTTATTATCAAAGGCAATGCTCATAGGAAGAATGGAAAAATGGGTGATGATATTGTCAGAATATGACATCGAATATGTGGAAAGGAAGGAAATCAAGGGCCAAGTCATCATAGACCAACTGGAAGAAGCACCAATCTATTATGAGAACCCTCTTGTCTTAGAGTTTCGAGATGAATCCATTTTCAATCTCATCATAGCTAACCACTAGAAACTGTACTTCGATGGCTCATACACACATCATGGATCAGGAGTTGGTGTTTTCTTTATCACACCACAAGGGGATTGCATACCAAGGTCATACAAACTGACATTTCCTTGCACCAATAACATTGTAGAATATGAGGCTTTGACCATAGGTCTTAGAATAGCAGTGTAGTGGGACATAATAGCTCTCAAAGTATACGAAGACTCTCAATTGATCATAAATCAAGTCAATGATGAATATCAGACCAAGGATGACAAGCTCACACCATACAAGAACTTGGTGGAGACTCTCAAGGAATCTTTCATCGAAATAACGTTTTAACAGATTCCTAGAACCAACAATAGAGAAGCAGATGTCATGGAAACAATTGGATCCTTGCTTGATATCGCCCACAACGTCCCAAAATATGAATTCCTAATTGAGCAGCTTCTCGTACCTACATTCGAGGTACCAAAATTGGAATATGTGTGCAAAATTGTTGGTCCTGGCAATCATTGGTATCACAACATTTACACATACCTTCAAATAGGAGTCATACCCACTGACCTACCATCAAACCTAAAATGAACCTTTGTCAAAAAGGCATCTAGATTTGTCATCCTAGGTGATACCCTATATTGTAGAATCATAGAAGGAACCCTACTACGCTACCTAAATGATGAGGAGGCATTAACTGCTCTAACTAAAGTACACAATGGTATATGTGGTTCACACTCGAGTGGAATGACCATAGCTAAGAAACTGCTAAGGATGGGGTATTATTGGCCCACAATGGAAAGAGAGGCACATGACTATGCTAGAAGGTGTCTACAATGTCAGCAACATGGGGATCTCATCCATGCTCCAGCTCAATAGCTTCATCCTATCGTTACACCATGGCCCTTCTTGTAGTGGGGACTGGATCTCATTGGAAAAATCATGCCCACCTCATCTAATGGCCACAAATTCATCATAACCACAACAAAGTACTTTACTAAGTGGGTGGAAGCCATACCCATGATGTATATAACTAGGAAGCAGATTTCAATGTTTATCCTGAACTATCTCATTTGCCACTATGGGGTCCCACAAGCCATTATCTCAGATAATGGGACACAATTCAAAAAACAGGAGGTCCATCACTTATGTGAAAAATTCAAAATCCAGCATCACTTCTCCACCCCATACTATCCCCAAGGCAATGGCCAAGCAGAAGCTACAAATAAAACCATTCTAAAAATCCTCAAGAAAATAGTCAATGATGCAGGTCATGACTAGCATTTGTGGCTTAATCTTGCTCCTTGGGCCTATCAAACCAGCATCCACACACCCACCGGCACCACTCCTTTCTCCCTAGTCTATGGATCAGAAGCAGTATGTTGGTTGTTTTTCTTGTAAACCAGGTTGGTCTCCTATTCTACCTATGGAGTAGCCATCTCCAGTCAAGGGGAGCTCGGAGGACCTGGACCAAATGACAAGATCAAAAGATCTTCTGCACTTTAGGCTCTACAGAACTAGGGTGGGTATACCCACACAATGACTCAAAGAAGATTAGACATTTCTTTTTATAGCAAATGACTCTTGATGCCAAGCATTGAGGACCTCAAATAGGGCTAGATTCTCAATAGCTCAACCTTGAAGCAAATAGGAGGTAGGGAAAGACATCAAACAAGGATATTCAATGATTTATAAATTGTTTCCTGAGAGGAACTAGGCTGCAAGATAGATCAATGCCTAATTCGGGGTCATGGAGCCACACACAAAAGATGAAATTCATCTGCAAATAGGACTCAATCAGTGGATTTTGCTTTCCTAATGCCTTACATCAGCTATCAGTGCCTTACATTGACAATCCAGCTCTTGTACCAACCAGACTCTTCTTACCAAATCCAGTCTACAAACAAGTAATCACTGCTATCTATTCAAAGGATTTAACTGCTTCCTTGAAGTAGACCTATCAAAAAATAACATAGTCCCATGAAGTATGAGAAGATGAACAAAAACACCTTATGCATTTATTCAAATGATGAAAAGCCTACAAGTGTGGAGAGAATCTAATGATATGCATGAAAGATAAGCATCTTCATGTATTCCTGCTTAACTGATTACATTTACAGAAGGATTCAACATTATAGTTTATAGACTCAAAAATGAGCTAAGACCAAACCCTAATCTATCCCAGGCTAATCCCAAAACTTAGAAAAATGTGGAACAAAACACCAAAGTTCAGAACCCTTACATCTAGCCATGAAATTCTCCTTTATAGGAGCAAGAGAAGCAACAAGTAACTGGCCAGATGAGATTACACATCATCAGCTAACTAGGAAAAACCCTAGAATAGCTCATAGGCCAAGTCAAAAATTCCAATTTCCCCACTGGTCACATAGATGCAACTGGTTAGGTTGCTATAGGAAGGACATTCCCGCACAAATGAAGCCAGTCAATCAATGTCAAATCCACTACCAAATCTAAGTGCCCATACTTGAGCCACACCATCCTTGTCCCAGAGCTATTACCATGAATGCTAGTTCAGTGGATCTAGCAACCCTCTCATCTACCACCATGAATGCTCCAGGCCTTTGTGTGCGAACATAACAGAAACCCTGAAACACGCATGTTGGAATCTCCGCCATTGATCAACTTAGATTGGATGGTTGTCTTTTAAAATCTATGTTAGACCATTGAAAAAGGCCTCCACAGTAAGCAAGAAAAAAAGAGGTTAGGGAGACATCATACAAAATCAAAATGCCTCATCAAAATGTATCACTTTTATGTACTATCCATTTGCCAAGACGAGGGCACATCTCTCACCGAAGTAATCCTTTCACTTGTTCACAGTTGCTATAATCACCTACCATTAGTGAGACATCATAGAGACTTCACCAAGCTTCATCGAAATGCATCACTTCATCGAAATGCATCACTTCAAGTTGTTGTGACATAGAACTTCTCTCATTGATGAACTCACTTGCCAAATGTACACCGTTAAGACATTTGATGTTTTTTACCAATGCACCCTTGCATTCACTTTGTCATTGTAGCTTATTTTTCTTGGGGAGACCTTTTTTAGATATCACATTGCATTATTGAAAACCCTTATACACCTATTCGCCAAGAGAAAATAGGACTGTCACCAAAAGCCACATATGGAACCACTATCAGTAAGACTCGACCCCATCGCCATGACCACATACCAAAATAAGAGTTTCACCGAAACAATAAATCCTTCACCACTAGTTGGCGTAACAAGATGACACCACTGAGATGTTACAACGAGAGCCCAAACTCCTACTGAAGAGATTATCCTTTATGTTTTTAGTCAGTGTAAGAAATTGTATTCGCTAAGACTTCCCACTGTAGATCAAAACTTACACCAATGGGATCCCAGAGCACACAAGTCGGGGAGACAAGATAGAACTCGCTAAGACCTCACCCCGGGTGGATGCCAACACACCAAAGGGAAAATTCCATCTGTGAGACACAAAGAAGTTAGGGAAACATCTCCTCGACCTCAACCAACATAGGCTGACGGAAAAGAGACCTCGGGGAGACAACACGGAGATCATTGAGAGGTTATCCCAAGTGCCAAAGGTCTCAGTGAAAATAACACAGGGCTGGTGAAAATGGTAGCTAGGGGCCGGTAACGAATGAAAAATGGGGCTCGGGGGAACCACTTAAGTTAAAATGAACCAAGTGGATAGGTCAATGAATCAAAAAGGCAAACAGAATGAGAACCAAACAAGGTCAGAGCTGGAACCAAGAAAGAGACAGGCTCAGAGTTGGAGTCGGAGTAGGGGAAGAAACAAAAAAAAAATTGACCACCTGAGACCAAAACCAAACTCGGATCCACCTCTGTAAAAGACAAAGGAAGGGAGAAGGGAGCAAAATAGAACCTGAAACTAGAACGTTCCAAAACTTGTTCCCATTCCGATCCCATGCCCACCAAAGGAAACAAAGCAAAAAAAAAAGGGAAGAATGCAGAGAGAAAAATGACCAGCGACTGACACATGGAAAAAAGGAAAAGAAACTCCAAACACGTGGAATCAGAACCAAGATGGATGCATGAAGAGGAACTAGAACTTTAGAATTTGGAAAAGTTCTAGTTCCGTTCAAGCATCCATTCCACCCCCAATTCTGAAAGAAAAACTAAGGCAATTAAAAGAGAAAGGGGAATCGAATTAAAAGCCCAAAAAATGGGAAATGAAAAGCCAGGAAAAACCCTAACATAGACCACCCCACCAGAGAGATGAATGTTAGCACGCTAGGCTCAACCCTTGTAGGAGCCCATTTAACCCACGTGCCAAAATGAAAAACACCCCATAGCTAAAGTTTTGTCATGAAAAACCAGAGTACACAATTAGGCAATGAGAAAACTAGAAATGGCACTAACATAGGCTCCAGTTGGGGATGTATGCCCTTGGTGGGCATAGCAAGAATTCAGATCACTGGGAGAGCAGACCAAAACAAAAAGAAACCCAAAAATAGCGGGGAGCTAAATGGAAAAGGTTAGTAGAAACAACAAAACAAAACTGACCATAAAAGCAAAAACCTAACCTAATGTTCATGGAAAAGAAATGCTTCAGATGAAGCACCACTTCAAGAATTATCCATGAATAGGAAATTCAAGAGTCACATTTTTGATTTTTTATTTCATTTGATGACACTAGGCCACCAAATGAAAAATGAGAGCCAACATTTACCCCTGTCAAATACAGCTGGCATTCCCTAACTTGTGCTTGCCTCTACCAATCTACAACAGTGTAAATGAATACACCTCTGTAAACAAAATTATCTGATTGCCTTTGTGCAAGTGAAAACTTGTTCTCTGTTTAGTCTTAACTTCAACTGGCAACCAGATCCAATAAACTTCATCATTTCCAACCTCTTCACTCTCTGATTTTGTATTTGATGGAAAAATATGTGAATGATGGTTAAGACCACATGAAAACACAATCTGATCACAACCATTTTCCTGATAAAACATGTTAGTACTTCTTAATAGGTTAGCACATTCAACATTATAAACATTTTCAAAATCACTATGCATTTGAGAATTAGGCATATCCTCAAAACGCTGACTATTATGTGACAACAAGCTATCATATTCACTATTTACATTACCCTGAAGCTAAAAACAACTAGCTCTAGTTCTCTTCATATTGTCACATTATGTGAAAACTTCATCAAGTGTATACAAAGGGATACACTTACCATTCAACACATCTTGCAACTGCTCTATATCATTTTCAGTAGGAGGAGGCACATCATTAGTGCAATGATGGTTTAAACTACTACTCCCACTTCCTATTTTCACTTGGCTCTATTCTTCATCATGCTAGCAATGAGAGTCATCAATGGACTCTAACTCATCCTCATGGGTTGTCCAACTATCATCATCATCCCAATCTTGCTCACCATTGAGCAACTCTGGTTCAGAAGCATAATCTGATTTTAGACTGAAATCAGTGTCATCATGATCTGTAAGATCACCATTAGAAGGGGCATTAGAATCACTTGCATCATACCTTGCATCTTGTAGGTCCCCATCATCAAGACCGATATGGTTTGCCCACAACAACATAAAGGTTGTTGTGTGCGAACCTTTGATATTCAGTGGCTAACAAATCTGATATTTGTTCACAACTTAGTAGGTCAATGTTCTGTCCTACCCTTTCAACCACCTCTTCCTCTTCTTGACCTCCACCAGGACTAGATGCAATACCAAGTAGCAAATTAGGACATCCTAAGGTATCTTCAAAAAGATTACTTCATGAGAGTGAAACTCCACATCCTCATAGTCAAACCTAATATCCTCTAGAGCACTCCCTACATTAACAACTTCATTTGTCTTCTCATGAAGACTTGTGTCAAGACTGCACTCATTTGTGCACTTGAACTACTACTTAACTGTCTCATCACATTGCTGATTATACCTCCCTTCTTCAAAAAACTAGTCCAACTGATGTTCCTCTTTGGGTTCTTGGCTTGGGACACTCAAACTCTGATCTCCAGTTTGGGGTACCACTTGTGCAAGTTGTTCAAACATAACTTGTTCATCATCTGATGAAGCATCATCAAAGGTATCAAGGAACAAGGTCCTGAGTTGATACCATGAACCAATGGAGTGCACTAGTAAGCAAGTAAACCAATCATTGGCCACACCTTCTAAAGATCTGACAAACAGCTTCATAACCACATCCTCTTTTTCAACCTGACCATCTCCAATGAAATCAATAAAAAAATGTGTATGTCTTGATGTTGATTCCTCAACACCACCTTTAAATTTGCATAAATATTGTTGATTCCCCTAGGGGCAACATGTGGGTAATCCTGGATTTTATCAAAATCCAAAGGCCTGTATCTTTCACTATCATATGCCCTGTTATGAAGACAAGACTGTGCCTTCAACATGGTATCATAGCTTGTAGAGGGAGAAACAGGGCAACAATGCATTTTGCAAATGAAACTTATCCCTCTACAACTATCTAGTTGCACTATTCAAACCTCCTTGATAACAGTGCTTGATCTCACCAAATAAGGGAACTAAAGTTCTTTTAAATGTTCAAAAGCATGAAGAATACCTAAGAACATTGTAGCCATGGAACTATTCTTTGAATCTTAAACAGGTTCACCTTGAAAGAGTCGCCACCTCTTTGTAGAGGACTGAGCTTCAAATGGTATGAAGCTCACTTACATGTAAATCTTTCTTTCAGTTCCATCCAATAGAGCACCATAGATCTTGTAGCTTTTAGGTTCACTGCAACAAAACTTTCTCCAGGCCTAAGATTCTTCAAACTTTGAACATAACCAACATGGCAAACAATGACTCTTTTGATATGGACTTTATAACTGGATTTCTGAGTAAATTCCCTAGTAGAGTCACCATCCCGTTGGTTTTTTTTCTTGTAAACTAGGTTGGTCTCCTATTCTACCTATGGAGTAGCCATCTCCAATCAAGGGGAGCTCAGAGGACCTAGACCAACTGACAAGATCAAAAGATCTTCTGCACTTTAGGCTCTGTAGAACTAGGGTGGTTATACCCACACAATGCCTCAAAGAAGACTAGACATTGCTTTTTATAGCAGATGACTCATGATGCCAAGTGTTGAGGACCTCAAATAGGGCTAGATTCTCAGTAGCTCAACCTTGAAGCAAATAGGAGGTAGGGCAAGACATCAAAAAAGGATATTCAATGATTTATAAATTGTTTTCTGAGAGGAACCAGGCTGCAAGATAGATCAATGCCTAATCTAGGGTCATGGAGTCACACAAAAAAGATGGAATTCATCTGCAAATAGGTCTCAATCAGTGGATTTTGCTTTGCTAATGCCTTACATTAGCTATCAGTTCCTTACACTGACAATTCGGCTCTTGTATCAACCAGACTCTTCTTACCAAATCCAGTCTGCAAACAAGTAATCACTATTATCTATTCAAAGGATTTAATTGCTTCCTTGAAGCAGACCTATCAAAAAATAACACAGTCCCATGAAGCATTAGAAGATGAACAAAAACACCTTATGCATTTATTCAAATGATTAAAAGTCTACAACTGTGGAGACAATCTGATGATATGCATGAAAGATAAGCATCTTTATGTATTCCTACTTAACTGATTGCATTTATAGAGGGATTCAACATTACAGTTTACAGACTCAAAAATGACCTAAGACCAAACCCTAATCTATCCCAGGCTAATCCCAAAACTCAGAAAAATGTGGAACAAAACACCAAAGTTTTGAACCCTTACATCTGGCCATGAAATTCTCCTTTATAGGAACAAGAGAAGCAACAAGCAACTGGCCATATGAGATTACACATCATCAGCTAGCTAGGAAAACCCCTAGAACAACTTGCAAGCCAAGTCAAAAATTTGAATTGCCCCACTGGTCACATAAATGCAACTGGTCGGGTTGCTTCAGGAAAGACATTCCCACATGAATGAAGCCAGGCAATCAATGTCAAATTTGCTGCCAAATCTGGGCACCCATACTCAAGCCACACTGTCCTTGTCGGAGAGCTATCACCATGAATGCTGGTTCAGTGGATCTAGCGACCCTCTCATCTACCACCATGAATGCTCCAGGCCTTCGTGCATGAACATAATAGAAACCCTAAAACATGCATGTTTGAATCTCCAACATCGATCAACTGAGATTAGATGGTTGTCTTTTAAAATCTTTGTTGGACCATTGAAAAAGGCCTCCACAGTAGGCAAGACAAAAAGAGGTCAGGGAGACATCATATAGAATCAAAATGCCTCATCAAAATGTATCACTTTTATGTACTATCCATTCACCAAGATGAGGGCACATCTCTCACTGAAGCAATCCTTTCACTTGTTCACAGTCACTATAGTCACCTACCATCGAAAAGATATCACAGGGACTTCACCAAGCTTCATTTCAATGCATCACTTCAAGTTGTTTTGACATAGAACTTCTCCCACCGATGAACTCACTTGCCAAATGTATGCTACTAAGACATTTGACATTTCTTACTGATGCACCCTTGCATTCACTTTGTCGCTATAGCTTATTTGTCTCGAGGAGACCCTTTGTAGATATCACATTGCATCGCCGAAAGCCCTTATACACTTGTTTGCCAAGAGAAAATAGGACCCTCACCTAAAGCCACATATGGAAACACTGTCGGCAAGACTTGATCCCATCACCATGACCACATACCAAAATAAAGAGTCTCACCGAAACAATAAATCCTTCACCACCAGTTGGCGTAACAAGATGACACTACCGAGATGTTACACTGAGAGCCTAGACTCCTGCCGAAGAGATTATCCTTTATGTTTTCGGTTGGTGTAACAAATTGTATACTCCAAGACCTCCCACCACAGATCAAAACTTACACCAATGGGATCCTAGAGCACACAAGTTGGGGAGACCAGATAGAACTCGCTAAGTCCTCACCCTGGGTGGACGCCAACACATCGAAGGGAAAAGTCCATTGGTGAGACACAAAGAAGTTGGGGAAACATCTCCCCGACCTCAACCAACATAGGCCGACGAAAAAGAGAACTTGGGGAGACAACACGGGGATCGCCGAGAGATTATCCTGAGCGCCAAAGGTCTTAGTGAAAATAGTGCGGGGCTGGTAAAAAGGATAGCTAGGGGCCGGTAATGAATGGAAAATGGGGCTCGGGGGAACCACTTAAGTTAAAATGAATGGGGCAGATAGGTCAATGAATCAAAAAGGCAAACAAAATGGGAAACAAACAAGGTCAGAGCCAGAACTAGGAAAGAGATGGGGTCAGAGTCGAAGCTAGAGTGGGGGAAGAAACGAAAAAAAAATTGACCACCTGAGACCAAAATCAAACCCGGATCCACCTCTGGAAAAGATAAAGGAAGGGAGAAGGGAGCGGAACAGAACCCGAAACTAGAATGTTCCAAAACCTATTCCCATTCCGATCCCATGCCCGCCAAAGGAAACAAAGCAAAAAACCAGAGGGAAGAACATGGAGAGGAAAATGACCAGCGACTGATGCATGGCAAAAAGGAAAAGATAATCCAAACATGCGAAATTAGAACCGAGACAAATGCATGAACAGGAACTAGAACTTCAAAATTTGGAAAAGTTCTAGTTCTGTTCAAGCATCCGTTTTGCCCCGGATTCTGAAAGAAAAACCAAGGAAAGAAAAAGAGAAAGGGGAATCAAATTAAAATCCCAAAAATAGGGAAACGAAAAGCCAAGAAAAACCCTAACATAGGTCACCCCACCGGAGAGATGAATGCTAGCACGTTGGGCTCAACCCTTGTGGGATCCCATTTAACCCACGTGCCAAAATGAAAAGCACCCCATAGCTAAAGTTTTGTCATGAAAACCCAGAGTACACAATTAGGTAATGAGAAAACTAGAAATGGCACTAACACAGTACTCCCCATTGAGATCGCGATCCCATCACTCAGGATATCATTGCAAAACCTCATCACTGATGAAGACTACCAAGTGTCAAGACTAAATGAGTTGGACCTACTGGATGAGTGATGTATAGATGCTTTGAACAATTTGCAAGTCTATCATAATAGACTCAAAAGGAGCTACAATAAGAAAATTAGAAGTAGGACATTCCAAGTCGAAGAACTGGTCTTAAAAGAAAATCAAAAGAATGTCCAAAACCCAAGCAACAAAGGAAAATTTGAACCCAATTAGCTGGGACCAGTTTTCATCAGAGCATGTTACAAATTAGGGGCATATCAATTATCAATACCCAAAGGGGAACTTTTGCAAGAGCCCATGAATAGCTCTCATCTCAAAAAGTTTTATGCCTAAATATTTCAAGGTATAGAACCAAAAAATCCAAAAAAATCAAAAAATGTCTTAAAAAATGGTTATTTCAGCAAAAACCTGGAAAATAGGCATCTTGGTGACAACAAAAAAATAAAAAATAAAAAAATAAAAAAAAAACAGAAAAAGGATAAAAATAAATAGTAAAGAGAAAAAATTGTCCTCTAGTGAAAACCACTTTGGTGGTGTTGTGCAGTTTTTGCACACACGCCCCGCTGAAAGTAGGGACCCCCCCTTTCGCTTTGGTTTTGGTGTTTTTGCCCTTTCTTTTAGGGTTTTGTCTTACCTAGGCATGTGCTTAAATTGTTCACTCTGAATGCCTAAGTGTTTACTCCAGGTTATTTATTGAAAATCTTAAGTTCTAGATAAATTTTGGGCTTTGGCCCTGATTTAGGATTTTTTGCTCTGGTCAGATTTTCCTGGATCCTGATTAGACTCCAGCTAGACCCTTGTTGCTCAAGGATTTTTGATCCTCATAGATTTCCATGTGGACTAGATTTTCCTAGATTCTGCCTTGTCGTCGGATTCTTGAATTCTTTCTCTAGTTGTCTTATCAGCTGCATTAATGGATCTGTGCGTGTTCTGAAAAGTGTATTTAACTTGATTCAAAGATCTTTTGCACCATTATGCTCACTATTTGTTGTTGTCTAAGTTGAGAGCTGCATCCTTAGAGTTTTTTTTTTGAGCTTTTGGCTTTGATTTGGGCATTCAACTTTGACTTGATTGATTTGGTGGTGATTTCCAGTGCATTATCACTTGTGTTCATTGCGGACCCCATTAAGCTTTGCATTTGCTGCTTCTAAGGTCAATTCCCACTTCATAATGGTATTTGATCTACTTTGAATTAAATTATGAATGGGCTTGTGGGATTTGCATTCTGGTGTATTTGTTTATTCTGTGTTAGAGATTGTTTGGTATTGCATCCTTTGTCATCTCCCAGGCGAGTTTTGAGTTCATGTGTCCATCTGCATTTTAATGAATCTTGCCTAAGAGTAATTAGTAAACCCTAGTGATGACTCAATAGTGGAAACAACTAAATTCTAAATGTGCCTATGCACTAATGGCAGATGAGTAGGGTTTTGGACCTAGGGAAGTGCTGTATCAAGTGATTTCATCTTAAGGTTGACCTAGAATACAAAGATAATTCATGAGAGGTCCATCCCCGACTTGCCCTAAATTAAAATTTTCAAAATCCTTAGTTGGTTCAGTGTCTGGATGAAATCGGGACTCTCTATCCCTTCTGGATTCCCTTCACTGTGACCATTCGACATCACTGAGATATCATATCGACCACGTTGAGGTTCGCTGAGGTGGTCTTCCTAGGTTCATGTTGGATTGCCATGACACTATCATTTTTAAACTGATGAAATCCTTCATGCATATCAATCGGTGAGACCTTTACTTTCGCCGAGACCTCACCCCACAAGGAGATGTCTCATTGACATGCTTGCCCATACTTGCTTTCATCAAGACAAGTCCTAGTCTCCAAGAGGTCATAGTGGAATCCAAGCTTTAAAGATATTTGTTTGCTTCACCAAGACATCCATCCTTTAGTGAGACCTCCCACTGAGCACTTTTCACTTTTGCCAAGCTATGTTATTTTCATTCATTGTAACCCTTCAAGTTGGCGAGATGTTATATCGATGATTCTGTGTCTCACTGAATCCCTTCATGGGTTTGCATTTGGTTGTCAAGACACTATACCTCTCAAGCCAAACATCTTTCTATCGGCAAGACAAACCTCATCGCCAAGAGCTCATAGTGGGTTCCTTTCGTCTTGTTGATCTTTCGTTCTGTCACTGGGACTTTCATTTTCGGCTAGACCTTTTTCCAAACATCCTACTCATGTTCAGTGACTTTCTGCTAGGGAGACATTTGTGCTTCATTGAGACCTTCCAGCAAGCTCATTACTCTTGCCGAAGCCTTCTCTTTCGATGAGACTCCTAACATTTGCTAGGACTTCATAGTGAAACCTTCCTCTTGGCAAGCCTAGATCTTTTGTCAGGTGACTTCATAACATCAACAAGAGGTTATGTTGATGGAACTCTCCATCAGTGAAACATAACATAGCTACTAGGACCTCATATCAAAACTTGAGTCTGGCTGAAGTGATTGTTTAAACTCTGATGGTCGATGAGACAAGATGAATTTTTTGGGACCTTACCCCAACCACCCTTGGCTCATAGCGATATGTTTGCTATGTCCCTTTTCATCGAGACATAACATCAAAATGATTGATTCTTGGCGAAACCTATTATGATTGCATCCTTCGGTGTGACTCCCAGAAGTCGCCGAGACTTCTCAGAAAGCTCATAACTCTTGCTGAGGCTTTTGTTCCAAGAATTCCCATTAGTTTGAAACTTTTCCTTGACTACTAATGTCTGCCAGTACTAAATTTCTCTAAAATTTTCTGTCTCCTAGGTTTCCTGAAAATCCTCTTTAGCCTGTTCTTCACGGAAATTCGTCCCTCACAGATTTCCCTGAAACTTGATGAAACATAAAGGAACATGAAATAATTGAATTAGTTTACAATTTACAATGAATTTGATGATTATTTCATGTCATATTTGGATACCCCATGTGATTTATAGATGAAAAATGATCAAGTTTAATGATTAAGTAGGTGTTTCCTAGTTATTCCATTGGAATCCAATCAGTCTGGAATTTCCTGAATTCCTCTTTGGCTCATATTCCATAGATGGTCTTGAAACCCAAAATCTATTGTGGGCATTTTATATGAATTTTAATAACACCTTGACTATATGAGATGCATTCTAATGGTGTTTTGATGAATTAACATGGCTCTTTCTTGTGGTTTTTACTGTGATTTTCATGTTGAGCGCAGGTTGAATCAAGCAAAGCAGTAGCTGGTTCCTCATTATCCAATGCAAAGTGGATCAAGCTAGACATTAAGAGCAAGGTCCTAGAGAGTAAGATCCCTTATGTCTGGTCAGAAGTCACTGACACAAACGTTGGCCTCTAGGACTATGAGAAATTTAAAGAAAGAATGGCAGTTGAGAATCTTCCTTTGGTGACTAGAAGAATGATGGAATTAGGATTGTCACATGTTGCTGGTTTCCCTTCTATGGTGCCATGCTATGAGCTAGTCCTTGAGTATGCTAGGCACTATGATCAGGATACATAGTGGATAATTGGTCCTCAAGGGAGAGTCATTTCCAATCTCAACCCAGTCTCCATTTCCCAAACCTTTGACATGCCAGACAGATCTTATGTGGTGGGATTCACCATTGAGGCAGCTCAGGAGTTCTATGATGACCAGATCATGAAGTCACATCAACTGATCAGTTCCTGGCTGGAGAAGACAAAATTCCCACTATTCCAAGTTTCCCAAGTAGCTGTATAGGGCAAATTTCAAGGAGTACTATAATGCCATCACCTTTCTTAGCAGGGTGGTTGGATTGAAGAGTGCTAGTATATTTGAGAATTAGATGTGTGATGCAGAGTCAGGAGGCTCAACCTTAATAAACATTGCAACCTACCTTCAAGAGGTATCTAGAAAGAATAAAATGACCATATAAAGCAATTCAACCAGTCTTCCAAGTTCAACAATCATCAGAAGCACAATTTCCCAATTTCACTCCTAAACCCCCAGTTTTAGTACAAACCAAGTTTAGGCATTTTCACCAACATTTTCCAAAACACCTAACAAAATCAAGGATGATTAAGATACCCTTTTTCAAGTTATAAAATATATAGGAAAACCAATATCAACTCTTTTCGACAAATTCAAAGATCCAATACTCCTGCCATGGAAAAGGTTAGTGGATTAGCCCACTTTTACAAAGAAAGTACACTTTAAACTCCACCAAACTTTATGAAACCTTGGGGAAGCAATTAAAATTACCAAAAACTACTAAATCCACCACTAGTTTCTAGAAATCACTCTTCCAACATAGCAAAGCCAAAAAACCCTTGATTCTAGGCCTTCAAAAGGAGGGTTTATTGTAAATCATACCTCCAGACCTTTCCAGATCCTACCACCTGTTCAAAAATGTATAATTATGCCTAAAAAAGCTTTAAACTTCATCACATAGGTTATTTATTCCAGAAAACCCATAAACCATCATTTAGTTCCTCACTTTCACAACGAAAATCACCCAAATTCAACCTAGGGAAACACCCAAAACCCACAAACACACTTCCTCTCACCTAAAAATAATTTGGAAACCTATTTTACAAAAAATGGGGTCATTCCACTGAGTTACAATTGTTACAGTAGGTGGAATGCCCTAAAAACTCATTTTATTACTCTCAAACCACCAATTTACACCAAAACAGGGCAGTTTCAGTAAAACATCAATAAAACCCTCTAAGCTCAATAAAAATTCACCAAACCACTTTCAAATAAAATTTGACACTCTCCTCTTTCCAACCATAATATGGTTGAGCTTGTACAGGTCGTACCACACGTTTTAGTAGAAAATTTACACAGAAATTTCCAGAAAGCAGCCTTTTTTTCATTATAACTTCAAAAAAATGATTCAACAACCATGCCTTGACCATGAGAGGCGTATTTAACATCTAACCACCCTTAAAAACATCCTCCAACTGGAATTTTAATTAGTTGGACATTGGAAACCAACTTTTTACCAATTAGACCTCTAATTGCCTAGTTTTGCACTTTTAACAATTTGTTGACAATAAGTAAATTTTTATGCAACCTTTTACTTTTTTTGAACTAAATAAGATCAAAGACCCCTGATTACATCATTAATGGGCTCAAAAACCTTATTAAATCATTAAATGACCCAAATACCCCCTATTTCCTAATGTCTTCCTTGATCTTTAATTTTGAAAATGTGTGTAAAGGGTGCTCTTGCACCAATGTGCCACGTGATTGTAAGGATGGAACAAGAAAGGATTAATTACCATTGGGTAGAGGTCATTAACCAAGTAATCCACAAACATTTGTCTAATGTGTTGCAGACAAAGACCTTCACAATGACCTCATATTTGGTCTATGCACTGGCTAGATTCCACCCCTACAAAGGACTGGATACAAAAGGAATTTTCAGGAAGGATATTATTTATGAAGTTTTTCCTCAGTTGCACTGGGAAGGTTCAAACTATAGGAGGGAAAAAGATGCATTTACCATGCATATCACCAAAATGCTTTAGGAGGCAGAGCATGTCAGAATTTCAGATCAGGCCAAGGAGCTCATCAAGAAATATGGAGCCTGGTTCATTCAATTCCCAACCTTCTACATTCGGATTGATGGCTGCCAAAGGGACCCATATAGGGTTCCAAGGTATCCCACTAACCACATCATATTGTTGGAAGTAACTAGACAGATTTGTGATTTTGACGCCATCGTCAAGAAGGACAAGCATAAGACTGGATTTGGTAGGGATTTTCCCCTAAGAATTGGCACTAGTGAGGTTTGTCCTTCCATTGGTTCTGCCCAGGCTTCACAAGAAGAAATGAGTACTCTTGGCTTGTCTTTCCACTCCAAGAGATCTAGATTTGACATCACAAGGGAAGCTCAAAAGAAGGCCAGGAGAGACTATAGCCATAAGGTCAATTTAGAGGACTACTGGGCCAATTGTGGTGATGAGTATGAGGTTAGAAAGAAGTTCTCCCAGCTTCCAGTTGATGCAGTCTTATTATATAATGTAAGGGCAGTGCCTGATCAATTGGAAGATGATGGGAACTTAATTCAGGATCATGCCTATGAGGTAGTAAAATATAGGCCAATTTGTGATATAGACTGGTTAGAGGAGTAAATAGAACTGAAGCAGCTAATGGATCTAGTTCTCAAGGTTACCAAGATGTGACTCAAACATACTATGTGGGAATTGAAAAAAAAAGGAGTGAAATGCACTTATAACTTAATGGGAGACTTAGATTCCCATTCCAGTTCTGAGGAGTCCACAAGGTAGCAAGATCCTAAAGGTAAAGACAAACTGGACTCTCCTGTCAAAAGTAAATCTAAAGGTGTTTAGGAAATAGAGGTCCAAGAGACAGAGAAATAGAGGAGGCCAAAGATGAAGAAGAGGACAAGGACTAAGAAGTCTGAGCAGAGTCCCGAGGTTGATGCTCCTATGCCTAAGAGGAAAATAATTTTCAAATTATCAGAGAAAGGAAGCTCATAGGCTGGGGAGGAAGAAGCCTCCCCACTAGTAATAAATGTTGAAAGTTCAGAGGAGAGAGCAGAGGTATATACAAGGAGGTCTAGTACTCCCTTTCCCAAGAATGGTGTACCTAAGGTGGATTTTCCTTTGGCCACTCCTTGTGAAGGGTAGTTGGATGACATCCCTCCCGCTCATGAAACCCAAAGTTAACCAGGTGAGACAAAAGAAGTTGAATCTCCTCCAAGGGAAGAGTTTAATGAAGGTGAACTCTACAGTGCGGAGGCTGAAATTGAAAAGGAAATACAATCTCCTTTAATTGCACACGTAGATTCCCCTGTTAGGACTGAGGAAGTTGAATCTCCTGCAAGATAAGTAGAGGCAATGAGAGATCCATCACCTAAGCAAGAGGTAGAGCATATTGAAAAGGAAGGCAATATGGATGAGACCCCTGATAAACAAGATTTGGAAGGGGAGATACCTAAGGATTGGGAAAAGGAAACAGGACCAAGGCAAGTGAAATTAGAGCCTACTATTCTAGAATGGCATGACAAGGAGATAAAAAGAAAACAAGTTGTGGTAGAGGATACACCATCGAATTGGGATGCACTACTAGCCGTAATTGGAAAAGATAAAGGTAAGAAGAGGGCTAGAGTGATCTCAAGGTTTGAAAGGGATGAGGCAAATAACAAAGCTGTTCACATCGCCACCCCTACTCTAGACAAGGATAGAAATGATGTGGTTGGAAAAGATTACAGTGTTCAAACTCTCAATCTAGGGCCTACATTAGCTAAGTAGGATATTGAAGACTATGAGGTCTCTGGTATTGTTATTGTGGATCGATTAAGGAAGGAATTGAAGACAAAGCAGGAGCTAAAGAAAGAGAATGCAAATCTCAAGAAATGCTTGGAGGAATTAATGAAGCCACTATGGTCCATTAACCCTTCTTCCTCTACTACAAATCCTCTACCTCGGGAGACCATAACCGAGCTAGAAAAGATGAAAGCCTCCACTATTTCCACTGAGAATTGGTTGAAAGGGGTGCAAGTAAAAGGTGATGAAGCTATCAAGGAGATCCTGTCAACTGGAAAGGATGCTATAAGGACCACTGAATGGTTAAAACAGGTGTTGGCACAAGATAGGGAGGATACAGATCTTCTTCTATAGAAAACCAAGACTATAATAGAGTACACCTGAGATAGGTTGGTGAGTGACGGGATCCTTCCTTCTTCTAGAGCTTCCAAACCATGGGAATTGTTCAAGGTGTTGCAAATCACGCAAAAGGTGTTGAAGAAGATTTACAAACAAAGCAAACACATTGATGACACCTTGACTTGGGTTTACAATGGTTCCATTACCTTCTTTGAAATCATGATGGGAAGAAGAAAGATCGTGCCCAAGTACTTGAGCCTAGAACAGTTGAGAGAATGGTGGCATGATTTGTATGCACCACTCGATGATGGTTCTATTTCTGAACACCAACTAGATGATGTAGCCACCTACCTTATTGTTATTGATAAGTATTTGACGTATAAGGTAGAATGGGATAGGTCAGTCAAACACTCAAGAGAAGAGATTGCGTCCATTGAGAATTCACTTAGGGTTTTTCCCCTACCACCAGTTGTGGGCCTGGATGAGAAATTCTTGAAAGTACACAAAGAACCAAGTCAGAGCAGAGATAATAGGGAAGGGAGCTAATGATAGGCTACGACATGATTTGTGCTTCTCTATTATCTTCTCGTGCATCATTTGAATTGTGGATCTTAGGCTAACTTGGATAGGATGTGCATTTAATTCCTGTTTGACCCATTTTGAAGACTCTCTCGGCCGGTTGGTTGTGTTGAATTATTGTTGCAAAACCCTTGCCTAGTCGACGAGATTTCTAGGGAATTCTCTATATTGGGCATGTCGGCTCATTCTAAAAGGGTTAGAATAGTTAGAAATAGTTAAAAGGTCATAATTTGTAGCTAGAATATAGAGCAGAGCTAGTTAGAAGTAGAGTAAGTTAGCAGGTAGTTGCCCTCAAGCAAATATTGTAACAAAAAGCTAGAATTGTTGCTATAGTGAACAATTTGAATACAAGAAATGACATTGTGATTTGGTGCCATACTTGTTTCTTTTGTTTTGCATGGTCCCAGTTATTCCATCCTTAAAATTGCTTTGAGAAGGTTAATATTTAGGTTAGATTTTATTCGATAATGTTTGTGATTTGATATTTGAATGTTGTAGCAATCCGTCAGTCCATACTTTTCGTAACCAATTGTTTATTAGTTGCTTTCCAAAGTTAGCCTGTACTTCATATTTCAGTGTGCTTAGTTCGATCATGAAGATTTGTTCATAATAATTGCAATAGGGTTATTTGAATGAATGTTTATGATTTGAAAACCCTAACACCTCAAAAGATTGCACTGTTTTCTATGATATTGTAGATTTATCTTGTTCAAGTAGAAATTAGTTTGGAGGGATTGGTCCATTCGAGTGTTAGTTACTTTCATTGTTAAATCTTAGGTTTAGTATTAAATTTAGAACTCTCTTTGAAACCCTTATCTTTTTTTATTTCTTTGATTATTGGGTTAAATCTAGGATTGAGGCACCATCAGATTGTTAGATTTGATAAAATTGATTCAGCATTTTTCTTGTAATAAGGTCCCATTGTGATTATCATCATTTTCACATTTCGTTACTAAGCTATTTTATGCACTGTCAAGACCTGACATTAGAGACCTTGGGGTTATCTCTTGAGGCTTGCCGATAGAGATTTACCTTTCAAGAGAGATAGGATACCATATTCTATCTAGTTGTTATTGTGTAGAAAACACGATCAATAGGAACTGGTGCTAGAAGGAGGGTCCTGAATAAGAAAGTTGGATCAGTTTTTGAACACCATCTCTCCTGAGAGATTCAGAAGAAGAACAAGATCTGATCCTGTCGAGGAAGAATTTCAAGAATTACCAGACCCTACTAGGTCAAGAAGGACCAATAGAAGGGTAGAATCATCCTCATCTCATCCACCTCACATCTCCATCATCCCCATCTTCATCAAGTTCATCTGACTCTGAGGCCATTCCCAGTCCACAACCTCAGCAAGTCCTAAATCAGCCATTACCACCCCCACCTCCACCAATGGCTTTGCTAGCAACCAACCCATCTCCACTAAGTTTCGCTATCTACAATATTATGCCAAAGAACCCTAAACACTTCTATTCAAAATTCCATATCAGTGATCCCAATAGAACCATTGAGGAGAAAATTAGAATCTTTCAGACTGGCATTAAAGATAGAGGGGTAAACCATGAAGATGTAGCATGTAGGTTATTTCCTTATTCACAATGGGAAGATGCATTTATTGGTATAACCACCTACCTACTAGATCTATCCACCATTGGACTGAGCTAGAGGCTGCCTTTTTGTAGAAATTTTGAATCCCCATTAGCTCTAATGAGCTTTACCATCAATTCACTAATGCGAAGAGAGAGGTCAATGAGCCCATAGGGTCTTTCAACAATAGGTTTCATCATGCCTATATCAAATTATAGACCCCGTATGCTATTGATGAAGCCACTGCCCTAGAAGTCTATTATGAAGGACTTGATAGTCTAACAACTACTTTCATGAAATGGAGTAATAACCCCCCTGAGAGTTTACTAGATTCATGCAGAGGCTATAAAAGTTAGCACAAATCTAAGGCAACATATGTTTGGGCCTTTACCCTCATTAGGACCCATTGCTCACCCTAGACAAGTTCCAGCTCTCAATCAAGCTTTTGTGAACCACACCTCGATCATGAACCAGGTACCTTAGTTGCCTCTAGTCCCTTACCCAGGACCTCCTGGTAGAAAATTTTCATCCATAGTTAGTTATCCTCAGCAAAAGGTGAATCAACCTCTACATATCCAGCTTTAGACTAGTTATCCTTCATACCTGCAAAATTTTGAAGTCCTGAACCAGTCACTAAAACCCAATGTTGCAGTTGGGTATTCCCAAAATAGTGTGAATCAACCTTCATTCAGTAATCCTAACAAGGAAAGATTGAATGAATTGTCAAAAAAAATAAAGAAACTAAATATGGAGGTGACCTACTTAAGGAATCAAAATAGTCAGTTGCAAGCTACTCAAAGGAATATGCAGTCCACTTAGAATAGAGAAAATCTACAAGGACAACACTTTGACAAAGGGAAATGTCAGGATAGATGGTATAACAATGATAGAGGATATAACTAGGACAGAGATTACAATAATGATAGGGGATATAATAATGAAAGAAGGAAGAATTATGATAAAGGGAAATCATCAAGTCAGAACTTTGATAGAGGACCAGGTGGTGGACAAGGATTCAAAAGAAGACAACAGTCAGGACAGAATAGGACTTGGAAAATTGGTCCCAATAAAAGAGGAGTTCCCACCCCATTGGATCAACCAATCAGTCAACCTATTAATCAGTCTATCAGTCAGCTGGTTAATCAAGAAAAGCCTCCTAGTGGTGTATACCTAGCTGAGGTTGCTTTCTTAGGGTGGTGTAGGCTCCACAAGACTAGTCAATATTCTGAGTTGGACTGTCAAGAGTTCCAAATAGTAGCTTCAATATTTCAATATGAGGTGGAGAATAATGCAACCTATTAAGAGATAGTACCCTCTATTCCTTATGATTCACCAGTGTTGGTATTAAACCATGCTCCTTTTCTGCAAAGTAAGGACAATGTACCAGAAGAGGAATCTAACCAATTAGAGGAAGAAATAGACCAGGAATGCAATGGAGATGAAATGACCCAATTATTTGATGAGAATCCAGTGAATGATAATGGTCCTAGGGATGAAGGGGGAGCTTACATTAAAGAAGTACAGACCTTCCAGAGGCCTGTCAAGAAGTATGACTTGAGGGAGTTGCCACACAGGTGCCCAGAGGCTGGAGGCCTCTTAACTACTTCCATTCCACCAAATAATTTCAACACACCTTCAGAACCTAGTGCTAGCAACAATCCCTCATTGCCTCTAGTTTCTAGGCAATATTTATCCCAAGGAGGACATGCTGAGGTACCAAAGGGAAGAAATGCTAATGCAAGTAAAGAAAATATGGTGGAGTACCTGAGGGAGAACCCCACTAATTTAAATGAAGAACAATTGGCCATGTATGTTGCTGAAGAACTCTAAAAAATTAAAGGTAAACCTATTTGCATTTGAGCTATTAAGAGTTCCATCTATTAGGAATGCATTTTTCAGTTCTTATGATGCAAATTCTATGTTGCAAGATAAATTAGTTAGCCAGAATGTCCATAAAGTATCTGGTTCTCAGCTGATAGGAGGGAAAAATTAGTTCCATAATCAATTCCATATGCCCCCTAGAGACACTAGGAAGGAAAGGGACAAATCTCAAGTTGTTCAAGAAGATACTCCCTTAACTCTATTCCAAGGGAAAATAGATAGTTCCCCATTCTTGATTTTTGTCTGCGTATTTGGCAAGAATTTACATAATTGTTTGCTGGATTCTGGTGCCTCGACCAATGTTATGCCCCTTGGTGTCTGTAGAGCTATGGGTATCACCCCTACTAATTCTCAAAAGAAAGTCACATAGTTGGATAGGACCGAAGTCAATGTTGTGGAGAGTTGAATATGATTCACCTACAGATTACTTCTAATCCTAGGATTCAACAAGTTGTCAATATACAAGTGGCTGACATCCCTGATGCCTATGGCCTAATCTTGGGGAGGGACTTTACCAGGGCTTTGAATGGATATGTTTCAACTGATCACTCCCATATGTGGCTTCCCTAGAAATGGGTACCAAATAAGATTAGAATTGAATGAGAACTTGAAATAAAATATATGATTACAGAGTATCAGAAAACCTCTGCTGAAATTATGGTGTCAGAAGTAAGTATGGGTAGTTACATGCTTTCTGATCCCTTTGAAGAACTAGATTTGAAGGAGTTCTTCATGTTGCATATAGTGTCTCATGGCCTCACGATAGAGTCTAGTGGTGTTGAAACCCTAGTGGACCCAGTTAAGGACAAGGGTGAACTAGCTGAAAGTAATGATGATCCAGAGGATAATCAGTTGGCTTTGTTAGACAGTTTTCAAGAGTTCCTTCAAAAATGTATTGAAGGTTAGATTCAGTTAGGAAGAAGAATGAACTTTGAAGAGTTACTTTTTTCCAATTGGTGTAGGGTACATAACACTTCACATTTAGAATTGGACTATTGCTTATGCCAATCTGTAGTAAAAAAATATAGAAGTATACTAATCCTACTCCTGTAGTCCCCATCAATGTCCAAGAAGACCACAAAGGAAAAAGGGTGATGCTTTCTGAAAATCCATCCAGCAACAACAATGTAAGTGAGGAAGCAAAGAAGTCCGTAGGTGCTTGCTATTGGACATTAAGATTCGATGGCTCTAAATCAAAACAAGGAGCTGGGGCAGGATTTGAGCTAATCAGCCCAAAAGGTAAGACATTTTTTGTTGCTCATAGACTTCATTTTCATTGTACAAATAATGTAGCTGAGTATGAAGCCTTTGTTCATGGATTTTTGATGGCCTTGAATAAGAAGGTTAGGATCTTGCAAGTGTATGGAGATTCTGAGTTAGTAGTCAAGCAAGTTAGAAGGCAGTACTCCTACCATGATAGAAGAATGACTAACTATAGACACTGAGTATGGGACTTTATTGAAGGATTTGATGCCTTCAACATTCAGTTGATTCCACAGAATAAAAACTAGACAGCTGATTCCTTGGCCCAGGAAGCCAGCACTCTGCAGCCTCTATCTCTTTCTGGGTTAAAGAAGTTTATAGTCAAACTAACCCTAGTGTCCTCCACCCCTGATAATGTTACCAGCTTCCAAGTGTTTGAAGATGATAAGCATATTCTAGACTTTATCATGAACACAGATATTTTTGCTTCTCAGATCATTGATGAAATTGAGCCTCAAGAGGTAGAGATAGACTTGGAAGGGGTAATCAGCCTAAAGACCAACACAATCCCTAGGGGAATGGTACAACTAGAGAGGATCTTTGATTTGGACAAGATTAGAGACTAGGATGAAGACACTAAGAAAGAGTCCATTAGTGGACAATGTGACAAGTATAATATGGAATCCTAGGAGGATGTAAAAAATGTTCTTGTTGGAAAAGTATGCACCCCAAAAGAAAGATGGGGAATCATTGATGCATTGCACAAATACCCAGATGTGATAGATTGGAGTTATGAAGACTTGAAGACCTATGATACATTAGTCATAACTCATACTATCCCTCTTAATCCAAGAGTGAAACCTTTCAAGAAGAGATAAAGACCTATTAATGCTCTGCTGGAACTTGTAATACAAAGGGAAGTGCATAAACTATTGTCTGCGAGAATCATATTTCCAGTCAGAAACTCTACTTGGGTTGCAAACCTGGTTCTTGTATGAAAGAAAAATGGAAAAATCAAACTGTGCATAGATTTTAGGAACCTGAACCAATAATCAGAAAAGGACAATTATCTTGTGCCATCACTAGATGAAGTACTCCAGATTGTCAATGGATCTTAGATGATGTCCTTTCTGGATGGTTACTCAGGATATAACTAGGTCATGGTGCAATATGAGGATAGACATAAGACTGCTTTCACCACTAAGTGGGGCACCTTTGCTAATAGAAGAATGCCTTTTAGCTTGATTAATGCTAGAGCTACATTCCAGAGAGTAATGGACATAGCCTTTAAAGATATAATTGGGAAGTGCATAATCATCTATATGGATGACCTGACGGTATTTTCAAAGAACAGAGGTAACCATATCTTAGATCTGTGCAAGGTTTCTTAGAAATGTAGGGAGTTTGGAATGTCCATCAACCCAAAGAAAATGTATCTTTGCATTAACAAAGGGTAAGTTACTAGGGCATATTATCTTTGAAAAGGGGATTGCAATTGATCTAGAATGTATAGAGGCTATTCTCAAGATCCCACCACCTGCTAGTAAAAAGGAAATGAAGTCTTTATTTGGAAAAATCAACTTTGTTAGGAAGTTCATCACTGGGATTGTAGAGATAGTCAAGCAACTGAATGCAATGTTGAAGTAGGAGGCCAAGGTGGAATGGAATGCAGAAGCAAAAGAAGCATTCACTGAAATAAAGAGAGCTATTGTTGAAGTTCTAGTTTTAGTAAGTCTCGATTATGCCAAACCATTCTACATATATTCATTTGCTTCTAACTACTCCTGTGCTGCTATATTAGCTCAAAAATCTAACCAAGGAAATGCACACCCCATCACATTCATGACCACACCATTGAAGGATGTAGAATTAAGGTATCCAAATGTGGAGAAGCAGGCTTATGCCTTAGTCAAGGCAGTCAAAAAATTTAAACATTACATCCTTAGAAATAAGATCTTTGCTTTAGTTCTTAACCCTACAGTCAAGCTGCTCCTTATACAGAATGAACTGGGAGAATGAAGAGCCAAGTGGGTAACTATGCTATAGGAGTATGATATGGAGATTCAACCCATGAAGTTAGTAAGAGGGCAGGGGCTCACAAAGACAATGGTAGAGACATGCCCTGATCTAATAGCTTAGGCTTATACTTTAGAGGAGGTTTCTCCTGATGAGTGGTATGATGATGTTGTTCAATATCTCTTGACTCATAGGTGCCCTAATCATCTCAATCCAATACAAATAAGGGAATTGAGCTTAAAGAGTGACAGTTTCATGTTAAAAGGGGCTATTTTATACAAGAAAAATCATGAAGGGGTGTACTTAAGGTGCCTGGGAAGGGTAGAATCTGAAAGAAAGATGTCAGAATTCCATGACAGATATGGTACAGGCCATGGGTCAGCACCATCTACAACAAACCAAATTCTCAGAGCTGGTTACTACTGGCCTACATTGTTCAAAGACACCCACAATCATGTCAGGACATGCCATGTGTGTTAGACAGTGGCCACCAAAGAGAAGTATGTAGCACTCCCACTCTAGCCAGTCTTTGAGGTAAAGCCTTTTGCTCAATGGGGAATGGAATTCATTGGCCCCATCAATCCACCCTCCTCTACTGGTCACAGGTATATTCTCACCATTACTGATTATTTTACGAAATGGACAGAGGCTCTTGCATGCAAACAATGTACTTCTGAAGTAGTGATTAACTTCCTTGAATCTGGTATTCTTAATCATTTTGGATGCCTCATATCTTTAGTTTATGATCATGGTCCTACATTTTCATTGTTAAAGTTTTCTAACTGGGCTTTTGATCATGGGATCATCATAAAATTTGCATCTAATTACTATCCGCAGGGTAATGGGTTGGCTGGATCCTCTAATAAGAATCTTCTAACTGTCATCCACAAGTTATTAGGAAGGAACCCTAGAGACTGGCATACCCAACTCAGATTTTCTCTTTGGGTAGATTGTACAAGACATAAATCCTCCATAGGGATGTCACCCTACCACCCAGTTTATGGATTAGAACCTGTGTTTCCCATACAATTAAAAATTTCTACCCTTTAGTTCATTAATGAATATTATGATGAGGGAGATAGACGTGAGACAAGACTTGCTAAACTATTGCACCTCGAAGAAAAGAGAGATGAAGCCCTAGAGAACATTGCTAAACACCAGGGGGTTGTCAAGAGATGGTTTGATAAGAGATCCAAGGTTAAAGCTTTTAGGATTTCTGACTTGGTTCTTTCCTGGGATAAATCCCATGACCATAAGGGAGAGCATAGAAAATTTGATAAAATTTGGCTTGGACCTTACCAGATCTCAAAAATTCTGGGAGATAATGCTTTTCATTTGAAAACTCTCACTGGAGAGGATATCCCATTGCCTATCAATGGGTAGTATTTGAAGCATTATTTCCAGTCTTGAGTTGTTTTCAGCTCTGGTCTTGTATATAGTTAGATTAGGGTTTCCCTTTCTGCTTTGTTTTTGTTTGTTTTGGGTTAGTGTAGGTTTTCTTTTGGTTTTTTTATTTTTTTGCTCTGCTCTTGCTTTGGGGGTTTCTCTATTTTCACCTGGATGTGTTGCACCTGCATGGAAAATATTCCTTCTCTAGAATTGTTCTAAGTATTTCTTTGGGTGAACTTTAGTCTTGCATCTTAAAAGGATGGTTGAAATCTTTGTTGTTTCCAATAGTTTTAATGTTAGATCTATAGAAGATTGAGTCATTGGCTTTGATTTGAATTTGAAGTACTCTGAAAATCTTATATCCATCATATATCTTAAGAAATCTGATGTCACTATAGGAATCCTTGTGAAGTCTTGTCAAGTGAAAAATATTATTTCTGCTTTAGCGCCACTATGGTTCTCAACCCTAAGTGTGAACTTCATTGTTCACAAGTTGAAATAAAAGTGACATAAAGAATATCAAAAGAAATAAAAGTGAAATGTTGAAAATCAAAAGAATAAATTCAACTTATCAGGGATACCTGAATATCTCTACTGGGGCTATGGACACCTGGCTAGTAGTACAGCTATGTTCAAGAAAGTTACATTGATAACCTCGTCAGGGCTATGGACTCCTGACTAGCGGCAAGGCCCTATCTAGGTTGCTTTCGAAGTTAGAATCCTTACATAGCCTGACTTGACTGAACTTGTCTATAGTAACCTAAGGAGGGAAATGAACTCATATTCACACAATTGGATTTTTAGTTTATGGAAGGTTTGATCTATCCTTTGGTTCTGATTCTTTAAATCTTGCATTCTGACTTGTTTGTTTGATGGTGAGATTGAAACCAGAGATTATGGGTTCTTGATTCTTGTTCATCATCAAATGCTCTGGAGCATTTTCCAAATAGAAGTCACCATTTGTTGTGCAGTTTTCACACACACACCTTGCTGAAAGTAGGGACCCCCCTTTCACTTCAGTTTTGGTGTTTTAGCCTTTTCTTTTAGGGTTTTGTCTTACCTAGGTATGTGCTTAAATTTTTCACTCTAAATGCCTAAGTGTTTCCCCCAGGTTATTTATTGAAAATCTTAAGTTCTAGATGAATTTCAGGCTTTGGCCTTGATTCAAAATTTTTCACCCTAGTCAGATTTTCCTGGATCCTACTTAGACTCTGGCTAGACCCTTGTTCAGGGATTTTCAATCCTCACAAATTTCTATGTGGACTGGATTTTCTCAGATTCCACCTTGTCATCAAATTCCTGAATTCTTTCTTTGGTTGTCTTATCAATTGCATTAATGGCTCCGTGTGTGTTCTGAGAAGTGTATTTAAATTGATTCGGAGATCTTTTGTGCCATTATGCTCACTATTTGTTGTTGTCTAAGTTGAGAGCCACATCCTTAGAGTTTGTTCTTTGAGCTTTTGGCTTTGATTTGGGCATTTGGCTTTGACTTGATTGATTTGGTGGTGATTTCTTTTGTATTATGGCATGTGTTCATTGCGGACCCCATTGAGCTTCACATTTGCTACTTCTGAGGTCAATTCCTACTTCATAATGGTATGTGTCTGATTTGTCTACTTTGAATTAAATTATGAATGGGCTTGTGGGATTTTCATTCTGATGTATTTGTTTATTCCATGTTAGGGATTGTTCGGTATTGCATCCTTTGTCATCTCCCAGATGAGTTTTGAGTTCATGTGTCCATCTGCATTTTAATGAATCTTGCCTGAGAGTAATTAGTAAACCCTAGTGATGACTCAACAGTGGAAACAACTAAATTCTAAATGTTCATATGCACTAATGGCAGATGAGTAGGGTTTTGGACCTAGGGCAGTGTCATATTAGGTGATTTCATCTTAAGGTTGACCTAGAATACAAAGAGAATTCATGAGAGGTCCGTCCCTGACTTGCCCTAAGTTAAACTTTTCGAAATCCTTAGTTGGTTCAGTGTCTTGATGAAATCAGGACTCTCTGTCCCTTCTAGATTCCCTTCACTATGACCATTCGAGATCACTAAAATATCATATCGACCACCTTGAGGTTCACTGAGGTGGTCCTCCTAGGTTCATGTTGGATTTCTGTGACACTATCATTTTTATACCGATGAAATCCTTCATGCATATTAGTCAGTGAGACCTCACCCCATGAGGAGATGTCTTATCGACATGTTTGCTTATACTCGTTTTCAATAGGACAAGTCCTAGTCACCAAGAGGTCATAGCAAGATCCAAGCTTTATCGATATTCATTTGCTTTTCCAAGACATCCATCCTTCAGCAAAACCTCCCACCAAGCACTTTTCGCTTTCACTGAGCTCTATTCTTTTCAATTGCTATAACCCTTCGAGTCGGCGAGATGTTATATCGGTCATTCTATGTCTCACCGAAGGCCTTCATGGGTTTGCATTTGATCACCAGGACACTATACCTCTCATGTCAAAAATCTTTCTGTCAATAAGACAAACCTCATCGCCAAGAGCTCATAGTGGGTTCCTTTCATCTTTCCGATCTTTCGTTATGTCATTGGGACATTCATTTTTGGTGAGACCCTTCACCAAACATCCTACTCTTGTTGAGTGACCTTCTGTTGGGGAGACATTCGTGCTTCGCTGACACCTTCTAGCAAGCTCATTACTCTTGCCGAAGCCTTCACTTTTGGTGAGAGTCCTAACATTCACCAGGACTTCATAGCGAAACCTTCCTCTTGGTGAGCCCAGATCTTTTTTTGGGTGACTTCATAATGTTGGCAAGAGGTTATGCCAATGGAACTCTCCATCGGTGAAACATAACGCAGTCGTTGGGACGTCATATCAAAACTTGAGTCTCACTGAAGTGATTGTTTAAACTCTAATGGTAGGTGAGACATGATGAATTCACTGGGACCTTACCCCGACCACCCTTGGCTCATATCGATATGTTTGCTATGTCCCTTTTTTCCAAGACATTACATCGAAACAATTGACTCTTGGCGAAACCTATTCTGATGGCATCCTTCGGTGTGACTCCTGAAAGTCACCGAGACTTCTTGGTGAGCTCATAACTCTTGCCGAGGCTTTCATTCTAGGAATTCCCATTGGTCTGAAAATTTTTCTTCACCGTGGATGTCCACCAGTACCAGATTTCTCTGAAATCTGCCATCTCCCAAGTTTCCCAAAAATCCTCTTTGGCCTGTTCTTCACGGAAATCCGTCCCTCACGGATTTCCCCGAAACTTGATGAAACATAAAGGAACATGAAATAATTGAATTCGTTTACAATTTACAATGCATTTGATGATTACTTCATGTCATATTTGGATCTCCCATGTGATTTATAGATGAAAAATGATCAATTTTAATGATTAAGTAGGTGTTTCCTGGTTATTTCATTGGAATCCGATCGGTCTCGAATTTCCCGAATTCCTCTTTGGCTCAGATTCTACAAATGGTCTTGAAACCCGAAATCTATTGTGGGCATTTTATATGAATTTTAATAACACCTTGACTATATGAGATGCATTCTAATGGTGTTTTGATGAATTAACATGGCTCTTTCCTATGATTTTTACTATGATTTTCATGTTGAGCGTAGGCTGAATCAAGCAAAGCAGTAGTTGGTTCCTCGTTATTTGATGTAGAGAGGATAAAGCTAGACATTAAGAGCAAGGTCCCAGAGAGTAAGATCACTTCTGTCTAGTCAAAATTCACTGATACAAATGCTGGCCTCTGGGACTATGAGGAATTTAAAGAAAGAATGGTGGCTAAGAATCTTCCTTTGGTGACTAGAAGAATGATGGAATCAGGATTGTCACATGTTGCTAGTTTCCCTTCTACAGTGCAATGCTATGAGCTGGTCCTTGAGTAGGCTAGGAACTATGATTAGGATACATAGTGGATAATTGGTCCTCAAGGGAGAGTCGTTGCCAGTCTCAACCTGGTCTCCATTTCCCAAACCTTCGACATGCTAGACAGATTTCATGTGGTGGGATTCACCATTGAGGCAGCTCAGGAGTTCTATGATGACCAAACTGTGAAGTCACAACAACTGATCAATTCCTGGCTGGAGAAGCCCAAGTCCCACTATTCCAAGTTGCCCAAGTAGCTGTACAGGGAAAAATTCAAGAAGGAGTACTATGATACCATCACCTTTCTTAGCAGGGTGGTTGGATTGAAGAGTGCTGGTACATTTGAGAATTGGATGTGCCATGCAATTGTAAGGATGGAACAAGCAAAGATTAATTACCATTGGGCAGGGGTCATCAGCCAAGTAATCCACAAACAATTTTCCAATATGTTACAGACAAAGACCTTCACAATGACCTCATATTTGGTCTATGCACTATCTAGATTCCACCCCTACAAAGGATTGGATACAAAAGGAATTTTCGGGCAGGATATTATTTATGAAGTTTTCCCTCATTTGCACTGGGGAGGTTCAAACTATAGGAGGGAAAACAATGCATTTACCAGACATATCACTAGAATGCTTTAGGAGGCAAAGCATGTCAGAATTTCAGATCAGGCCAAGGAGCTCATCAAGAAATATGGAGCCTAGTTCATTCAATTCCCAACCTTCTCCTACATTCGGATTGATGGCTAGCAAAGGGCCCCATATAGACTTCCAAGGTATCCCACTAACCACATCATATTGTTGGAAGTAACTAGATAGATTTGTGATTTTGATTCCATCGTCAAGAAGGACAAGGATAAGACTAGATTTGGCGGGCATTTCCCCCTAAGAATTGGCACTAGTGAGGTTTTTCCTTCCATTTGTTCTGGCCAGGCTTCACAAGAAGAAATGAGTACTCTTGGCTTGTCTTTCCACTCCAAGAGATCTAGATTTGACATCATAGGGGAAGCTCAAAAGAAGTCCAGTAGAGACTACAACCATAAGGTCAATTTAGAGGACTACTGGGCCAATTGTGGTGATGAGTATGAGGTTACAAAGAAGTTCTCCTAGCTTCTAGTTGATGATTATACAATGTAAGGGAAATGCCTGATAAATTGGAAGATGATGGGAAATTAATTCAAGATCATGCCTATGAGGTAGTAAAAGATAGGCCAATTGGTGATATAGACTGGTTAGAGGAGGACCAAACAGAACTGACATAGCTGATGGATCCAGTTCTCAAGATTACAAAGATGTGGCTCAAACACACTATGTGGGAATTGGAAAACAAAGGAGTGAAATGAACTTATAACCTAATGGGAGACTTAGATTCCCATTCCACTTCTAAGGAGTCCATAGGGCAGCAAGATCCTAAAGGTAAAGGAAAACTAGACTCTCCTGTCAAAAGTAAATCTAAAGGTGTTAAGCAAACAGAGGTCCAAGAGACAGAAATAGAGGAGGCCAAAGGCCAAGAAGAGGACAAGGACTAAGAAGTATGAGTAGAGTCCTGAGGTTGATGCTTCTGTGCCTAAGGGGAAAAGAATTGTGAAATTATCAGAGAAAGCAAGCTCCAATGCTGGGGAGGAAGAAGTCTCCCCACTGGTAATAAATGTTGAAAGTTTGGAGGAGAGAGCAGAGGTATATACAAGGAGGTCTAGTACTCCCTCTCCCAAGAATGGTGTGCCTAAGGTGAATTTTCCTCTGGCCACTCCTTGTGAAGGGCAGTTGGATGACATCCCTCCCACTCATGAAACCCAAAGTGAATCAAGTGAGACAAAAGAAGATGAGTCTCCTTCAGGGGAAGAGTTTCACGAAGGTGAACTCTATAGTGCGGAGGCTGAAATTGAAAAGGAAATACAATCTCCTTTGATTGCAAATGCAAATTCTCCTATTAGGACTGAGAAAGTTGAATCTCCTACAAGAGAAGTAGAGGCAATGAGAGATCCATCACCTGAGCAAGAGGGAGAGCATATTGAAAAGGAAGGAAATATGGATGAGACCCCTAATAAACAAGATTTGGAAGGGGAGATACCTAAGGATTGGAAAAAGGAAATAGGACCATGCCAGGTGCAATTAGAGCCTGCTATTCTAGAATGGTTGGACAAGGAGATAAAAAGAAAATAGGTTGTGGCAAAGGACAGTCCCCCAAATTAAGATGCACTGCTAGCCATAATTGGAAAAGATAAAGGTAAGAAGAGGGCTAGAGTGATCTCAACGGTTGAAAGGGATGAGGAACATAAAAAAGTTGTTCACATCACCACCCCTACTATAGATAAGGATAGAAATGATGTGGTCAGAAAAGATTATAGTGTTTAGACTCTCAATCTAGGGCCTACATCAGCTGAGCAAGATATTGAAGACTATGAGGTCTCCAGTACTATTATTGTGGATCGATTAAGGAAGGAATTGAAGATGAAGCAGGAGCTAAATAAAGAGAATGCAAATCTCAAGAAATTCTTGGAGGAATTAATGAAGCCACTGTGGTCCATTAACCCTTCTTCCTCTGCCACAAATCCTCTACCTTAGGAGACCAACTGAGCTAGAAAAGATGAAAGCCTCGACTATTGCCACTGAGAATTGGTTGAAAGGGGTGCAAGTAAAAGCTGATGAAGCTATCAAGGAGATCATATCAACTGGAAAGGATGCTATAAGGACCATTGAATGGTTAAAACAGGTGTTGGCAGAAGATAAGGAGGATACAGATCTTCTACAGAAAACCAAGACTATAATGGAGTACACCTGAGATAGGTTGGTGAGTGACGGGATCCTTCCTTCTTCTAGAGCTGCTGAACCATGGGAATGGTTCAAGGAATTGCAAATCATGCAAAAGGTGTTGAAGAAGATTTGCAAACAAAGAAAACACATTGATGACACCCTGACTGGGGTTTACAATGGTTCTATTGCCTTCTTTGAAATCATGACGGGAAGAAGAAAGATTGCACCCAAGTACTTGAGCCTAGAATAGTTGTGAGAATGGTGGCATGATTTTTATGCACCACTTGATGATGGTTTTGTTTCTGAGCACCAACTAGATGATGCGGCCACCTACCTTGTAGTTATTGATAAGTATTTGACATATAATGTAGAATGGGATAGGTCATTCAAACACTAAAGAGAAGAGATTGCATCCATTGAGAATTGACTTAGGGTTTTGCCCTTGCCACCAGTTGTGGGCCTAGATGAGACATTCTTGAAAGTACACAAAGAGCCAGGTCAAAGCAGAGATAATAGGGAAGGGAGCTAATGATAGGCTATGGTGTGATTTGTGCTTCTCTATTATCTTCCCATGCATCATCCAAGTTGTGGATCTCAGGATGACTTGGATGGGATGTGCATTTAATGCCTATTTGACCCATTTTGAAGACTCTCTCAGCTGGGTGGTTGTGTTGAATTATTTCTGCGAAACCCTCACCTAGCCAACAAGATTTCTGGGGATTCTATATATTGGGCATGTCGGCTCATTTTAAAAGGGTTAGAACAGTAAGAAATAGTTAGAAGGTCATAATTTGTAGCCATAATATAGAGCAGAGCTAGTTAGAAGTAGAGTAAGTTAGCAGGTAGTTTCCCTCAAGCAAATATTGTAACAAAAAGCTAGATTTGTTGCTACAGTGAATAATTTGAATACAAGAAATGACATTGTGATTTGGTGCCATACTTGTTTCTTTTGTTTTGCATGGTTCTAGTTATTCCATCCTTAAAATTGCTTTGAGAAGGTTAATATTTAGGTTATATTTGATTCAATAATGTTTGTGATTTGATATTTGAATGTTGTAGAAATCCTTCGGTCCATACTTTTCGTAACCAACTGATTATTAGTTGCTTTGCAAAGTTAGCCTGGACTTCATATTTTAGTGTGCTTAGTTCAATTGTGAATATTTTTTCATAATAATTGCAATAGGGTTATTTGAATGAATGTTTATGATTTGAAAACCCTAACACCTCAAAAGATTGCACTGTTTTCTATGATATTTTAGATTTATCTTGGTCAAGTAGAAATCTGTTTGGAGGGATTGGTCCATTCGAGTGTTAGTTACTTTCATTGTTAAATCTTAGGTTTAGTATTAAATTTAGAACTCTCTCTAAAACCCTTATCTTTTTTTAATTTCTTTGATTATTGGGTTAAATCTAGGATTGAGGCACCATTAGATTGTTAGATCTGATAAAATTGATTCAGCATTTTGCTTGTAATAAGGTCCCATTGTGATTACTAGCATTTTCACATTTTGTTACTGAGTTGTTTTATGCACTGTCAAGACCTGACATTAGAGACCTTGGGGTTATCTCTTGAGGCTTGCCGATAGAGATTTACCTTTCAAGAAAGATAGGATATCATATTCTATCTGGCTGTTATTGTGTAGAAAACATGATCAATAGGTGGCACTTTGAATAAGTACCATGGTGAAAACCTGGAAAATAAGCACCTTGAGTAAATAAGCACTTCCCATCCACCAGGATATTTATGACTTGTTCTACATCACCCATTCATTTTTCTTCCATCATCCATCACATTCAGGTCTCAATCCATCACTCATCCACTCACATCTGCACCATAGCTTGGTCCTATTTTCGTATCATAATCCCTCCTAGTACTACTCAGCCCATCCTTAAGGTCAGTTTGTCCTACCTTTATTAGAGTAGTCTATTGCAACATGCTGGGGGCATGCTCTTATCAGATCGGATTCGTGTATGATATTAATGTCCTTAATATCAGAAAATCCAAAAACATTAGAAAATCAAAAAATCCAAAAACATCAAAATATTAGAAAATCAAAAAATCCAAAAACATCCAAAAATTATCAAAATCCCAAAACAGGTAAAAAAGTCAGTTAAAAAATCAAAAACAAAGTCTTCTTGTTAAACTATGTTGTCTTGTCAAACTACATCATCTCTGAGCTTGAACGTAGGCAAGGTTGATCTTTGATCATCCCCCAAGACACTTAGGTTAGTCCTTTAGGAGTATGTCATAATAAACTAACATTTCATCATGTATATCTTCATATGTAAATCAGTCAAGTCATCAGTCGAACTACATGGTCTCTATGTGTATAATGTAGGCAAGGCTAATCTATTGATCAGCTCCAGAGGCCCCTAGGATAGGTCCTTAGGTTAGTCTCTTGGTCAAGATCTCAGAAAACCCCAAAAACATTGGAAAATCAAAAATCAAAACATTTGAAAAATCTCAAAAAATACCAAAAATAGACTCAAAACATTGCAAAAATGTCAAAAACATCCAAATATTTAAAAAAATCCATTTATCTCACCTCACTTGCACCCGCAATAACATCACTCATAATAAACGACCATCATCCTCAATCTTTGGTAAGACAATCAAAAACAAGTCTAGCAGGTTAAAAGAGAGCTCAAAATGTCAATTCTCAAGTCTAAGTCAGTGCGTAAGCAAGTTGGTCATCTCTTCGTATCGGTAGCTCATCATCCAATTGGTCCCATATCAATCATCTGATAACATCATGTCCTAGGATGAATCCTTCCTATAATGGGCATTATTTATCAAAAAAAGCACTTTGGATAAATGAAATGACATGCCACCATCCACTAACATGTCCTAGGATGTATCCTTCCTACTATTGGAACAGTAAAAATCTGATGATTTTACATATTTTTTCATCCCCCTAAGTTTCCATATGAGTCCTCATTATAAGTGCAGGGGCCTTCCATTGTAACATTTTGTTTGCATTTTTCCCTTATGGCCCCATAAAATCCATTAGGTCATGCATTTTTCACGTTGTGGTCCAAATCAGCATAAGTCTATCTTGGTCTCCTCAACCCATAGTGCATTTTTTCTAACATATGTTTGTTGTAGGCTTATCGACATGAGATGGCCAAGGTCTCCCTGATCCATTTTTTTATAAACATCTTTGTTGCCTATCGACAAGACATTTTTTGTGTCACAGCAATTGGAGTTTATTCATTGGCAGTTTCGGTAAGACTTTGTCATGGTTTTGGCGATAGAGGATGATACTTATCGGTAGGAGTTATACGGTCGGGATGATGTTTCATCGAATTCAATATGTCTCCCCAACTAATGCATGGAGAGGTTCATCGACGAGCACTATGTGGTATTGGTATTATGTCTTTGCGAGTATCTTTTGTCTTACCGACCAGTGGCGGGAGGATACATATCGGTAAGAGTTGGAGCTATCGAGATGAGGTCTCGGTGAGTGACCTTTGGTCTCACCAACATCACATATGGGGTTTCGCTTCAGCCAAACATAAGGGTCTTTGGTGAGTGGTCATAGTGAAGTGTATATGTCTCACTAATGGAGCATAAGGGTTTCTCTCAAATGGCTTTCGGTGAGAGGGTAGTTGTGTCTTGCCGACCGACAACACAAAGGGATGCAATATCGGTATGAGTTAAGGTTTTTGGCATGTGGTCTCAGCGAGTGACCTTCGGTCTCGCCAATGGAAAACAAAAGGAACTTGTCGGCATGATGATTGATTTGTCTCGGCAACACAAAAGATGGTTGATGGCTTTCGGTATGACTCAAGCATTCTATGAAGGGTCTCCCCAATGTCGGTATGTTATAGTGACTCACATAAGATAGAAGGAAACATTGGCGAGAGAACCATTATGTCACAGTGACATGTGAAAGGTAAAAGAACTCTCAGGGAAACATAAAATGATCTACAGGATATCTCCCTGACTCATATAAGTCATGGTGAAAGCGAATAAAGCACAGGGTGACTGTAGTGATTGAATTGCCTTCGACATGACTGTGATTTATCTCATCAATTGTTCCTGTGTTGATTAATAAAATTCAAGTGTTGTGGCTAACATGTGGATGTTCAATTACCATTGCAGGACAACTTGATTGGAGCCCAAATTTTGTGGAGGGCCGACATGGAATTTCAATATGATTTATTTTCTTAATGCTGGTGTATAAATAGGCATTTTGTAATTGTAAAAGGATCATCAGCTATTAGATATTCGATACATAGCAAGTAGATACAATAGAATAAACTTCTTAGATTAGAGACTATTGATGCATGTTTTCAAAATGGAGGTATTTATGAAAATCAAATGATGTTCCTGCATTTCTGGTATCAATTATCTGTTGAATTTGATGAGAGTATTGCTAAGCTATCTCCAAGATGGATTTTTTCTGATTGTTTAAATTGATATAACAAGTTTATATTCAATTCATCAGTGCACATTTGCTGTTTTCGTGTGGTTAATTGATTGGTTCTTTCAAGCAAAGATTAAATCCTTTTAATTGATCATAGTAATCAAAGAGATTCATTTGGATTATTAAAGTAGAGCTTAGTAGTTACAGTATTGCATGTATATACAAGTTGTAAACAGAATGTATGCTAGATAATTTGAGTTTTCTCCAGAGAGTGTTGCTTATCTTGATTTCATTTGACTCTGCATACCCGATAAGGAATTGGTCTCTACAATTTCATCATTTGGATTCATTCAGTTTCTTTACATCTATTTTACATTTGTTAATTGAGCACTTTAGGATTTAGATCAAAAGATTGATATTGCTATCAAGTTTGAATTTTTTTGTTCACTTCCATCTACCATTGTGGACAAATTGTTGCAAGAAGAATAATCATAAGTCAAGTCTGCTTCATTCAGAAAGGTACACCTGCCTAGGTTTAGCAGCACCTGAAGAGTAGAAGGTTGAGTTCTCTTGACCTTGTATGTTACCCTAAAGCATATCAAGAGATTATCAGCCTCTTGAGGTGTTCTGCCTATGTTTTTGAGAGCTAACACCTACAATGGAAATTATCTTTTGGAAATAGTTTTGGTTCTTATCCTTACAAACAAATCCTCTTTTCGTTAGCGGTATTGAATAGCATCAGTTTGTTTGTTTACTTGGTCTTTATGTTTTAACTTATCTTATTGCGCTTATTCCAAGGATCTCTCGATGATATCTGAACTAAGGATTTATAGAAATAGGAATGGGGCAACGATCATTATCTTTTGTCTGCTATGTTTTTTGGACATTCTTGTAATATAACCTTGGTGAATACTTGCTTTGTTAGGTATGTATGGAGGAGGTTTTGCACAACATGTTGACTATTGCATGGATAGGTTTACCTTTCCATGTTTTGGTCCAAGTTTTTTGGAACTTCTAAAGTGCATCCTAGCAAGGTTTTTGTATGTTAGGTGTGAACAAGGATACTCCTATCTAATTGTCAAGTCAAATTCCATCACACTAGGTACAATGCCATCCTAGTTTCTTATACCTTGATGCATTGTACCACGTGCGTTATAAAAAATAACAAAATTTGGCCCTTTCAAAATCCCAATTCCTTGGCAAGTAATCATCATCATCATCATTTTCATTTTCATCATATTATGTCTTGTTAAAATGACTTCTTCTCTTCTTGATAACTGTACTAACAAGGTACTATGACAGTTCATCATCATCACCATCATCGTCATCGATCCTACATTCATAAATCATCAGCATATTGCATCAACATATCATATAGGAAACACATGCATTGCATGTCAATCATCATATAAATAGGTTAGCATAGGCATCCTTCATAGTTAGGCACATCCATTTTATAGAATCTCATCCATTACATTGCATAACATTGTATTTATTACATAAATCATCACATAACATTCATTTGCATAAGCATTTCATAATCATTTCATCATTATCACATAAGGCATAATTATACACAATAAGGCATATAAGCATTATAGATAATCCATCGCATACATACTTACATAACATCATAAAGTCATCTCACACATTTGGCTCATCTTGCATAAAAAATTATCATATCATTGCATATCATTACATCATATCACATACATTGCATCATCATTCAAATGTTTAGGATAATAGCATTTTTTATTCTAAGCATCTCATAAAACCATCTCATTTTCATTACACCATCTCATTTGCATCATATCATGACCATCGCATTCATATTACATCATCCATGTCATCCCATAAATAGCATCATAAATCATCCATTGCATAAATCATTCCACATAGGCATAAATGTTCGTAATTCATTACATCACATATAAAGCGTATATGCATCCATAATCATTTATAAACATAAGTCACATATCATTTTGCATATTAAAATCCATATCACATTATCCCATTTGCATCAACATAAGTAGACCATCATATAGACAACATTATTGCACATTATATAAATACATCTGCAAGCAACATAATATAGATTTGTTAGTCATAATAATAATGCATACATCATCAGAAATAAATGCATCTATAAAAGCATCATTGCACAACATATAGAAGTAAAAGCATCCATGCATAAATAAGGAGTACACATTGCATCAAATCAAAATCATCATCAGCTCATATATATATCATCATCAGTAATGTAACTGTCATAGTACAATAATAAATTGGATCACTGTATATGTATGTCAATCGGTACAAAAGGCTCATCAGGCTATCAAAAATAAGCCCATAGGGCATGAAAAGTATCATAGCATCTTGATCAAGCTCTATCCCTATGGATGCTACCCTTACCTCTGTCACCATGACCCTCTACTGGCTTGTGGTTGGCCCGCTTTGAGTACTCTAAGTATGGCCTCATGATAGTACCTCTGATAGTACTCTGCCTCTCAGATGACATCCCTGTAAGATCAAACTGACACTATACCCTAGGAGGAGGAGGTTGTCATGCTCTCTAGATACTGTCTCCTGCCTAGCTTAGTGGCTACCTATAGCTCTACAACCTGTCTCTGCTACACAACCTGATCCCTCTCAACCCTGAGCTACTCTCTCTCAGCCCTTGCCTGATCTCTCTCAGTTTTCACGGCCTAGACCTAGGCCTGTAGCTGTGCAATCAAGGTATCCCATGCATCTGCCTATCCTACTAGGTGTATCTATGGCTACACCCACAATGAACCCTCACATCGTGGTGGTGGGAGTAGTGGCACCTGCTGCTAGTCATGCATGTGAACATCTCCCTAATCTGGCTACACTGGAGGCATGAATGGTGGGTCCTATCAAATCTTATCTCTCCATCCTCATCCTCCCCCTCCGCCTCTAAATATTTGTAGATCTAGAACTGCACTTGGAATTGTCAATTGAAGAGGAGGCCGAAACCAATCCCTGTAGGCCTGAGTAGTGCCTAGATCTGCTAACCCCTGCTCATAAGCCCATGGCTGGGCTACCAGCTGCCTGAAGCTATCCACCACCTCTAAAGTAGGAATGTACCACCCCCATGAAACTTGTGTCATGGAGTGGTCGACGATGGCCATGTAATCATCATCAAGAGGATCTTGCAGCTCCCCAAACTGATGTTGCACACACCTAGGCAGGTTTCTCTCAATCATAGTATGCTCCCTCCCCTGCATATACTAGTCTTGGTAGTAGTAGAATAACTGATCGGCATCATCAGCCCATCCAAGCTGACCAAGGTATGGTCGCTAGGTGAAAACTAGCATCTCATCTTGGACTCTCCTCTAATAGGAGATCCCATGCTCACTAGTGTGTGTGAAGGACACATCGCCTCTATATTGCCACACGAGGGGATTGTCTAGCACCATCACAACTGAAACAATTCATGGATGTAGCATAGCAATATGCTCCCATGCCCAGACATGAAGAAGGGTCACCCCTACTCCCAGTGTTTTGCCATCCATGTAGACATACTCATGGAGGTCTTTGTATAGTGAAGCTAGGAGAATAGGACCCCATGCAAAATGAACTGGCCTGTCTTGGACCATTCGCTCCCAGCAATATCCCTAGCCTGGACTAAAATATCGCCCTTTTCTGTCAAGGGAAACAAGACCTGAAATAATGGCTACAATCACCCAATGGTAGGGAGGCGCTGGGATCCTGTGTCACTCTAGCTCTATATGTCCCTTACAAAACATGATTTCTTGTGTGGCAAGGACTCTGTGGCAGGCCTCACGCCCCTCATCCATATCAAAAATCACTCGTCAGCCATGAATCAGAAATCATAAAATACGCCAAATTTCCTCTAGGGTGATGGTTGCCTCACTAGTGGGAAGATGAAACAAAGATGTCTCACTATGCCATCTCTCGGCTAGTGCTGACAACATCATTAAGTTTGTGCACATGAGCACTGTGTAGGAAATATACCACAACCCCATAATCCGAAGTCAATCCTGGTCCTTATCGCTCAAGTCCCACAAGTAACCAGCTAGGTCCCATGACCTGTGCTCTCAGGAGTAGAGCTCCCTCGCCGCGTCCTGCATCAAGGAAGGTCACCATGTTAAAAATATTGAAAAATTCTTCGTTGAACACTCCAAGAACCTTTCCAGTAGTGCAACTCATGATGGCATTGTAGTTTTATTTCTAATCAAACTTTGACGCTAGGCCCTAAAATAATAAAATTGCACCACCGTGATGCAATTTTTCATTCAATGGTGCACTTTGGGCAAAATTAGGACTTCCATGTCGCACTTTGTGAAACTGTCCCGCTGGCCTCGAGCTCAACGTCAAAGTTTTTAAACTACAAACTACACCGCTATGGCATAAAATCGCACCACACAGTGCAGTTTGATTGTCGAGAGGCACTATATAACATCGCTATAGGCGGACCAACCCTTTAAAGCATTAAATGAGGCATTAAACAAAAAAATGAAGCTCGGGTAAGGGTCACATACTGGTGCCCCAATGTCGGGTGGCCGCTAGTATGTCCGAACTCAATCAAAAATGTGTAAGGGAAGCTATTGTTGTGCCATAAAATTGGAAGGTCAAAGCTCAAATCTCAAGGTTGCTATTGAAGGTGTTTGAAAATGACTTGAAAGTGACCCTTCGAGACCCTTTTAAGCCTAAAAATTAGGTTTTTTCACCCTGATTGGTTGTCCTACTAGGGTTTTGGACCACCGAACCTATTTTTGTCTAGTCAAGGCTTGTTTTTTATTGTTTTATTGCATTTAGACATGTTTTTAGCCTCCTGGAGCCTTTTTAGACCTATTAGGTACTTTGTCCTCTTTTTTCACGAGATCACCCAAAAATTGAAATTTTTCATCCAATCTCTCAAGGGGCATTATAATGGCATGTTTTCTCTCGCTAGGCAGTAGTGGGGCAAGTTTTTTAAAAAATCAAAAATTTTGGCTTCGATCTAGATCGTTTATTCTTTCAACCAACACAACAAGTGCATTGCTTCAAAAAGGGGCAAAATTTAGACACGTAAAATATACCAATTGACATTATGCATCTAATCCTGACTATTAACACCATTTCATCTTGAATCATCCTTCGGTCTAACCATTTAATCAAATTTCCTTATTTGATTAAATTCATCAATATTCCTCTCTTAATTGAATAAATCATTTTATCTAATTAAGTCAATATCTTTTGTTAATTAAATCAATCCATCTAATCTAATTATCCCTATTTAATTAAATAATTAAATTTATTTGATTAAATCTCTAAAGTTTATCTATTAAGTTAAATAAATTAAAACTTTATTTGATTCAATCTAACACCATCTATGTTAATTAAATAAATCATAATCTTTATTTAATTAATCTCTTATCATACTTCTCTCCTATTTGATTTAAATAAATCCATAAATTTGAGTCAAATAGGTCACATCATCTAACCTCTCTCATTGAATTAATTAACCCTTGATTAATTTAATCTCTTATCATGTCCCATCCTCTAGATTTTGCAAGTTGCACATGAAAATATATTTAATTCATTTATTAAATCTCTATTTTCCTCACAAGGCATCTTTTGGAATATTCTCCAAATTTGAATTCAAAAATTCCAAGTCAACATGTACATCCAACAAGGTAATAAATTCATCTTGCATGTCCTTTGTCTTGAGCCAAGTGGAATTTATTGCAATTTCCCTTCCCTCTTGCAAGTCATTTCAACAAATTTGAAATTCAAAAATATGCATTTATTGGCACAATTCTCAAATCTTGCACATCCTTCATCCACTCATAGATTGACAAGTGGCATCATGCCATTGGATGAATGTTAGTCCCACATTGCTCAAATTTGGACATTCATCCATCTTGGCATTCTATAAATAAAGAGCTCATATCCTCATTTGATCATACACAAATTATGCAAAGTTATTATGCTAAAATATTTAGCCATTTCCATCCGTCAATCTTGAGTTCTTAGCTAGGTTTTTGTAGATTTTGGCTTGGAGCTCTCATTCTTCACCATCAAAGTGGATCAATCTCCATCAACAAACCAAACTTTCATCTTAGGAATTGGGAAAGGGCCAATTTTCACATCAAATTGGCACCAATTCCCCCATGGGAACATAATTTTGCATATTTAAATTAGGATTGAATCTATATTTCTTTGTTTCATTGTGTTCTTTGTTGTTTTCTCTCCTAATTCAAAGTTGTAAATGGATTTCATTGGGAATCCTTGTTTTAGCTTGCAATCTCCTATTTAACTTGTTTATTCATGTTGTTTTGTAGGTACTAGGATCGGGGTTTGCATAGTACTTATGACCTAAGACAAGGTACACCACTTTTAATTACACCAAAACCCCCCCTTAAGTGCAACTTAGGGAGTAGCAGATTATTATGGAAATGACACAAAGATGCAAGAATGGGTCGTGACTACTAGGCCATGTTAGGTACCCATGTACAATGTAAATGCAATGCAATCTCTCACAAACAGAGAAAAGGAGAAAACCCAGTGGGACAAAACTCCTCCCCAAAAGAGAGATGAAATACAAAAAATAAATGCAATAATCTCAATGATGCATGATAAGGTAAAAACCCTATGTGAGGAAAAAGACTACTCCATAAGAGAGCAGTAGAAGAGAGACAAGGTAGGCCACCCTCAGTGTTGAGTTTCCTACAATGATGGTAGAAGCTCGACATTTAATGTTGAAGATGATCCAATATTGCCGAACAACATTCCTCCCCTTAGGAAGAAACAAAACCAAGGACGTATGCAAGATGTCAAGAATATGAATGATTGATGATGATGTCTCTAAAGCATGCTCAAGTGTCTCCATGTTGATGCCGAAAGCTGATACACTCCAAACATGCATTCTAGGCCACACTACTAAAGAGGACAATCCAACATCTAGTAGAGATGAATGTAGAACATGATCCAAAGACAAAGATATCCCCTCTAAAGACAAAGAAGCATCCTCCAAATGTTGTCCAAAAGTATCCACACTCACTCCAATATGTGAAGAATTATCATGTAGAGAATGAACAAGAGGTTCAAGGTGTTCCCTCACAACAACTGAAGAAGGTGCATCTTCATCAAAGAGAAGATGAATGCTATTGATGATGTCTCCCAAATCTACAAGATGAGACTCCACAAAAAAGTATGAAATACTTGTCAAGAAGTCATCCAAAGTAGCCATATTTGGAAGACTATGCATATCTTGCTACACTAAATCACAAGGAACTCAAACTATGGAATCACAAGCATCATCAAATACAATAGTAGGTGGAGGAGATGAAATGCATGGCTCAAGTACTAGATCTAATGTGAGAACTCTCAAGTTCAAAAAGCCAAAATTCTCCTTTGAATCATGGTGTACGTGATCAACAGTTGAAGGAACAATGTCACCATTTAAAGAAAATTGTGCAAAGGTATACAACTAAGATGAATGATCAACCACCCCAATAGCAATGATATCTCTAGTCTCCAAGTCTTTAATGATAGCTGAATTAGGAGTGAACTCCAAAAACCTCCCATCTCCACCACATATAATCTGATAAATGGAAAGAAGATTTTTCATCAAATGAGGAACACACAAGACATCCTAAAAGGTGTTGTCCCCAAAACTAATAGATCCCTTCCCTATTACACTCATGTATGCATTGTTTCCCATCAAGATATGAGACATAGAACAAGGCTAAAATGAATAGAATATAAACTATGAAGATGCCATATGATGTGAAGCTCCTGAATCTAGAAGCCATCTCCCTAATCGTGGACCTGAAAGAGCACAAAGAGCTTGTCCTTTATATCTTGATGAAGATAAAAAATCAGCATGACCTTTTCCCTTGGATTTTTTTTTGAAGGAGGAGGAGGAGGTGATTTAGACATTCTAGAAGGAAAATCAATGTGATTCTTTTTGAGAAAATTTTTCAACTCATCAATATCCTTCTTATAACAATAATATTCTTCATGTCCTTCCTTCTTGCAATATGCACAAAAAGGCCTCTCCTTCTTTGATGTTTTCTCTTTTGAAGATGAATCTTTATGTTCTTTTATGGAATTTGATGTGGGTTGTGTGTTCTTCTTAGGCTTGTTCTTTTTCTTTTCTTTTCCATTTGAAGACTTCTCATCGTTTGCAACCAAGGCATGTGATTTTAAATACTTAAAAGTACCCATTTGAATAAGCTTATCTTGCTCCCTAGTGAGTTGCATAGCAAAATATTCAAAGGAAGGCATCCTAAACTCACTCCCAAAGGCATTCTTTATAGAATAGAAAGTAGACACAAACATTGAATATTTAGGTCCTAGCTTTGAAAGAACACTTAAGATCAATTGTGTATCTGATTTCTCAATTTTACAATCCTTCATTTGTGTTCTTAGTGACTTGAATTTGGTGATGAATTCCTATATGTTGTCAAAATTACATGGATTGAGACTAATTAATTCATTCTCCAAAAAATGTCCTTGAATTTCATCTATTTTCCCAAATAAGTTTGACAATACAGTCCACATAGCCATAGGTGTATCCAAGTGCTCAATGTGAAACAACAACTCAGGAGAGACATATACGAATAAATAGACAATGGCTTCTTCACAACTATTCAACCACTTATTCTTTTTAACTTCATCATCTTTTGGTTCACCATCAAGCCCATGAACTATCCTACACAATCTTTTTACTCTTAGCAATTTGTTCATTTCAGATTTCCATTTAGGATAGTTGTAAGTGTGTGTGGGAAATGTTAGTATCAAAATAAGATAACAAAAACACACCAATGCAACATTAAACTAAAGAAAGCTAAATAAAATGAAATCAAACAAATCAAACAAAGCTTCTTCAGAATCGTTCCATTGTCCTCTAACTCTAGTAATTTGCTTGAAGTTGTTGCTATCAAATTGTATAAGCAAAGCTTCTCAGAATGGCAACTTGCAGAACGAGTATGCAAAGTGAGAGTAATTCTCCATCCTATATGCTAGTGGAGTGAAATGTTGGTATACAGATATGCATAGGGGCTATGGATTATGAATGCTATTGAAACTATGCTATGAGGATGATAGGCCATAATATGGATTGCTAATATGTTGGGATATGCTATGCTAAAAACTGGAATGCTATGAATACTAGAAGGTTGTGCTATTACAGATTGGCTATAGTTTTCCTGTATGCAAGCTTCTATATGTTTTTCAAAGACCCAGCAGTCCCTTTTATAGATTTTTATAGGAAAGATCCTGGCTGGCAAAGATCAATGGCTATGAGATTGTCTGGTAAATTTGAATGGTGAGAGATGGAGAGGTTTAGAGGAAGATGGAAGATGTTGGGGGGTTGGAGAGAAGAATGGAGGTTTGTCTTCAACCCACGGGAACAACTTTGCTCAAAAATAGAGAAATTTGTTAATTTTCTATTTTGAAGTTGTTTCATGGTTGTTGTAGATAATCCAAATTAAATAAATAAATTTATTTAATTTTATGTGACTTTGAAGATTTAAAACATTTTTGAAATATTTTATGTGAATGGACATTAGAAGATTTAATTAAATATTTGGAATATTTAATCACAAATAGACTTTAGAAGAATTAATTAAATATTTCAAATATTTAATTATGAATGGAATTTAGAAGAATTTTAGAAGAGAAGAATATTTAATCTTTATTTGAATAAAATATTCAAGCCAAGATCATATATGATAATTAATATAAATAAATTGTAATGTTTATTTAATTAATTAAGAAATGGATAAGAAAAGTGATTAAATAAAATTATTTATTTAATCAAAATGAAAGAATGAACAATATAAATAAATTATTTAGATTTATTTATACGCAGATTGAATTCAGAGTTTTAATTAAATATTAAAAATATTTAATTAATTACCAGACTATTGTGATGTGACCATTTTTAGATGTATACAGTAAGGTGTTAGAAGAGGAATTATAGATGGCTCCATGATGAAACAAGAACAAAAATAAAGAGGAATGCAACCACAACCACAAGAAGAATCCCCCCAAAATTCACTCAATCAAATAACCCCCCTAGAAATATATGAGCTTCGCACTTTATGAGTAGTTTGTTTACAATTGCCACTTGCTAGAAATAGGGAAGTGGTCTTGATCTTGGTACATGCAAATGCCCAAAATAGGCCACAAAATCAAGTACAATTTTTGGTATACAATGAGATCAATTTGATCATACCACTGAGAAGTACATGAAAAATCATGCACTTTCAAAAAAAAATTGCACCCAAAAATGTTATCGTAGGAGCAAGATATGAGTTCCTGAAGTTCCCAAAATGAGGATGAAGTAGCAACACCTATGAGAATCTACAATTTCTGGAAAACCTAGACACCAAAACCAAAATCTGATTGTACCATTATGAAGAGCATAAAAAATTAGCCCAAATAAAAACAATTGCTTAAAAAAGGAAACAAAATGATTGAGATATTTGCATTTGAAAATGGACTGCAAAATCAAAACTGCCAATAGAGAAGGGGGGAAATTTTCAATAGGATGTTGACGTCACCACTGACTCAAGATGACATAACTATTGACTCAAGATGATGTTAGCCGATTAGGCGATTAAATTTTATGGCTTGCAGACCATCACTATAGAATATACTTGTCCTTGCCAAAATATTCCCTTGGTTGCTAGCGATGGAATCTGTGATGAATCTTAGAAAAATCTCCAATGGTATATTCTCCTATTGGAATCTTCATGCTAGATTTGATACTCATCAAAAAATTTATGACTCTCCCAAACTTTGAGAATGTGACCGCTGAGCACTGTAGATGGGAACTGTTAGTGAGGGGGCATGGGGCTGGCAGGACTGATGAGGGCAGACTACATGGCTAGTGGTGGGGCCACCAGTACTTATGGGTAAGGAGGTTTGTGCAGTATGAAAATAGTATGTTTGTGTACTCCGCAAACTTTTATTTTTCTTTTTTTTATTTATTTTTATACAATAATTTTTTTTAAAATACCGACCACAACATAATTTTTTTTTTACAATTTTTTTCAGAAATTTATTTAATAGAAATAAAATGTTATTGTTCCTGAGATCTTATCGTTAGTATTAATGATGCCCTTAGGGCCGTATGGCTCTTTCAGAATTTTTTTTTGCCTCACCAGACAACTGCTCTGATTTGGATGAATTGGCAGCCGATCTTTGGGTTTTTGGCCCTTCTGGATGTGATGGCAGGGTTGGATTTGATCCAAAATGCTCCAAAATTGCAGCTACCTTTTGGATTTGGAAACCACTCTTCAGCTTCAAACCCTCATATATTTGGCCTCGAATGTCCGATTTGGATGAAACAGAAGGAAAAATTGACTTTCTCAAACCTTTTGGATGCAATGGTCAGCTTCGATATGAACTTGCAAGAAAGAGCCAAAAATGGAACTCCCCCAAATCTGAGATCTCTCTTCAGAAAAAGAATCTCCAATGGCATCCAACCTACTCTGATACCATGTTAGAATTGGCTATGGATGCCAAAATATTGAGACCAAATGGAAAGCACAAAAGAGATAGAATAGAATATGACAAGAATAAACTGTATTTAATTTCAATGATATGATTGTTGTATACAATGAGAGAGACCCCTTGGTTATATAGCCAAGGTGAGAACATAAAAAGGCATAATATTATGAAAAGTGTCATAATATTATGACATGAGACAACTATGAAAAGCTATCACTCCACCTAAGGTAGAAAAGTGATAATGTGATAGTCACCACAAATGGTGGGTCACCCACAAAATGTGGAGAGGTAATCACATGATGTGTCCACGAAAGGTGGATGTGATAAAGGAATAACATGATAAGTCCACCAAAAGTGGAAATTCTCCAACTACCTCCTATGTGGTCCCTATGTAAACTTAACTAAGGTGTAATTATGACCTAGGACAAGGTACACCACTTTTAATTACACCAACACAAATGGATCCCAAAAACCCTTCAAAATTATTGAAGACCCCTCAAAGAAAAAACCAAGGCATGTTAAACACATAGATCCACCTATAAAAATTCAAATTTTATTGGAAACAACCTGTAAAAGCAAGTATATAGGTCTGAAACAACCTATTTATAAAATTTTCTATGAAAACGTAGAATTTCAAGAGTCTCTTTATTTGCTTTTCTAAAAAAAATCCAACAAGCAACACATTCTACCCAAAAAAATGTATATATACTTCTACCATCCTAAAAAATTGGCTAACCACCTTCCATCTTCTAACTGGCCATTGGAATTCAAAACCTTTACAACTTTGCACTTTTTGGAAATGACCACAATTAGCAATTTTGCAATATTTTCAAGTTGATAACTTTTGCAAATAGAAATATTTACCTAATAACCCCCATACTAACTCAAATGACCACAAAACCATTACAATATGGCCTAACATGGCCTTATTTATCAACATTATGACCAAAACCATTGATCTAGACCTAATACACTAAATGGAGCAATAAGGTGCTCTGCACCATATGGTGGGACCCATTCATATCTTTCAGGGAAATGAGGAATAGTGTAGATCAAATCAAGTTGATTGAACAATGCACGTTAATGGTAGACTAAACCTTGGTAGATTGTATGACACGTGGCATCATCGCTTCACATCACTGTTGTGAAGTGAAGTAGTTGGAAGAAGTTGGGTGATAAGTGATAGAGAGGTGACACTTGGCACAAGCCCACTAGCCCAAGAAGATCTTGTGAGCCCATTGTTAGCTCTACTATGACAATGAGGAATGACATAGATCAATTGATAGGAAATCCAATGGTGATTGTTGCATCAAGAAAATGAAGGTGAATGCTCTTAAAGGACATTTTTAACAAAGGATATTTAAAGGACCATTTATTGGATGGTTGTGTTTTAAAGTTACAATGATAAATGAAGAATACAAGATTGTGGCATGAAAGAAGATCATGGCCCAGTTTCAAATGAGGTGATCATGAATGACTAATTGCATGCAAATAGGGTTTTGCTTGTAGACTGACTTGGAGATGGAATTTTATTGGTCTAACTATCTCAATGAAAAATGTAATGTTGATGCATAGAATGATGGTATAGAAGGCCATAGATACAAAAATAAAGATCAAATTGAAGGATCAAAAGAAAGCATTAACTACTTATCCAATATTAGGGTTTGGTATGATGAAAAGGAAGGAAAACTCTTTGCATCAAGAATTAATATTCTTAAGATCAATGTAGTTGGATGATAGTGAAGAAGATATTAACCCTAATAGAAGATCTGATCAAAGTAGAAGATCATAAGGAAATCATCGTTGATGTGAACTACACAAAAAATATGTGAAGGGTCTCTATGAGGCTAAGAGATAGGTGAGAGAAGTGTAGCATGGTCTAGAGCTCTTGAGTCAATTAGAGAATATGAAAAGATAGAAAATGCGAGCTACAAAAGAGTACTATAGTGCATTGAGGCAGAAAAGGAATGCACTAAAGAAGGAGAGGAACAAAGCTGAAGAAGTGGGGTGTAGAGCAGTGAAGAGAGTTGCAGTGACAACAAAAAAGAGTTAAGCAATTACAAAGTTAGCTATAACAATGATAATATTTCCTTAGGAACAAATTGTAATCATCTCATATATTGTAAATCTGATTGGTTGATGCCATCAGATAATTCAGTTGGTGCTCTATTTAGGGGATAGCTATCTCCTTAGGGTTGGTGCCCTTAAAAATTGTAACAAATGATTTCATTATGAAGCTAGACTAGGATAGTAGCTCCTAGCAGCATTTTGTCATCATGGTTTTTCCCATGTTGGGATTTTCACGTATATCTGCTGTTATGTATTGATTTTGTTTGTGTGCATGTTTTCTTCATATCGTTAGTTTTAATCTACACATCTAGTTGTTAATTTGTGTGACTGCTTTTTAGAAAAGAAGGCTAAAATTTTAGTGTATATTGATTCAGCCCCCTTCTCAGTAGATTGTTGTGTTCCAACAATTAAAGAGCCATACAATTGATATTTGGTATATTGGTTCAAATTTTGTAATTCTTTAATAACAAAAAATTTATGACTATAAGCTTTAGGAAGAGTTCTAAGTACCTTATTTACCACTTCTTTCAGTTCTCCACCAAGACCTTTGATACCATTGAAAACTTCATCCAACTTCCACAAGTATCTCATGATATTTTCATCATGAAACATTCGTAGGCTCTCAAACATGATCTTCAAATTCTTCATATTAGCTTGTTTGATTTTATCATCTCCTTCATAAATGTTTAATAACTTTATCCAAATTTCTCTAGTAGTTTTTCAAATTCATAACTTTCACCAATTCAAAATTAGCAAGACCACATAAGATAGCATACCTTACTTTACCATTGTTTCCATAGGCCTTGATGTCATCATCAATGCTCAGATCATTTACAGGAATAGTATATCCTCTTTCAACAGATCTCTAGATTTCAAATCCAAGAGAAACCAAAACACCTTCCGTCCCTATCTTCTAGAATGCATAATCTGATCCATCAAATGTAGGAACATCTTTCTTGTGCACCATACCAAATCAACCTCAAGAAATTAAGATTTCTTCCAAGGATCCTTGCTCTCATACCAATTTTTGAATGCACAAGACAACTAAGAGGGGTGGTGAATTAGTTTTACCTTAAAAGTTCAAAAACCCTCACAAACATTCAAACCCACATCAAATGAATTAACCTTAATTTGTTAGAATGATTTAACATGAAAGAAAATAACAAAAATAGAACAAATCAACACCATACATAAAGAAACACCAATTTTACATGGAAAACCTAGGATGGGAAAAACCACAATGAGGATTAACTCACAATATAAATTAAGATCAACATTGAATACAATAGGGCTCACTATCTAAAAGAAAGAAAGGCTCACTACCAAAGGCTCATTGTCAGAATAGAAAAGAAGTTTGATGAGAGCCACAACTAGAGACTTAGAAAAGCACACAATAGAGACAATAACATAACTACTATTTATTTATTGTCCAAATGTTCTCATTACAGAGAAATTACATTCCAAAAGACCAAATCCTCATAGGATGCAATACATGCAACTTTAATGTCTTTTAAAAAGAGAATCCCCTTTCCCAATACAACTTTCTCTTTTCCCCCCAATCCCTAGAGTTTCCAAAATGAGTCCTAAAATTCCTTTCCCTAGCTTAGAGCCAAAAACACAATTTGAAATTTGAATGTAGGTAGTTTGGTGCCAAAATTTGAAATTTGAAATTCATAAATTGACTCCCAATTCAAAAATTGGCAATTTTCCAAAAAATGACCAACTTCCAGAAGCCATAATTTTTGATTTGGGACTCTATTTGATGAACCATTTGAACTGTTGGAAAGGTCTCATAGTGTAGAACACGCTAAGAACCACTCTACCAATTTTGATGATTTTTGGGCCTGTACGAGACCATTTAGTGCCTCAAACTAGACTTATAATATTCTTAGGGAAAGTTTTGGAAACTAAAACTTGAATATCTTTCAAAATAGGAATGATCTTGGCTTGATTATTTCACCAAAGTGTCTAGTTTTCTCTCTTTAATCTTCACATAAATTTTTTCCTCCTCACGCCTTTAAATTCATACATGCTAAAAATAGCAATTTGACCAAAAAAAAGTAGAAAAGTAGTTTTGAAAGTTGGGAATTCTTATTTGATGAAAAGGGTATCCAAAAATGCAAAAACATCCACAGAAAGCTAACAAAAAGGAAAAATATTTTTGGGTGATGCAAGATTTCCCTTACACCACTAGATGCTCTTGCATCAAAGTTAGAGAAGAGTATTACAATGAGAAATCTATCTCAAAGCAACAGAAAAATCCACCTCAACATCACCAACAACTTCACAATATTTTTGAATAATTGTAGACACATTCTACTCACTACATTAAGTAATCTAGCACATGAAATCTTACAATACACTTCACAAATTCACACCCTACAATGCTACAATTCACTTCACTTGCATCATACTGATCTATCTTATTATCCCTCAACAACTCAACACTTATTTATATCATCTCTAACATTGAAAATATTATCCAAGGTCGGCTATGCACCTCAACCATGTAAATTCAAATATGATCAACACCCAAACATTCCTATGGTGGAAAGTAATGAATGTGGACCATAACGTACCTTAGGTAGGACCTAAATCTACTCATACATTCCATGCCATGCTTCCACAAACATCAAAGGGACTTTTCAAGTAGTGTAAACACCCAAGGTCGGCCAAAGCTATGTTAACACCATTGACAATTAAGTATATGCTTCCTCAAACCTAAAGATGACTCACAAAAAAAAACATCACTCAAATACAATATATAATATTCCAAAAAGACCCCTAAATCCAACAAGTTCGTTTGCAACAATTTTAACTTGATGAATGTATACACCCAATACACTTAAATAACTTTGTCATATATTACAACTCAAGAAGATTACTTCTAAAGCACCAAACCATGAAAAACTTCATCTAAAGAAAGATACATACACTATAATCACTCTTCCAAATCTACAATACTTGAAACTACTCTATGGAGAAATGCAATACAAGAACATTTCTCCCAAACACCTCTGTAATATATAGTTCACACACTAGTGAACACACCTTCCTTTGTACAATGATCAGACACACCAAATTCTATATGCATCACCTCTAAAAACCTCTAATCAATATATATGATCTAGACAAGTGGATATTCAACACAAAATAAATGTGGAGCCAAACTAGAACACTACTCTACCACACAGATCACACTGCAACACACTGTTTCCCCTTTTTATTCAATTTTCTAAAATGCACTTGGAAACCAAGCACCAAAAACATATCATCTTTAGTACTTCCTCATTACCACTAAACCAAAAGCAACATAGGAACTCAACCATACATACATAAACAAAAGCATATCAAATCAACACTAGAGGTTGACACTAGTAGCCTACTAATGACAACATAATGCAAGTAATCAAAGCATCATCAAAGACAACACCAACTCAATGCCAACTACACATCCTTGCAAAAAAATTCTCATACAGTTGACATCAATGACAACACCAAAGCTTGTTGGCATCATTGACAACACCAACTACACATAGATCTTTAAGTGAATGAAAAATTTCATCCATATATATTACTAACCCCTAAAACCTTTATACTTCACCTAGATAAGATATTATCATCACTACCAACTTGGCATTATATTCATGCTACAAAGGTTCCAATTCCATGCTGCATCACAATATATCAAATATTGAATATCATTTCTTTATATATATTGATAAATACAATGAGAAAATGCTAAATATTTTTATTCCAAATAGTTCACACTTAACCACTAGTTTCCTATCCAATGCCCAACATAATTTTTTGTACTTCTAATATTATATTTAATCCATAATTAATAATATTTAGTACATACAATACTAATTCATGATGATATCAATTACTCATCAATTTGAAATTTATCTCTAATGCTCATATTATTGAATACTTAGTATCTCTAAACAAAATGGAATCAAATACAATACCATTACACATTAGGTTTCATCCTTGATCCATGGGTTGCAAATAGGAAGGAGTAGTTTTACACTATGAACAAGCAAGTGTGTTTCTAATTTGTAGGGGAGAAGAGCATAAACAACATCATGGATAAATTTTACCTTCCTATGGAGGTCCTCTATCTCTCAACCCCTAGTTACACTAACATGCTCTCAATCTAATGGGAGGGCCAATGATAGGGGATAAAACCAACACAACACAACCATATATGCTTATAAAATTATTCATACACTAATTTCAACAAGTATACCCAACACATGAAAATTTATAAAAATATTTATAACTATTATTTATACCCACATAAATTTCACAAAGTGTATGTATAGGTGGATCATCCATGAAATCTACCTCACCCTTACCCAAGTTAGATACCTTATTGTAAGACACACAAGACAACTAAGAAGGTGGGTGAATTAGTTGTACATTAAAAAATTCAAACCCTCATTAATCTTCAAACCCTTATTAAGAATTAGCATGAATGTAAACAAATTGAAACATAAAAACATTCACAACCATACATAATAGAACACAAGATTTACATGGAAGACCCTAATGAAGGAAAAACCATGGTGAGGATTAAATCATGCATATTTATGAATAATAACACTAACTATAATAGGCTCACTATCAGAAGGCCTCACTACCTAGAAGGAAAGGATAGCTCACTACAAAGGGCTCACTACCCAAAGGACTCATTGAATGGAATAGAAGAGGATAGAATAAGACTTCTACAAAGAGTTTCAATACCTCAAAATAATAAGAAGATCCGCCACAACAACTCTACACCATCCACAACCTTTGAATCACTAACCCTAGCAACTTTAGGTACATTGAAAGTGTAGACACCTTCTACTCACTATGTTTGGTATCCTTAGGAATTTAAGCTTGCACTTAGAGCACCAAAATCGATCATATTGGAATCTCACTTCACATCTACAACATCTCCAACAATTGAAATTGCTTATATATCCTTCGCGACCTCAAACAACCTTGTTTAGGTCAGCCTCAATGAAATGTATGCACCTAAAATGTGCAACCAACAAATAGGTTAGCACCAAACACTTCCAGGATGGAAAGAAGTGAAGGTGGACCACTCTAACGGTTAACAAGGACCCAAATCTACACCAAAATGCTTCACCATGCTTCCACAAACCACAAAGCATATCCACAAGTAATGCTAACATGCTAGGTTAGCCAAACCTATATTAACACTACCAAACAAACAATTCACTCTTCATTGTGTCCTAAAACATCATGTGGACCATGAAGCAACATCACAAAATAATGCAAAATATTCCAACACCTTTATAACTTTCAAAAACACTACCGTAACCACCTGAAACTATGAATACTATCATCCTATACAACCAACCACACTTCCATAGGCATATAACGCACTAACCAACCTTGTGGAACAACTAAACACCAAAGAATCCAAGGGAAGGTAGATATAGACAATATTAGCACATTCTAAAATCCATAAGAAATGAGACCTCAACATGGAGAAATTTGGAGCAATTCTATTTTTCCCAAACAACCTTCTTCGTAGGAAACACACTATTAAACAAAACTTCCACTACAACATAATACAAAACCTAAAAATCTAGATATAACACCTCTAAACACCTTTGATAATTTCATCTAAACAACATAAGCACATATTCAACAATGAAGAAATTCATAGCACAATGCAAAACAAAAATCTACCACCTTACACACTCTCTATTCAAAATTTCCCAAAAGCACTTGGAAACCAAGTGAACTAGCTATATTAGTAGCCCCTTCTCAATACCACAACTACCTTCTCATCATAACGAAACTAGAGATTGCAACAATATCCCAATTTGTAATACCAGTAATCTCCCCATATACAACACCTACTCAACACCACACTAGAGGTTGAAATAGGTTGACATCAAACACAAAAATAATGACAATATAATGCAAAAGTTTCACTATTGACATCAATGAAAACATTTCAACAATCTCCAACAATATACCCCTTGATCATTTATGGAAATACTAGCTCTAAAATACCATCAAAAACAAAAATAAACCATGCATCAAGCAACACTCCCCCTTATTGAGATGTTTCTTACATTTTAGACTTCTTTCTTTCTCCCCTTCTTCAAGCTTCAATATCCCCTATGTTTTAGCTTTCATTCTCCCCCTGTGTTTTTTAGAATTTAATCTCCCCCTTTGAAATCAATGGAAAATGGAAACAAATACATACTTCACTTTAAGAAACACCTACAAGCAAATATCTCTCACTTTCTCTCTACTGCTTTATTGGTGTAAGAGCACCCATGCTTTCATGCCCCAAGAGGGGTCCAATGTTGAAGTTTTGTTTTACTTGAGTCCATTTCATGTAATAAGGTCTTATAAGTCCATTTATTATGTGTTTGAGTTAGTTTGAGTCAGTAGGGGGTGAGTTAGTATGTAGTTGCAAAATATTGTCAAGTTGCATAAATGTTGTCTTAACAACTTTTGCATTTTATTTTTGTGTCACATGGAAGATGAACAGTTGTAACCTAATTTTTTTTTTGTAATTTATTGGAATGTGGTTGGAAATTTCTTAAAATTCCTTGTATCATCAACCATAAGGTTGAGTTATTGAGATTTGAAGTTTTGACCAATGAAAACCCTATTTTCTATAATTATTTGAATGTTCTTTGCTACTACAAGGAATTGTATAGACTTCTAGAGAATTGTATATTCTAATTTTTTTTTAATCATATAAAGGGAACTCTTAACTTCATTTTTGTTTTTGTGTGATCAATTTTTCTGGAGTTTGTGAAAAGATATTAGCATTTTAGTGAAAATGGTTAGAAACCCTACCTAGGGTCCCTAGTGGACATGTAAAATGCATTTCTTGTCATTCCCATGGTAGAAATTCATAAAAAAGGGTGGAATGGCTTATAATGGTATATATTTTCATTCCTCAAAATTTAAAGTTCTATGGTTTTGGTTGGCATGTGTTTTGGTGATGCCCTAGGTCTAATCTTTTCATGTTTTGGTCCTATTCAGAAAGAGAACAATCATTTTTTGAGGGGTTCCATACAAAGTGACCACCCCTAAAATTTGGTATGTTTCATAAAGACCAAATGGGTATTAGAAATATGTTTAAATTTTTGATATAAATTTTTCTATGAAACTTATGATCAAAAAACCCAATTTGCTACCCCATGTTTTATGCTTTAAGGATTGAAGGCTTGTGAGGAAAAACCCACCAAGTGATGTTTTAGGGTTTCAATAATAGTTGATTTAGGTTTTTTTGAGTTTTCCATCCTTGCTCTGCATCAAATTGGTATCAGAGCCCAATGATCTAGGAAAGATAAGTTTTTGGAGTTTATGTGTTGTATTTTTGTAGGTTGAAGCAAGAACTTGTGGATGCCAAAAAACTAGGCCAAGGGAAAAGAAAGGGGCCTAAGGTGAGGTATCACAAAGATAAGAAGTAACATTGAGAAGAAGCAAGGTGAAAGAGGCTTTCTTGAGAAAGAAGAATGGAAATTTTGAGAAGATTCATTTGTGGAGACTTGTAGAGTAAGGAGTTACCAAACAAGAAGCAACAAGAGAAAATAAGAGATAAAAGTGAGATGAAGAAGAAAAATGAGAAGGAAAAACAAATAAATTTTGAGAAAGAGATAATAGAGTTGAGGCACACCTTGGAGAAAATGAAATAAATACAAGAAAAGATGCAAGAGAGAATGGAACTTGAGATACAATAGAGCGTTGAGAAGGCAGAACAAGCAAGTGGTTAGCATTTTCCAATAAGAAAGAGGCTCAAATAGCCTATCAAGGAGGTAATTCAAAAGAGAAGAAGGATAGAGAGGACAATAGAACGAGACATTGAAAAATATTTGTTGATGAAGGAAGATAAAAAGCCATGTGAGAAAGAGGAAAATCATGAATCACAAATAGGTTCTAGTGTTATGTTGGTGGGTGAAAAGGAGTTTGTCCAAATCATAGATAATGGAGACAAAGATCCAAGGATGATGTTAATGAGTCACAAAGAGTTTCCAAAATCCATGATGGAGGACAAGGTGGATTTTGATATCATGATCAAACCCTGGACTATCAAGACAACAATTGACATATCTAATTTCCCATGGGAGATCCAAAGAATGTTGAAGGATGGCATAGAAATAGTTGTGGATGATTTTTCACATTATTTATTCCCAATTACAAGTATCAATCATTTATAGTTGTTTGAAAATAGTGCATTTTATTCTAATGTTCAAATTGAACAAAGTGAGTTGTAGAGTTAAAAATTTTAGTTATTTGAATGCAAGGACAAAGCTTTCCATTTAGTCCACCATGGTACACATTTACCATTTGAGTTTGAGGATGCAAGGAGATTTTTGTTTCCTGATAGGATAGTAGAGAGGGATGTTGATGGGGAAGACCAATTTTCTATTGTGGATTTGCAGACTAAGATAATTCAATTAGATGTTATTATGTTGGAAGGGTCACTGAGAGAGTGTAAAAATTAGGGCAAAGAAGGCATAGCTGGTGATGGTGTTTAAAAAATAGCTTCAGAGGAAAATATTACCATTGTTATCACGCAATTGGAGGAGGAATAGTATCATCCATCTGATGGGAAGACTAATTACTTTCATCTGAAAGTTGTTAAAGCATTCTTGAAAGAAGGATTTGGAGGTGTAGCTAGGGACATGCTTATTTTAACAAGTTCAAATACCTTTTCCAAATGTTCAAGAAACCTAAAGTGAAGATGAAACCAACATGGGATTATTCCAAAGAAGGTAATATGAAGGAATATAAATATATTAGTCAATAAATTTCAATCATAGTTCTTATGTTGCTACCCTCCCTTCAAGTGGAGCTTGAATCTTCCTTCCCCGGGAGTATGGTGTAGAAGCACCTAGGCTTCCATGCCCCAAGAGGGGTCAAATGTTGAAATTTTGTTTTAATTGAGTCCATTTAATGTAATAAGGTATTATAAGACCATTTATTAGGTGTTTGAGATGATTTGAATATGTAGGGGTTGAGTTAGTATGTAGTTGCAAAATATTGTCAAGTTGCCTAAATGTTGTATAGCAACTTTTGCATCTTTTTGGTGTCACATGGAAGATGAAAAGTGGCAACCTGAAAATTTATTTGTAACAAATTTGAATATGGTTGTAAATTACTTAAAATGACTTGTATCATTGACCATAAGGTTGGGTTGTTGAGATTTAAAGTTTTGAGCAATGAAAACCTTGTTTTCTATAATTTTTTGAACGTTCTTTGCTACTACAAGGAATTTTACAAACTTCCAGAGAATTGTATAGTTTGAAATTATTTGAAGCATGTAAAGTGAAATGTTAACTTCATTTTTGTTTTTGTGTGATCAATTTTTATGGATTTTGTGAAAAGATATTAACATTTTAGTGAAACTGGTTAGAAACCCTACCTAGGGTTCCTAGTGGACTTTTAAAATGAATTTATTGCTATTCCCATGGTAGAAATTCCTATAAAAATTTGGAATGGCTTATCATTGTATACATTTTCATTCCTAAAAATTTTAGGTTCTAGGATTTTGGTTGATATGTGTTTTGGTGATGCCCTAGGTCTGATCTTTTTATGTTTTAAGCCTATTCAAGAAGAGAACAATCAATTTTTGAAGGGTTCTATACAAATTGACCACCCCTAAAATTTTGGTATGTTGTATAAATATCAAATGGGTATTTAGAAATGTGTTTAAATTTTTGATATCATGTTTGCAATGAAAGTTATGACCAAAAAACCCAATTTGATGCCCCCATGTCTTGGGCTTTAAGGATTAAAGGCTTGTGAGGAAAAACCCACCAATTGATGTTTTAGGGTTTCAATATTGGTTGATTTAGGTTATTTTGAGTTTTACACCCCTATTCTACATCATTCCCCCCCCCTCCCCCCCCCCCTTAGGGGTAGAAGATATGCTCCCCATGACTATACCAACCAAAGACACCACTACCTACTCCCCTTGAGAGGTAGCCTTCATTTGTCCAAGGAAAAGAATAAATCTTTCAAATTGCTCACCTAGATAGATGCACTAATTCATGCATCTAGTTGAAAGGAGGGGAAATAAACCATATCTTGTTTTGTAGATACTAAAATGTATCTTTTGAAAGATCCTTTGTAAAGATGTTTGCTATTTGATCCTTTGTAGGTGCATACTCCAACTTCACTTCATTCTCTACAACATTTCCTCTTAGAAAGTAACACCAGATAGATATATTATTTTTCCTTGAATTCATTACCAATTTTTTTGAAATTTTGATAGCACTTGTATTATCACACAAGATAGAAATAGATTCATCATATGACACTCTAGTATCCTTCAATGACTATTTCATCCACAACACCTATGTGCAACATGATGCTGCAACAATATATTCCACCTTTGTAGTAGATAATGATATTGAATCTTGATTTTTACTCAACCAAGATACCAATCTTCTTACAAGAAAGAAAGAACCTCCAATTTTTCTTTTATCATTTGCATAGCCTACCCAATCTACATCTACATAAGCACTCAAAGAGAAATTGGTACCCCTAAGATACTATACACCAAAGTCCAGAGTTACCTTCAAATATTTGAATATCCTTTTTGCTACTACCACATGTGATTCTCTAGGATCTTCTTGAAATATTTCTACAAGATATATTGCATGCATGGTATTTGGTCTAGTATTAGTTAGATATAGAAATCCACCAATCATGGATCTATACTTACTCTGATCTATCTTAGGAGATTCATCATTTTTTCTCAACTTACAACCAATAATTGTGGGAGTACATACTAGTTTAAAGTCCTCCATTCTAAACTTCTTTAACATTTACTTGAAATACTTTGATTATGACATGAATATACCTTTATCAAATTGACTTATTTGTTGCCCAAGGAAGAAATTCATTTCCCAAAATATTGACATTTCAAAATCATTTTGTATCTCCTTTGAAAATGTTTTACACATTTCCTCATTTCCCCCAAAGATTATGTCATCAACATACACAACCATAATAAGGATTTTATCTCTCTCAACTTTGAAGTAAATATTTCTATCTACAGTACCCTTTTTGAATCCCTACTACAAAAGGTACTTATCCTATCTAGCATACCAAGCTCTAGGAATTTGTTTGAGTCCATTTAAAGATTTCTTCAACTTGTAGAACATATCAGAATATTTTGATAATTGAAAAAATTATGACTGTTCAATGTATACCTCTTCTTTTAACTCACCATTCAAGTATGTAGACTTCACATCCATCTGATACACCTTGAAGTATTTATGTCTTAGAAAATCCAAAAACATCCTTGTTACCTAATTTTCACCCTCAGGCTCAATCAGGCAAGGCATCTATGTTGGAGGTGTTCATAAGGGCCAAATGGGATATCTCCATTGAGGATTAGTTCATGCATTTGATGAAATTTCATAGGGGGCTCAGTTATGAAGCATGCTCTGTTCGAAATATGCCTTAGTGGTTACAGGTTTAGCCTCCATTAGAGCTAGGTTGGCATGACATCTTCACTATCTAGCTGACTGGTTGCTTTGTCACTTTCCATTTTGAATAGGTTGTTGTGACCTAGTTTCTGTCTTGCCGAACAAAGCCATAGAGCCTATTGCTATGACATGAAGGGTTCGATATGACCTCTTATTGCATTGGGATCTTTAGCTGATAGGCCATTCAATCGTTAGTCGGGGAAACTCATGGTGACAACAGGCTTCAGGATAACCTCTGGCACTTAGTGGAAGGTCCCAGTGAATAGTAAGGTCTCCCTGACTTAAAGAGCCTTTGGCGTGACAAAGCATTCAAAGAGAGTCTCGGTGAACTAGTGATGTCTCACCAAAAAAAGGGTGCCTTTGGTGTAGCACTCAAGTCAGAGTAAGGTCTCCCCAACTCCAACATCTTTCCAATAGAAGATGAGGATACCTTAGCGAAGGTCGATGTCAATGGAGAAAAGGAAGAGGCTTCGCTGTGACACCCTTGCTTACTAATGAATGTCTCCCCGATAGAGCATAGTGTGCATGGTAAAGGGTCTTCCCGATAGCGATTGTCTTGGTGACCATAGAGGAAATATTGATATGAGCTTTGAAGCTAGATAAGAGCTCTCATCGAAATTTTCATGTTGTGTCGATAGCTTCAAGGAGCATAATCACATCAGTGAGACACTTCTAGTGTCTCACTGATATGCAATTTTGACTAAAAGAGCTCTTGACCACCTAGAGAATCCTTATCGAGTATACTTGACCAATTAGGATGATCTCAAAGTGAGCCTGGCTATCTGATCAACATGAGAAACATCAACAAAGTGGATGCATCACGTATCTATTCTAAGCTCAGGGCATTCAAAGCGAAGTGGTTCAAATAGGACATGATGCCAAGAAGTGAATGCGGTAGCTGTGGAATATATGGAGAAGGCTTCTTTAGGTAGTAGCTCTTCACCGACACACACATCCAGGACATGCAAGGGTGCTACATTTATTCAATCAAATATCTTAGGATAGATTTTTTATTCCGAAGATAGATATTTTGTAAGCCCTTAGGGGCCGACCTTACTTTTGTATATAAGGCATTTTTGCCTTCTTGTAAAGGAGTTCTAGAGTATGCTCCTCTAAATTTTGTGACCCTTTTGCATTCCTCTCTTAGACTAACAATATTCTATAACTCAATTTGGAACATAATATACAAAATCTACCTTGGTTGCCATTGATGGTCCATCTTTCTACCTTCTGATTCTTGTCAAGTATAGTGCATTGTTTTTAAGTGATTCATTGAGCTACTTAGTGAAATATTCTCTTTCCTTATAGTTTTTGTTTCATGTCGTGCCTTTCTTTGCAGAAGTAGTGTCATGTAGGTTACAAACTGTGTCTACTTAATCTAGCAAATGAGTTTCTAGTTTGTGAAAATCTACCTTTCCTTCTTGAAGGCATGTGCATGTCAAACCTGTTTGTATGTGTGATCTATAGGATCTTGTTGTGCAGTCCAATGGCTATCATTAGTATTCAAGTGTAGCTCGAGTATCTCATTGTTCCTATCATTTTGGTGCATCACCTTAGAGTTTAATTTTCATTTTTATGCATTATGTCTCTCCCTTTTCCTCCAAAAATTAGTAGTTTTTGGCTAGCCTTCTCTTGACATTGACCTCTATCTATAAAGAAACCCACATCTTTAGAGGTCTTCCCATGTTACACTGAGGTGTTGAACATCAGGTTCAACAAGGGTGCAACTTTAGGTGATAACAATCCTAATGGCTTCCATTCTTTCTACTAGAGAAAAAGTATCTTCGAAATCTATTCCTTCCACTTGTGAGTAGCACTTACACACAAGTTTAGCCTTGTTCCTAATAACATCTCCATTCTCATTCAACTTGTTCCTTAAAAACCATTTAGTTCCTATCACATTCTTTTTTGTTGGTCTTGGGACCAATTCCCATGTATAAGTCTTCTCGTTCCATCTCAAATTTTATTCCATAAATTTGGTCCAACTTTCATCCTTGCATGCTTCAATTACAATTTTAGGTTCTACCTCAAAAAGTAAACAAAAGTTTACCTGTTCCTTTGTGATAGCAATTATGCTTCTTGTCATAACACCTTTTCTCTTATTTTCAATGATTTTTTCTTTAGAATTATTCTCCTACACACACTTTAGAGTCTTAGGATTCCTTTCTAGAGCTTATTCCTCTTCCACTATCATTTCTTTTTCTTTCTCTTCTTATTTTTCTTCTTCTCTACAAGGTGGCTCACCAGATTCATATTCTTCTATTAGCATCGAGATTTGGTGTGATTCTTCATCCACTTTGACACTTGCACTTTCAACTATCTTTTTCATCCTTTTTTGGTAGCATTTGTATGCCTTTCTATTTGTAAAGTATACAAGGAAGATTACTTCATCTAATATTGCATAAAAATTTCCTAGATTGTCTTCATCTTTCTTGATGTAACATTTTCTTCCAAACACTTTAAAATATTTCACTGTTGGAGTTTTTCCATACCATAGTTCATAGGGGGTCTTTGAACTATTCACACTTTCTTGTCCTCTATTAAGAATGTATACTATAGTATGAATTGTTTCTTTATAGTAGACTTTTGGTATATTTTCTTCCTTCATAATGGTTCTTTTTGCTTCTTGAACTATCCTATTCTTCATTTCAATAACTACATTTTTCTAAGGAGTCCTAGGAGATGATAAATTTCTCTTTATTACATGATCTTCACAAAATATATTAAACTCATTGGAAGTGAACTCACCACCTTTGTCAAAACTCAAGCATTTAATCTTCAAATCCATTTCATTTTCAACCATTACTTAAATGCTTTAAACTTATCTAGAGATTCTAATTTTTCTTTGAGAAATGTTACTCAAGTAATTCTAGAGTCATCATCTATCAACAACATAAAATATTTATCACCTTGAGAGCTTCTTGTTCTAGTAGGTCCACATAGGTTTGTATGCACCAATTCCAAAGATCCTATAGTAGAATATTCATTAGTTTTGGACCTCTTCTTTTTTCTCTTTTCAAACTAACACTACTTTCAAATTACATTGATAGGCTTTATAATCTTTGGTACATCTCTCACAATATTAGTAGAATTGATCTTCACTAGGCTATCAAAATTGATGTGACCAATTCCTCTATGTCATAGCCAAATTTCATTGATTTGTGGCATAAAGAACTTGACACCACCACCTTTGAGCTAATAAAAATTTTCTTCTATTCCTGTTCTTGCTATAACCAATATTCTAGAGCTTCATTTTTCTAATTTCCCAAATATCATCCTAAAACACAAAATTGTATCCTTTTCTACACAATTTTCCTACACTAAGAAGATTATGTCAGAGACCCTTGACATAGAGAATATCATATATCTTATTCTTGTCATCAAAACTAATTGAACCTTTTGGACATAGATCTTAGTAGATGTATCATCACCAAACTTAACAAGACCACCATCATACTTTTCAAGATTAAAAAACTTACTCTTATCACCTTTCATATGATTTGAGAATCCACTATCAATTATCTAGTATTTTCTCTCCTCTCTTGCATGAAAACTAGTCAACATAGTTCCTTCAATATTATGACTTGTTTCCAAAGAAACTTCCTTTACACATCTTTTAGGATAAGTAGAATTAGTTCCAACATCTAAATACATGAACAAAACTTCAACACCTCCACCATCTGGATAGTTTTATTCCTCTTTATTAGACACACCACTATCTTATTTAACATAATAACTCTTCTTTATAGATTTACTTTTATGATTTTTATGTTTGTCATTTGAAACTTTTATTGGACATTTAGAAGCATAATGACATATCTTTACACAATTAAAACACTTAAAAGGTAACTTACCTCTATATTTTTGAGTGCCCTTTTTCAATCTTCTTACAAAATTTTCTTCCACCTCATCAAGATCATCCTAATCAGATTCATCATCTTTCTTGTTGACTTTAAAAGCAGTTTATTTCTTTGGAGCATATTTGTCAAAATATCTTAATTCAAAATTAGTTAAAGCACCAAAAATTTGATCTCTAGAATATTGATTCAAATTTTGAGCTTCCTCAATAGTAGAAACTTTAGCACTATAAGCTTTAGGAAGGGTTCTCAATACCTTTTTCATAACTTGACTTTCATCTAGTTTTACACCAAGACCATTCATAGCATTGACAATTTTTTGCATGTTTTCTTGTTTGACCTTATCATCTTATTCATAAATTCTCTGCAACTTTGTCTAGATCTCTTTAGTAGTTTTGAGGCTTATCACCTTCACAAGTTATGAATCAAAAATCCCACTCAAGATAACACTCCTTGATTTTACATTATTATCATAGTCCTTGATCTCATCATCACTTGTTGGAGGAGTAGTAGGCATAGTGTATCCATTTTCAACTAACTTCCAAACACCAAACCCTAATGTGATAATAAAGGATTCCATCCCAACTTTGTAGAAAGCATAATTTGTTCCATCAAACATAGGAACCTTTCACCATTATTGTGTGTCATCTAGATCTACCTCAAGTGGTTAAGCTTCTTCCAAGGAACCACAACCTTGATACAAATTTGTAGACACATAGGGCAACTAAGAAGGAGGGTGAATTAGTTGTACATTAAAAAATTCAAACCCTCATTAATATTTAAACCCTTATTAAGCATTAGCATGAATGTAAACAACCTAAAATATAAATGCATTGACAACCATACACAATAGAAAATGATATTTATGTGGAAAACTCTAATCAGGGAAAAACCATGGTGAGGATTAACTCACATATATATGAAGAACAACACCAAATACAATAGGCTCACTATCAGAAGGGATCACTATCTAGAAGAAAAGAATGGATCACCACCCAAAGGAATCACTATCTAGAATATAAAATAGAATAAGAATATTACAAGTAGGTTCATTACCTTAGCAAAAGGAAGAACCACCACAACAACTCTAAACCATCCATAACCTTTAGCTCACTACCTCCATCAAATTCAAGTACACTAAAAATATAGACACCTTTTGCTCACTACTTTTGATAGCATTAGGAATTTAAGCTTGCACTCAAATCACCACACTTGATCACATTAGAATCTCACTTCACATCTACAACATCTCTAGTAATTGAAATTTCTATATATCCTTTATGACCTCAAACAACCTTATTTAGGTCTACCTCAATGAAACATATGACCCTCAAATGTTTAACCAAAAATAGGTCAGCACCAAACACTTCTATGGTGGAAATAAGTGAACGTGGACCACACTAAGGGTTAACTAGGTCACAAATCTACACTGGCATGCTTCACCACACTTCCACAAACCACAATGCACATACACAAGTAACACTAACATGATAGGTCAGCCAAACCTATATTAATATTGCCAAAAAATTAATTCACTCTTCACCAAGTCCAAAAAAATAATATAGACCATGAAGCAACATAACATAATATTTCATAATATTCCATAATCATAAAAATATTCAACAACAATGTCACAACCACCTGAAATTGAGAATACTATTATCCTATGTAGCCAGGCACACTTCCACAAGCATACAACACACTAACCAACCCTGTGAAACAATTGAACACCAAACATTCCGAAGGAAGGTAGATATAGATAATATTAGCACATTACCAAATATGTAAGATATGAAACCTCAATTTAGATAAATGTGAATCAATTCCATTTCTCCCAAACAACCTTCTTCATAGGCAACACACTATCAAACACAACTTCTACTACCACATGATCCAAAACCTTAAATTCTATATATAACACCTTTGAACACCACTTATCATTTCATTCAAACTACACAAGCACATATTCAACCATGAAGAAATGTAGAGCATAATGTAGACCACAACTATGCCACCTTGTATAATCTATATTCAAATTTTCTCAAAAGCACTTGGAAAACAAGTGAAACAACTACATCAATAACACTTGAACAATACCACATACAACTTCTCATCACAATCACACTAGATATTTCAACAATCTCCCCATATACAACACTTGATCAACACCACACTATAGGTTGACATAGGTTGACATCAATCACAACACTAATGACAATATAGTGCAACAATCTCCCTATTGATATCAATGACAACACTACAATAATATCCAATACTTGTATCACATACATGGGACACAAACATAAAGTTTACTAGGTTTCTAGTGGTCACAATACAAAACATACAATTTATTAACATTTCACATGCCAACACATAAAATTTATATGGACATAATCACTCCATATCATATAATTAATTTATTCCATAGTGGCTACATAATTATATCTATTTTTGTATCTACTCTTTTATTGTTAATAATTTATTGGATATCATATATGGGTATAGTTTAACTATTAATTTTACACATTAAGTAAATCACATTCCTAGCATTGCCTTGTTTCACTATATTTTTATTTTTGTTTATCATAATCATCACTAATTTCATTTCTCAACAAGACATGAAATGTGAATGGTCATTTCTATGTCAAGTCTTAGTTTTGATTTTTTTCCCTAGCTTCTCTAGTTCCCAATGCTTCTAAGATGTATCCTCATGCACCTCTAATTTTTTATGAATTGAAAAAAGGAGTTCAAACTTTGAAAGTAAGTTGTCAAAATTTTCAAGTGAATATATTTATGTTGCATGCAAGTTGTGCAACTAGTGTATAAATGTAGAGAAAAATTATTGATATCTTAACATTTATAACTCAAGTTAGTCTTGAGAATTCTATAAAAAGTTTTCTTTTACATTTCTATGTTGAAAATGTATATCATCTAATACATTTTACATTTATCTCTTCATATGTAAGTTTATGCCAAATCATAAATACAACATTCATGAGAGTTAAAAAATTCAATAAAATTTTGACCCATAGATAATTTTTAGCTCAAAAATGGATATACATAAAAAATTCTCATATCTCAACTACTACCAAGAAGAATAATTGAATACAACATTAATGTTAATATTCTTAGAAGACATACAAAACAATTACCTAATTCTACTTATTAACATATCTTGACCTTCTAATAACCTAACTAAATTAATTTCCTCTTACAACTCTTATTTAGTTTCATATTAAAAGAGAATATGATTTAAAAATTATAATCAACATTTATGAGAGAGCAAAAATGTGATATAATTGATGAAAAAGGAAAAATTCATAAACCTTTAACACCTAATATGTTTCTTAATCATTATAACTATTGTATTACTCTACAATAGTATAAACTAATAATATATTTTTATACTTTACACCTATACTAACTCTTGAACACAACATAACACACATAGAGTAGAAATAATAGGTAAAAATACTACTAGTTGTTAAAATTGACTAAAAGAAATCATTCCCATGGAATTTGTAATTTTACATACTAGTAATCAAAAGAATGAAAATAGCCTTTGAAACACCTTCTAAGAAACTTGAACAACATATAAATAAGTGCACCTTCAAGTAATTAAGGATTAAATTAAGTGAAACTTACATTTTCCTAAGGAAAGGAGTCTTAAAGGTAATCATGTTTTTTATATTGGAATATTTCAAGGGGGAAAATAAACTTAGTTTTTATGTTTAGAATCTCTTTTCTATCCAACATATTAATAATTTAGCCTTACACACTAGGTATGGTCACCTTTACATAGCTAGATACATGAGATAATATTTTCGAAATGAAACAAATCTATAATCTAGAAAACCTCTAAAAGATTCATGCGAACTAAACAATACATTACTATAACAAAATAATTTCCTAATGGTTTGTACAACTTAACCCTTTCAATTTTTCCCACTATAGGAACTCTAAAATACCTACATTTGGCATGTGGTAGTCCTATAAGATAGTAAATTTCTCACAAATCCAACTTTAACCTTACTTTTATATTCTTGATTAAATAATTACAAATAAATTGCATTTACATTAAGTATTTTCTATGCTAAATCTCACTAAACAAACACATTACTTTCACTTATAAAATTATCCTACAATAATGAAAACTTAGGTTCATGATAGATCAAGAATACAACGACATCACTAAAAACACTTATCCTTTCTAGATAAATTTAAAAATTTGAAATCTTGTTATATTTAATTGAAATCCTTTGATCGACTATAGTTTACAAGAAGAATGAATTAATTACATTATAAGTTCTATAATGATAATAATTTATAGAGCTATTACTTAATTTTATAGAAAAATTTAAGAAAATCTATGATAAGTTAATATACATAGAACATGCACAAATAACAACGATCGACCAAAATTAACTCCCAAAGTTCCTAGAGTTTGAAACATGGGCTTTGATACCACTATCATGCCAAAAGGCTACAATAAATTAATTCAGCATTATTTTAGGGGTAGAGATTCTTCAAATGTCTAAAGAACATGGTGGTAGACAAGATAGGATAAAAGAGTGAATTTCCTTATACTCAATATCTACTACTAGGTACATTTACTAATTGGAGTTGAACTAAAGATACCAACTTTGAGTAACTATGTCCTAATATTTATAAATTCTCACCAAGAATTAATTTTATAGTACAAAAAAATAAGAGGACAAGGAGGATATGACTATGACATTTTATAGTTAAGATAGTGAATTTTATTATTCAATTAAGTGAAGCTCACACAGTCTACTAAGAGGGGGTGAATTAGTAGATCAAATCTATTTAAATTTTTTAACTCAAACACATATTCTAGAACATGAAACTTGAATCATCATTATTACTAATCAAGCATCAATCAACAACACACATTCACACATTTATAACCCTAGATATAAATGGAAACTCAAGATGGGAAAACCATAGTGAGAATAGTTTCTTGGATCTACTATGTGGATATAGCCTCACAAATAAAAAAGATATAAGTGAATTTTTCAATATGAAGTAGGCACCAAGCTACTAGACACACTGATCCCCAATTGTATATGTAGGAACAAACCTATTGAAGACATGAATCCCCAACATAGATTAGTACAATAGGTAGAACACCAGTCCTACTAGATTACATAGATAAAGCTTGTGGAACTTCAATAACAACTAAATACATCTCATAGACTTGTGAACTAGCTATAGACTATTGATGTGAATAAATGTCTTTTACCTAGTTAATTCACTTATTAGGGACTTAGGGGACACATTCACATGCTAAGTTTACTTAGGTCCTAAGATTATTTCTAGAAGGCTTAGTTGTCATGACTAGATTTTATCTATTCCTAGGTAGTTATGATAAGTTGTCTTATGTCATAGGATTAAGACACTTTTCATAATCTTATGGCATCTTATGTTTCACCTTGGCTATGTAACTAAGGGTCTCTCATACATTGTGTATTGAATTATATTTTCATAATTCATAGGAATATAGTTTATTCTTTTCATATTGATCTTCTCTCTTTGTTCTTTCCATTTGGCTTGTAGATCTTGGCAGACTATCTCCATAGCCAATTCTAACATGGTATCTGAGTCATTCTTGTTTTGACAACTTTCAAATAATCGATCTTTCTCCTACGGTAACATTTTTTGGTCATTTTTTTTTTTAAAGTGCATTTTTTTTTAGTACTTTATAGTGGTGTAATCCAATTAATCTCATTCTATGTAAAATTTTTACTTTGAGTTTGTGGCCAAATTTGGCACCTATAACCACTAAGATAAAGTCTAGTTTTATTTTTTTGGAATTTAGCAATTGTAAATGCACTAAATATAAAGTTACAAATCATACATTGATAGGAATAATTCTTGATAGAGTGATTTGGGGGGTCTCTTGGTGCATTATTTTGATTTTTTTTCTTGTGCTCTCCTTTTCCATGGATCATTTTAAGGTTCTGTTGCTAACATCATATAATTATTCAACATGGAATAAAAATGTATGGAGTATTCTAATTACTAAAGGTCACAATCTATATGTTGAAAATAAGGTACCTAAACCTACATAAGTAGATAAAAAGATAAAATGGATGATTGAACATACCAAAGATCTCATATTTCTTTGTAGACTAGTTTCTCAATATTTTTTGTTTTAGATTGAATGATGTAATAATTCTCATGAAGCTTGGAACAAATTGAAAACATTATATGGTACTATAGATGAATTAAGAGGCTATTGAAATGATAATGAATTGATGATCAATGATCTTAAGAAATTTGACAACATCTAGGACTAAATCACTAAGGTTAATGATCTAAGAGATCAATGTAAAGCATGTGGAATTGATAAATAAATTTAGTTGGTATACAATATATTAAAAAAAATTGGTCCTAATTATGTTGCTTTTGTTTCTAGCTTTCATACTCATAAGTTTAATATGTGGTCTTCATATACTACACCTTCATTTGCATCATTTTATGAGATGTCAATACATGAGAAAAAAAAATATTATACAAATGGGTCTCAAAAAGTCATCTAAATCTCAGGAATTATTGGTTAGTCAAGTGAAAGAATCAAATAAGAAACAAAAGAAAATAAAGAATAATCCACATTCAAAACAAGCAAAGAATAAATCCTCTTCCATAGAGAAATCATTTAAGAAGGAGAAGACAACTTGTTGATATTGATAGAATATTGGACATGCTGAAAATTATTATTATAAGAAGGATATTGATGAGTTGAAACATCTATTGAAAAAGAATTAGATTGATTTTCCTTCCAGAATGTTTGAGTCACCTTCTTCTTCTTCAAAACAATATTAAAAGGACAAAGTTCATGCTAGTTCAGCCTCTACATCAAGAAATAAAGGAAAATCTCTTTGTACTTTTTTAGGTCATGGATCAGGGAGATGACTTCTAGATTTAGGAGTATCTCATCATATGGCATCTTCATAGTCTATATTCAAGCTTCTTTTGAGCCTTGTACTATGTCTCCTATTTTGATGAAAAATAATACACATATGAGTGTAATTAGGAAGGGATCTATTGATACTAGGGATGACACTTTCAATGATGTTTTGTGTGTACCTCATTTGTCAAAAAATATTCTTTCCATTTATCATATTACACATGGTGGAGATGTGAGGACTGGGTATGTGCAAGATCATGATGGGCTAAAAGGTGGCAATATGATGGGTATGTGGCTGATGACTTTTGTTCTACCCAAAATTGATGAAATGAAAAGGTTTTTTAAAGGAGATTTTTAGATTTCCACCAATATAAATTATGCTTTACTTTGAATTTAATAAGTAATTATTATTCATTTTCTATTCAAATTACAACTAAAGTCTTGATTGATAGATTGATTAAAAAACATCTATAGCTTTCAAACTGTATCACATTTTTTAAATCCAAAACATGTGTCACATTCTATGTTTTGCATATTATAGGATTAAAAAAAGAAAAATTGAATTTCATGAATTTTTGACCAAGTTAAGGTGGTCAGACATACAAGTTTTTTATATTTTTTAAAATTTGTAACAAAAATTTCATAAATAATTATTTACTTGGAAAAAATTTACAAAAACATATGCATCACATCAAGACATGATTCCACTACTTATATCTAAAATCTTATAAAAAAATATTATCATTTTATTATGGTTATGGTGGTTAGACAGACACCTACTTATTTTTTCCCTGAAATTTAAGTACTACTGCATTAAAATTTCAAATTTTCACCAAATAGATTTTTTTTTTTAAACAAACCTATTAGCTTAGAAACTACATTCAATTTTCTTCAAATTATATTCTTACATATTTTTGAAATAATATAGATAACTTATTCAAATTTTTATGAGAAGTTGCCTAACTCTGATTTTTCTAATTTTTTTGCCACTTAAGGGCCTATTTTTTCCATGATGATCCTACACATACCCGACTATGGAATTCACTCTTGATTTTTTTATCATCATATACTTGGAGAGTAGAGATATTTTTGCTACTTTGATGGTTGATGATTCATCTCAGTGGTACAAATTTCCATATTTTTCTTTTGATGATGACATTGTTCCTTCAGTTTTTAATCACACTTCCATTGTGGACCATGATTTTGAGGAGGCTTTTGGCTATTGAACTTGGGTGTTCTCACATTAGAACCCATTCTCGATCCTTGAATTTCCTCTTCTCCATCTACTATTGCAATTGTTGATGCTTGTGTTTCTATACATATGGGTTCTTGTGATTTAGTCTAGTAGGATCCACATCATCTTCCAACTACATCTACTTTGGATGCATACTAGATAGACATTGGTGATTTGTTTGTTGAGCCTCATATTTCAGATTTAGGAGACACCATTGATTGCATATATATTCTCTTTGATGGAGATGATTCTTCTTTAGTTTTTGTAAGGGAACACTTTGATCCTCTTGTTCATTCTCTACATGATCATTCTTCACATCTTGACATGAGTGTGGATACTTTTGGACAAAATTTTGAGGAGGTTTCTTTGGATTGTGTTCTACATTCATCTCTACTAGATTCTAGATTTTCCTCTTTAACAATGTGGCCTAGAACACCTATTTGGATTTTGTCATCTTTTGACATCAACATGGAGATACTCGAGAATGCTTTAGAGATATCATCTATCATCTATCTTCCCTCATCTTCCTTTGAGGATTGGGAAGAAATCAATGCATACATTCTTGGTTTTGTTTCTTCTGAAGGGGAGGAACATTGGTTGGCAAGATTAGATCATCTTCAACATTCAATGTTGATCCTCTACCATTGTAGGAGAGTGACTATTGAGGGGGGGCTACACGGTATTTCTTCTTCTTCTCTCTTATGGGGGGTATTTTTCCTTGTATGGGGTTTTATCATTCTCATGCATCATTGAGATCATTTTTTTATTTCAACTCTCTTTTGGGGAGGAGATTTTTCACATTGGGTTTTCTCACTTTCTCTATTTGTGAGAGATTGCATTTACATATGTACATGGTTACCTAACACAGCCTAGTAGTCAAGATCCATCCTTGCATATTTGCATCATTTACATAATAATATTCTCCCTAAGATGCACTAAATGGGGTGTTGGTGTGAATAAATGTCTTGTACCTTGCTAATTCACTTACTAGGGACTTAGGGGACATATTCACATGTTAAGTTTACTTAGGCCCTATGATTCTTTCTAGAAGACTTAGTTGTCATGTCTTATTTGATCTTTTCCTAGGTAGTTATGATAAGTTGTCACATGTCATAGGATTAAGAAACTTGTCATAATATTATGATATCTTATGTTTCACATTGGCTATCTAACCAAGGGCCTCTCATACATTGTATATTGAATCATGTTTGCATAATTGATAGGAATACCATTTATTCTTGTCATATTGATTATCTCTCTTTGTGATTTCCATTTGGCCTCTAAATATTGGTAGGCTATCTCCATAGACAATCTTCCACACTCTTTATGATATTATGATAAAGATGGACACTTTGAGATGTAACTCTCCTTAAATAAATATGGATTCACAACCATATATTTGTGTATTCACCACCTTCTATTCAATTATTCTTCACATTGTACATCCATAGAACTAAGGAATATATACATGAAATTTCATTAACACTCTTCCATGTTGTCCACGAGTCAACAAATAACTAGGACAACATAGGGTGGACCTAAATTCAAATTACATGAAATGTGTAACAAGTTGGTCCTCAAAAAAAATTGTTTCCATGAAAAGATCATGATGTCATGCACTACCACATGAACCTTAACCAATTCATATATTAATTCCACACACTAGATTAAAATATTGCATGCAACTAGTTGGTACTACATAGGTCACATACACCAAGTAGTTGACAAATATGCAAAAAGAACATTCTATCACTTCAATCTTTAAATTTCATGTTGAACATGTCCTCTAAAAGCTCAAGAATATTATAGATCATGTGTAGAAATACTCTTCTCTCAAACTACAAAGACAACAAAACCTCAAAAAATGAAACCTGAGAAACATTGAACCAACATAGAATTGAAACATTTTGGTACAACCTTCTGGATTACTTCTATCGGATTGAATAGATGAATTCATGATTTTGCAAGCATACACATAAATATTGATATACAATATACTTATAGACCATAGATACTCTAATATAGCTAGTAACATATATTTCTTGAACTCAAAATGATATGATAGTACAATTTCCAACATAGAAAGGTATGATGGTACAACTCTTGAAAAGATAGTGTCACCTCTAATCATATATTTTTTGACATCAATGAAAACCTTTCTCCAAAAATCTCCCCTTTTTTCATTGATGGAAAATAGTAAAATGTTGGCCACACATGAAGATAAATATGTGTCTTCTCCACACTAAGTTTTGAGTTCTCTTCTTAGAGGATATAGCATTCTGAGTTCCACATTCTCACCCTTTTATATCAATGGTACCCCCTTTTAGGTACACCAAAAAACCTAAAAATTGAAATGACATGATAGATAGACAATTTGAACTCATCCTCCAAAATGCAAGACCACAATTTTAAATGCAAAGAAATATGGAGTGTTTCTCTAAGCCTTCTTGACTACAACAACATAGGCTTCATTTAGCAAGATTTGGAAATTCCTGCAGTAACTTATATGTTATGAAAAATAGGAACATACATACTTCTCACTTTCCTTTTTCAAACTTCAAAAATACAAGAGAAAATCTTCAAATGCGAAGGAATGTAGAGCATTCTTTGGAGCTTCTTTAGGACAACTCCCCTTGAGTCCATACCACACTACTTTTGAAAACATTTTGTAAGACCACCAAGCCTTCTTGTAGTAGTGAAACTAAGGTCCCCCTAAACATGAACTTCCTCTTGATTCAAGAGGAGGGAGAAACAACTCCCAACTTCTATAGAAATTCAAAAGTCTCCTTAGGAATATTTTTTTGAAAATGTCTACTACTTGTTCCTTAGTCTCAAGATACACCAATTTTAACTTCTCTACAACCTCCCTCAGAAAATGAAACTTGATTGTAATGTGTTTTTCCCTTGAGTGTACTACCAAATTATTCAAAATGTTTACGAAATTGGTATTATCACAAAGAATATCAATAGGTTCATAAAAATCAATCTTCATCTCCTTTAGGTCTCATTTCTTAGATCCTGTTTCATCCACAACTATTGAGTGCAACATGAAGCTATTGCAATATATTCTACTTCTGCTATAGATAGTGAAAATGAGTCTTGTTTCTTGCTTATCTAAGACACTAAACTATCACTAGAAAATAAAATTCCACCACTTGTGTTCTTCCAGCCATCTATGCCTCTTGCACAATTTACATTTGTGTATGTGTATAAGAGTGAATTTTCATGCCATGTGCAAATACCATTTTTTCCTTTATCCACTTTAGAAAACCAAGTTCAGAGGCCTAATTACACCTAAGCCTACTTCTTGCATCACACTTGGTGCTTGTTTTAAGCGTCAGTGGAAGTTTTTCTATCAGGGATGCCTATGTGGTATGTAGATGTCTGCATGATGCACTTACATCCCTGATAGATTCCTATGCTTGGAGCCTGTAGAGGCATTACACTTCCCATTGGGGTCAATTTGTAACACCCTCCTTGGTTGACTAACCCAAATATGGCCATTTCTCTTCATTTCTTCAAATTTATCCCTTCCATATGCATTTCAACTTCTTTTGATCTTCTTCCATCTTCTACATATCTCTTCACCACTTCTAGACTTCATCCAAAAGATTCACAATCCATTCACAAGCTCTAAGTAGTTTCTTCACCATCTCTTCAATCTCCAAATAGTTTACACTTCATAGTAGCAACATCAACACTCCACCACTTCAATAGACCAAGTGTGGAACAACACACCATTGTAGCAGAGGCTATAGTTCCTCTCATTTTCTCCCCCAAGTAACCTTGAGTGCTCTTGGTGGAGGTGGTAAGATTTCACTCCTCTCCTCTATTACTTGGTTGAGTAGCATAACACTTTTTGTAGTGCTTTAAGTGCTCTTTACTTCATTTCTATTTTTCTCTCCATCTATCTAGTTGTCCGTGGAGGTGGGAACACCAAAACAAGGTCTAACTAAAGCAAGCCCCTATACAACCACCTAACAATTTTTCTCTTCCTCTTGTGTGGAGGTATTGAAGACATCCATGAGCTAGAAGCTTCATCACTCAGATGGTCATAATTATTTCCTTTCTCCTCCTTATCCTCTCTACTTTACTTTATTTAATTTCTATCACTTTCTATTACTTTATCATGTCTTTCCATTTTCCTATATTCTATTAGTTCTTAGTAATTAGGATAGAAGCATTCACTTTGTTATTTTCTGAGAAATTTTAATTCTCTGGTCTGTACAAGACACCAATGCACCTCTAGGGCACCAATGCACCATGTTGTTGTCCATGTTCTATGATGATGTCCTTTGGCCGAGAGCTCACTAGTTTTTCTAGAAAATCTCTGTGACCTACTCTTTTAGATTCTAAAACTCTCACTATTGTTCCATTGAGGTAGTATAGGGCAGTTCACCCCATGAGGCTATCTGAGTGAAGAGAACTTGTGAGTAGCGAATCCCCCTATATTACATTTTGGTGAACCTGATGTGAAAAACATTTTTCTTTGAAAAACTAGGAATTTATTTACCCCTACTTGGTGGGGTCATAACTTTTGACTCAGTGCTTAGAGTTCAGAACTGTTTGCACCATTGGAAGGTCTCTTAGAGAACTAGTTTAGTCCCTAAAATACTAGTTCCTTCAGTAGTCAAATTTTAGGGACCGACACAAGTTCCAACCTCAAACTATGCTCCAAAGACCTTCAAAAATGTGAATTACTAGAACATAGAAGATACCCAAAAAATTGTAATGGATTTAATATCCTCTTTTATTAGTTTAGTATCTAATTTTTTTCAAAATGTTAATGATGTTCCATTTAATGCATGTGATAGTGACATGGCTTTACCCATGTCACTCAGTGTCTTTGATCCTTCTCACAAAATTCTTCTTGCCTCAGAGGATATTTTGCTTCAAGAAGATGAAATCATTGATACTTTCCCTAATATTACTCTACATTCTCTTCATTTTGATGCACTCTCTTCTATAGATGATGCATTCATGAATGATGAACCTCCTTCCACATCTGATTCTCCCTAAAATGATGTTGAGAATGTTTCTTCAAATAATTATTCCACATTTGATCTTGTTTGGATTGATGTTGAGAATATGTCTTCAAATTGTATACACCTAAAAATGGTCACATCACATTGTCTGGTAATTAATTAAATATTTTTAATATTTAATTAAATCTTCGAATTCCATCTATGTATAAATAAATTTAAATAATTTATTTATATTGTTCATTATTTCATTTCGATTAAATAAATAAGTTTATTTAATCATCTTTTCGTATTCATTTCTTAATTAATTAAATAAATATTATGGTTTATTTATATTAATTATCATATAATCTTAGTTTGAATATTTTATTCAAATAAAGATTAAAATATTCTTCTTTTCTTCTATATATCATTTATAATCAAATATTTCAAATATTTAATTAATTCCTCTAATTCGATTCTAATATCCATTCATAATTAAATATTCCAAAATATTTAATTACTTCTTCTAATATTTCATATTCTTCTAAAGTCATATCATAATTAAATATTTCAAAATATTTAATTAAATCTTCCATAGTTTGTAAAATCAAAAATCAAAGTTCAATAAATGAAATTAAATAAATTTATTTATTTATTTAATTTGGGAATTATCTTCAACACCCGTGAAACAAACTACCCGAACAGAAAATTTAATTTTCTCTGTTTCTATGCAGGCTTGTTCCCATGGGTTGGAAGACAAGAATCCATCCTTCTCTCCAACCTCTCAACCTCTTCCATCTTCTTCTCAACCTCTCCATCTCTCACCTTTCAATTCTACCATACAATCTCACAGCCGTAGATTCTTGCCAGCCAGGATTGTGCCTGCAAAAATCAATAAATATGACTGTCGGGAATTCCAAATGATATAGAAGTTTTAAGCAGGAAAATTATAGTCAAATTGCAAGTAGTATAAGCATTCATAGCATTCATAGAATTCACAGTATTTTCATAGCATAGAATCATGACATTTTCCATTCATAGCCTCTGTGCATAATCCACAGCCCCTGTCCATATCCGTGAGCATTTTCATATTCATAACATATGGAATAGAGATTTTCATTTGCATACTCATTCTACAGCAGCCATTTGGAGAAGCTGAGCTTACACAATCTGAGAGCAGCAAGCTTTGAACAAATCTCTGGAGATAGAGAAAGACATAACGTTTCTGAAGAAATTCTCTTTTACATTCAAGTTTTATTTCAATTTCTTTAGTTTAAAGTTCTGTTAATTATGTTTTTGTTTTTAATTAGATTACAAATTAAGCAATACACATTTTTGGTGCCCACCGTGGGGCCTTTGCCCCTATTTCTCATAACTTTTGCAGTTTCTTTTGACAGGTTACAGACAAAAATAGCGGAATAGCGCAGGAAACACGTCTTTGAAACTTCAATACCCAGTTCAGCGCATTTGAGGTCTTTTGTAGTGCCCGTGAGGTATTTTGCAGCACCTGTGAGGTATTTTGCAGCGCCCGTGAAGTATTTTGCAACGCCCGTGAGGTATTTTGCAGCGCTCATAAAGTATTTTGCAGTGCCTGTGATATATTTTGCAGCGCCCGTAAGAGATTTTGTAGTGCCCGTGACAACTTTTGCAGTGCCTATAATGTCTGTTGTAGCACAATTTTTAGAAAGCAATATATTGTAATCTATAAGCTTAATATAGTTTAACTGACTCTGACGCAACCACGAACAGTTAGTAGTTTTAAAGGTAAAAAAGAAGCAATCCTAGGGTAGGCATTAAAGGTAAAAAGAAGCAATCCTAGGATAGACACGTAAAGGTAAAATGAAGCAATCCTAGGGTAGACATTCCACACTTTATTTTGGGCTAAAAAGAATTTTTTGTTTATGTGAAGCAACATCTTCACTTAGTTTAGAAAATCTTTATTTGGGGCTTAAAATACATTATTGTTTGCTTTGTTATTAGTGATAGGCCTATGCTCTCCCCTTAACTGGGTGATCAAAATGCCAAACTCACCTATTTCCTTTTTTGCAATTTCCTGTTTTATTAGCACCTTTTAGAAGGCCTGCCATAGTGGGAAAAAGTACTCACCCTACGGGAACGACCTAAGTGGGAACAACTAAAGCCAAGTTTTCCAACCCACTATAATCAAATGTGGATGGTTGATGAAAATCCCATTCGACGGTAGTGTGCATTGATAACCATCCCCAAAGCCTTTGTTCTAAAGGTAGGGAGGTCTCTTGAGGGAGTCTATCATTTGCCGCACCGAACGGAAACCCTTATTAAGAACCTAGTATAGTATCTTACCAAGTCAGTTTCCAAATATTATATTAATCACAGTGCAGGGGAGGGAAGAATCTACCCCCAATATACTCACCATATAACTGCCAAGGATTGTTTGCTCAAGGGATTCGGTATCCACTTCCATCACTCAGAGTACGCACCTGGAAAAGACAAAAAAATGGGCGCCCTTTCGGGGGTGACATGGCTGTGTGAGTCGACGCAGTTCTAAGATGTGGGCTGTGATTACTATGATGACCTACTTGAGAACTAAGAGTGAGTCTGTTTGAAGTGCTTATCATGTGTAAAACCCATTAAAACACTTTTTGAACAACATTTTGATTATACACTTGATGTTTAGCATAAGGACTTAAGACAACCATTTTTACAAATTATTGGAAGTGTTTTCAATACATTAATTCAGATAAGATCATCCAAAACACTCATTATCATATTGATTAAATCTCATGTTACGAGATTGGAAATCCACAACGTTTGTAAAGAAATCCATTTTCAAAAGGATTAAGAAGCCAAAGAAACCCTTCAACCACAAGAAACTATTGAAGAAACAACGATTCTTGTATTAAAGCCAAAAAGTTTTACTTAAATATAGAACATTCCTTCATAGGTATCATGATTGTGTTAGAGGTCTCTCAGATGATTATGCCATAGAACCTTTGTATTCACAAGCTTACTTTCAAAGAAGAGCCCTTTGTCAAAGGCATAACCATAGTCAACGCATTCATTTTTGTTATATTCCTCAACTTGCAATTGAATATTCTACTCGTCCAAATCAAATTTTGCAATAGAGAACTTAGAATACATTAGGAATCTATTACAAAATCCATCCTTTTACAAAGCCATGATCAAAACTTCATACAGTGCAAAATCATCCTTTTCTTGATCTTTTTCTTACATTCCCGCTAACAGGATTTTCATCCTTTCACTTAGGGAACAACACAAGCTAAAGATTAGAAATTTTGTGTAAGTCATAGAATCTTCATTCTATCCCGACTTTCATATATATCACATAAATTTCACTATTTCACTCTTTTGATCAAAAGTGAGTAGAATTTGGAGTAAAATCTATGCCTGTCTTCACGAGATCTCAAAAAAAAATGGAGAAAGACGAGGGAGAAACCACTACTAGTAAAATGGGTGACCGCAATGAAAAAGAAGAGGAAACATTTAATCTTGATGAATTAACAGATGAAAAGCTTCAAGAAGTAGAACAAGATCCCCAATTCCATACTCTTATGGAGAAGATTTTAGAACGAAACAAAGAATGATACTTTCTTTCATTAGCTAATCAAGGAGCTAAGTTACCTCACAATTTTGACATAGAAGGGATTAAACAAAGTCCTGAAACTCCTTCTAATGACTTTAGTGCTCTTAATCAACAGTTAAAAGAATTACAAGGGCGAATAAAAGAGATGCAAGGGGGTACAACAAAGAAATATGTTTTGGAAGACATATCTCCTTATCCATTTGAGAGGAGTCTTCAAATGATCCCATTTCCAAAGCATTGTGAAATTCCTAAGTATGATAGGTATAATGGAAAAACTAATCCTATTGACCATGTGAGGGATTTCCGAAACATGAGTCTAGAATTTTCCTGTGACGATACCTACTTGATGCGATTATTTCCACGAAGTCTAGGTGTACAATCCATGGAGTGGCTTTCAAAAATCACTCCACCTATCAAAAATTTTGAGGAGTTAATAAATCAATTTATATCACAATATTCCTACAACATTCAACACCAGATAACAATGCTTGATCTTTGTAAAGTGAAACAAAAAGTAGGAGAACCTTTTACTACATTTTTGCAAAGGTGGAGAAGGTTATTTGCATGATATTCCCGTCCTATTCCTGAAAAGGAAAAGATGGATATCTTTATCAATAGCCTTGATCAAGAATTAAGTTATAGGCTTAACCTTCATTGTCCTCATAACTTTGAAAAATTGATTGAAAATGCAATCACCATTGAAGGGGCCTTGGTTAAAAGGGGAGTGATAAAACTTGATAATCCAAGTACATCAAATCAAAACAACAACGATAAAACAAGGTTTTGGAACATAAACAAAAATGTTGTCAATGATGGTATAGTGGATGCAAATAATTTACGAACAAGACCATCTGTCTTCAATTTATCAAGTGCTCCACGAAACAATCAACAAGGAAATACAACTCAACAAGGAAACAACAATCAACAAGGACAAACCTCCAAGCAAGAAAACATGACCAATCAAAATACCAATCAAAATTGTGGTAATTTCAATAATAATCTTGGCAATACCCAAATATCAAATCCGTCTAGACCTTCATTCTTTTCAAATCGATAGAATTTTACCGCTTTGGGTCAATCTCTTGAGTTTGCTCTCAAGGAGCTTCTTGATAATAAGGTTATCACCTTACCTCCACAAAGATATTATGAGCCACGAGTCAAACCACCATCATGGAATGACTCGTATTATTGCAATTATCATCGATGTAAAGGTCATAAAATGAACAATTGTCAAGCTTTGAAAAATCTAGTACAAGATTTAATTGACAATGGTACCATTACAATTGAGGGACATCATACCAATGACGATCATCAAGCATTCAAAGATCCTTTACCAAACTATCAAAAGGGGGAAACGTCAGATACCAAAGCCAAAATTATACATAATATTGAAGACAATATAATCCGTCACATCTACGCAGATGATCAATGGGTTAATGTTATCAAAATAAATGGAAAACAAGAATATCAACAGGTTAATGTGACAACAAGAGGTCAAGAAAAAGTTGTTCTAAAAGGAAGTTCATCTAAAACAACTATTTCTCCTCCAAGTTAGTATAATTTGGTTGATCAATTGAGAAAAAAATCAACTCAGATTTCTATCCTTGAACTTCTCAAAATATCTCCCATACACAAGAATATTTTAGAAGAAGCTCTTGTAAACACAACTGTTGATACTGATTTGGATGTAAACAGATTTCAAGCCATGGTGGGACATTTGTCTTCCCCCACTTGTCTTTCATTTTCCAATAAAGATGATGCCTCTATGACACATCCACATAATTCTTCACTTTATCTTGAAGTCATGATCCATAAACATCGAATTAGACGTGTCTTAATAGATGGAGGAGCCAGTTTGAATATTTGTACCTTAAAGTTAATAAATGCCTTAGGAATATTAGAAAATGAAATTGATCCATGAAGGAAAATAACTATCAAGGCATATTATGATGAAGAAAGAGCTTCTAAAGGATTGATATTGCTACCTATCAGAGTGGGACCTGTTGTGAAGAATACATTTTGTCAGGTTCTAGATCGAGATATTTCTTATAACATACTTTTGGGTCATCCATGGATTCATGATATGCAAGTAGTACCATCAACGTATCATCAATGCATCAAGTTTCCATATGATGGACAAGAAATAACTATACAAGCTGATTACAATAGTACCCAAACTTGTTCAAATCTTCGAGTAACTCAAGATGTCTTTGTACCACACAATAGGGAAGCTCTTGCTATTTCATCTTCCAATCTACAAGTCCAATTGCAAGAATTGACAAAGAATCTTGATACTAAGCTAAAATTTAAAGACAAAGGGGTAGGTGAATATTCATTATCTCTTTCTAATTTACCTCCTTCTCCAAGGTCACATGGGCAGCCAACCTTATCAAATCAAAAGATTGCAAAAGCTTCTACATCTCAAACTTCTGTGCCAATCACAAAGTTTGATGGAAAATTCATTAGAGCTGATACCACTAAAGAAGAAGCTGAAGATAGGGACATCCTAAATTGGCTATACAAAGATGAAGATGAATCTCTCTTGCACGTTAAGTTGCCTAAAGAACAATATGGTAAGGGGTATGCTATCATGCAAAAGATGGGCTATGAAGGAAATGGTCCTATAGCAAAAAGAAGAGAAGGAATTGTGGAACCAATTCAACCTATTTCAAAGCATTCAAGTGATAAAATAGGACTTGGATATGGTAAAGATAAAGAAGACTTTACTTCACAACAAACACAATCAACTCATGAAGGAGGATCAATGTCAGATAAACCTCATGAATCAGTTTTCCAATTGCAGAATAGTTTAGATACTGATTCTAATGAATATGAATGGGACACCATTTATAATGATGAATTTTGGAGAGACAAACAAGTTGATACCATACACAAATATGCACCTGTTCTCATACAAGGAGAAGGCTCAAGGCCTCCACTTGATTATGTTTTACAAAGCAATCATGACTCAAGTGAGGATGAATCAAATTCTAACGAGATTGACAATCAACAGGAGAATACCATCATAGACCTTGTCTACCATGAGGATGATAACCATATCATGACTTTGAAAATTCAAGACCTTACCCAACCTAATGATCCTATGCCTTTAGTTTATCCAGAACTTATTGATTGGGACATTGATGCACCTATCCACATTCCTACATTCCATAATGATGAGGATATTATAAATTTTCTTTGTTCCTCAAATGAAGAAAACAATTGTTTCATTCAAGAATCTCATGCTCATGATTTTGATAAGGAGGATGTCAAGTCTCTTAGCTACAAAATAAATGAAATAAAAAAATGGATCTATTGGTGAAAACTGAAAAATGGCAGTGATGGATCAAAACAAGAGAAAAATAAAGAGCGAATCTGATAGTGAAAACCTTTCTGAGGCATTGAAGGATGAGAAACTTGACACTCTTCCCAAGTATTATCATGAAAGATCTTCTATTTTGATCGAACCAATAGAATCAATCAACATAAGTACAACAGAGCAGCCAAAAGTTTTGCAACTTGCAGCATCATTAACAGTTGAAGAAGTCTTGAAATTCATGGAATTCTTGAAGGAGAATCAAATTAACTTTGCTTGGTCATATGCCGATATGCCAGGGTTAGATCCTAATTTGATAATGCATTATTTATCTATCAAACTTGGAACAAAGAATGTAAAGAAAAAGCTCAGAAAAATGCATCCACATGTTGCATTACTGGTCAAAGAAGAATTAAAGAAGCTTTTGGATGTTGGATTCATTCGAACTATTGACTATGCAGAATGGATTTCCAATATTGTACCTATTTCAAAGCTAGATGGAAGGATCAGAGTTTGTATAGATTTCAGAGATTTAAATAAAGCTTGCCCCAAAGACGACTTCCCTTTACCCAATATAGATATGATTGTTGGTTTAACTACTAGTCATGCGATGTATTCATTAATGGATGGATTTTCAGGATATAACCAGATAAAAATTGCACTAGAGGATCAAGATAAAACAACGTTTACATGCCCTTGGAGTACATATTGCTGGAATGTAATGCCATTTGGGTTAAAGAATGCTGGAGCCACTTATCAAAGAGCAATGACAACTATTTTTCATGATATGATGCATACATTCATGGAAGATTATGTTGATGATTTACTTGCCAAATCTCACACACGAGAAGAACATTTAAATATCTTATCAAAAATATTTACCAGAATGGAGAAGTTCAATGTTTGACTCAATCCAAAGAAATGTGTCTTCGGCATTACATCTGGAAAACTCCTAGGATACATTGTTTCAGAAAAGGGTATAGAGGTTGATCCAGAAAAAGTACAAGCTATAATGGACATGCCTCCACCATGAAATATCAGTCAACTCTGATCATTGCAAGGAATATTATAGTCTATCAGAAGGTTTATAGCTCAACTGGCAGACAAAAGCTTGCCATTTACACATTTATTGCATAAAAATATTCCCTTCAAATGGGATGACAAATGTGAAGCAGCATTCAATCAGATCAAGCAATATCTTATGCAACCACCAGTTTTAATTCCACCTATTCTAGGAGATCCACTCATACTTTATATTTCAGCAACAAAAGTATCTTTGGGAGCTTTGCTAGCACAAGAAGATTCTACAAGTAAAGAAAGGGCCATATATTATATTAGCAGAACCTTAACAAGACATGAGTTAAACTACAGTTTCATTGAAAAAGCTTGCCTTGCAGTGGTGTTTGCTTCTCAAAAGTTACGACATTATATGTTGGCTCATACAGTTAAGCTGATAACAAAGATTGATCCATTAAAATACCTATTAAGCAGAGCTACTTTAACAAGAAGACTTGCAAAATGGGTAATGGTTTTAAGTGAGTTTGACATTCACTATGTGGATCGAAAAGCTATTAAAGGATAGGTTATTGCAGATCAGTTGGTTGAAGCACCTTTACAAGAAGAAAATCCAATGCACATTAAGTTTCCTGATGCAGATGTCTTCACAGCAACAATTCAGAGACCATGGGCATTATACTTTGATGGCTCTTATACACAATATGGCTCGGGGGTAGGGATTCTCTTTGTTACACCTGAAGGGCATACTATCTCACGATCATATCGATTGATGTTTCCTTGCACAAATAACATAGCTGAATACGAGGCATTGCTCATAGGATTGAAGATAGCTTTGGAATGGCAGATTACAAAGCTGGAAGTCTACGGTGATTCACAACTTTTCATTAATCAAATTAATGATGAATATCAAACCAAAGATGATAAGTTGCTACCTTACAAGAACATGGTGGATGATTATAAGAAGTATTTTGTGTCAATCAAGTTTTCACAAATATCAAGGATTGATAATAAAGCTGCAGATGCAATGGCTACCATTGCTTCCTTATTACAAATATCCGAAGATCAAACTAAGTATGAATTTTTGGTGGAACAATTGTTTTCTCCCACCTATGATAATCCTGAAACTCAAGTCATATGTCATTTGACCGGTTCTGACTCACCTTTATATGGCAAGACTTATACCTATCTTAAAGATAACATCTTACCTTCGGATTTATCCTGCAACCAAAAATGAAATTTCATTCACCAATCATCCCGTTATACCTTAATTTCCAATATCCTTTATCGATGTGGTCTTGATGGTACACTCCTTAGATGTCTTGAACGTGACAAATCTGAAAAATCCTTACAAGAGGTTCATGGTGATATTTGTGGAACTCATTCGAGTGGTTTGACCTTAGCCAAGAAACTTGTCAGAATGGGATACTATTAGCCTACCATGGAGAAATATTCTTTCACTTTTGTCAAGAAGTGTTCTAAATGCCAGATCCATGGGAATCTTATTCATGCACCTACGCAGGAACTGCAACCTTTCATTTCAACATGGCCTTTTTCTTAGTGGGGACTAGATCTTGTTGGTAAAATACATCCTTCATCATCAAATGGTCATAAATTCATCATTACAGCTACAGAGTATTTTACAAAATGGATTGAAGCTGTTCCTTTAACAACAGTGACTGGCAAACAAATATCTTCATTTATCCTGAATTACATTATCTGTTGATATGGAATTCCTAGTTCTATAATTACTAATAATGGAAGACCTTTCTAGAATCAGGATGTTGATGAACTTTGTGAAAGATTTCATATTCAACACAAGTTCTCTACACCTTATTATCCACAGGGTAATGGTCAAGCAGAAGCTTCTAACAAAACCATCTTAAAGATATTGAAGAAGACAGTAAATGATGCCGGTCGTGATTGGCATGTCCAATTAAACCCAACTTTGTGGGCATATAGAACTAGCATTCGCACACCAACAGGAGCTACACCATATGCTTTGGTCTATGGAGCAGAAGCAATTTTACCATTAGAAGTTGAAATACCTTCGCTTAGAGTCTCACTTAAGGGATTGATAAGTGATGAAGACTATAGAGTTTCTTGCCTCCAGGAGCTAGAACTGTTAGATGAAAGACGTCAACATGCAGCTGATCATTTGAAAGGTTACCAACAAGTTATGTCCTGTAGCTACAATCATAGAGTTAAACCACATAAATTTCAAGTAGGTGACTTAGTTTTGAGAGAAAATCTACGTAATTAGCAAGATAGAGAAAAGAAAGGGAAATTTGAACCTAATTGGCTTGGTCCATTTGTTGTCATTGCAACATACGGTTCTAGTGCATATCAGTTATCTACGTCAGATGGGGACCTGTTTGACGAACCGATCAATAGTATTCATCTGAAGAAGTTCTATGTATAAAAAGTCCTGAAAAAAATCAAAAAAATTATAAAAAGTCTTGAAAAAAATCAAAAAAATTATAAAAAGTCCTGAAAAAAATCAAAAAAATTATAAAAAGTCCTGAAATTTTTATAAAAAGTCCTAAAAAAATAAATAAATAAATAAATAAATCATAAAAAGTCCTAAAAAAATCAAAAAAATCAGAAAACATCCTAAAAAAGTGCAATAAAAACAAGTAGTGAAAACCTGGCAAATAGGCGCTACTTGTGATCAAAATGGGTTTCTTCATTTATTAGTTTATGTCTTGTTTTCATTTTCGGCATCATCCATCTATATATATCCTCTATATATATCTTTCATAGCCATATCATACAATGGGTTTCTTCTGTTTCATCATGGCTTGATGAAATTTGTACATATCTTTTATCTTTAGGTTGTGTTTACACTGGGGGAAATGCAGAAACATAGATTGAACAAGAGAGGGGCAACAAGCTTTTCGAACATTGCAAACAGACATGAAAATAGGTTGACAAAACACAACAAACATTGCCATATCAAATCAAACACAACATGTTTATTCAATGCTAATGAAAATTGAAACAACATGATCCAAACAATTATCGACATGAGAACATCAATGATGATAACCAAAATTGGATGATCTTAATCTGAATAAATGTTTGAAATATTTTAAGCAAGATTTGAATGGTTGTTTGATTTTCTATCATATCTCTGGAGTAATTCAATGATGTACTGAACTAGAAAATCAAGGAGTATGATTTTTCTTTGTCTATTGTTTGCGAGGAAATCATTAGTACTATGTAAATTGGTCGCGAGACATGCTCTACTATGTATCATGGATGACATTTCAGAATTTGCATGGGAAAAGGATTAACTCTTGTTTGTTTATGCAAGCAATACTCAGGTCATCTCGGTTTAATTATACCTAGATGCTTGTATTAAATTGCTATATCAAAAATCATGAAAGAAATACTCAGGTCATCACTGGTGTTAACATACCCTTTGATGCTTGTATTAACTTTCAACATTTCAAAGCTCTATGATGATACAAAAAGCATGAATAATCTCTCCAAATGGCAATATTGTATGGATTTCCTGCATGGTTAGTATAGATTGCATTCATGTTAGAATATGCATTTTGCATTTATAAATTTCCTAAAAGTTGGCAAAGAATCAAATGCTTTATATCTTTTCGAAAACATGATTGAGTATATTTTGACATTCACAAAAACATCATTTTATTTTTCATATATTTTTACATTAGAAAATCATAAAATCAAAGCATATATCATATACATCATGCATTCATTCATCAAATAAATTTCATCTCATAAAATCATGTATATAAATATCATAAACCATGAAACCATCATATCAAACACATCATATATCATCATAAATCATAACTGCATTTCATATATCTCAAAAATGAATGTAAAAATGTACAAGGATGTCAACTACAAATGATATGACATCATCAAAAATGGGATCATCTCAAGGTGTATACAATATGTCTCAATAGAATATATAATGAAAATATCATCTATAATGCACTAGGTAGTGGTATCCTCTGATGGCGCTGGCCTAGGACCTGTACCACCTACCCCTGATGGACCTGCTCCACCTATCCTTGATGGGCCTCCTGGAGGTAGTGGCTATGTCACACCCTTGCTGGTAGTACGAGACCGACCATGAGTAGACCGTGACTGAGCATAACTCTCTCTCTGCTTAGGTGGAACTACATTGTGATATCTAGTCCGGTAAAACTCAGCCTCTCGGGTGGCTCTGGTAACCTCTCTCATCATATCACCAGTCAAGGTGCTAGTTGCTACTCTCTGTAGACTATCTACCAAAGCAATGGCCTACTCACCTCGCTATCTCGCTATGTCCCTCTCAGTAGTAACTGCAGTCAAGTGTCCCTGCAACTGTGTAATCAGGGCCTGTGCCTATGCTAGTTGGGTCTGCAAACTCTGTACTATACTCTGTAAAGAGGATAGCTAACTTGATACTATCGGATCTACTGAAGGAGATGGGTCAGTGTGTCGCATCCATGGTCCACCTCTACCACCTCTGCCACCTCTCCTACCACCTCTCTTGCCACCTCTATCTCTACCCCTACCATCACCACCATCATCTCCCTCTGAGTCATCATCTCCTCCACTCTCATCATCATCACTATCCTCTGAATCATCATCCTTTGAAGCTGAATCTCTCTTTCAACATCTCTGTGCAATAATAGGAGCAATAGCCTCATCAGGATCAAACATGCGTGGTGGCGGATGCTCTAGGACATACTAAAAATACTTTGGTGTTGTCCTTGCATCAAGAACATCCACTTGGTAATCCCACATCTGTGCTCCTAAAATGGTGAACTCTGCCACCGCTGTCTCATATGAAATCCATGGACCCCACACTGCAATCTCTGGCTGTCGTCGTGCATAAATGGCCGAACCCACAGGCATACCCTGAATCTGACCAAACTGCCGACATACTCGTCCAGTAAGAAATCTCTCAATGGTCCATGTAGTCTGCCCAATCAAAAATCTGGAAGTACATACATATGGCATCTCCCTCGCATCCTCTAGCCATGGCTCACAATCTAAATATGGCCTCCAGCATACTGTATCCAGACTATCCAATAACCACTGCCAATGCACTAGTTTGCCCAGTCTCGGCTGAGCAATAATGTGAGCATATCTCCATCTATACGATTGACCAGCTAGTTGCTATCCTCGAGTCAATGGACGTAAAACAGCAAAGTGCTCCTATGCCCATATCTATAATAATGAGCACCCAACAGCAAAACTCTAGCCTCTACCATATACAATATGATGTAACTCATCATATAAGTGGGCTAGCATGCATGTACCCCACGCATACCGTGTCCCCTGCATCACCATACTCTCTAAAACACGACCCCATCTGATCGCAAACCCCTTCGACCTATGGTCAAGGCATAATACACCTCCAATGAATCCTACAAGTATAGATGGTAAAGGTGGATATGTATCTGTAATCTCACCCCATGGGATGAAGTATCCGACAATCTGATCATCTCAGAAAATCCTCCTCAGAGCATCAGTGCCTCCAGCCTCTCGGCTATCAAATACAAGTATCTCTCCCATCACTGGGATCTGTAGGATGCGATATACATCCTTAGGGGTCACTGTAATCTCGCCTGTCAGTAAATGAAATGTGTTGGTGTCACTATGCCACCGCTCTACAAGTGCTGTCAATAGAGCCCTATTGAGGCAAACCTCAGGCATGTCCAGTAATGCACTCAACCCACATGCATCAATCACATCTCTATCTGACTGTAATAAATGTGGAATCAATGTCCATGTGCTCGGAAATGTCTCTTGTAACTGCAAAACACCTAATCTCTCCTGTTGACATATCATCAAAGCAAAATCAATATCAAATCATCATAACGTATCAATCAAATCTGAACATCACACTATTTGTTTTTCATTTTCATGGAAAATAAATAATCAAAATCATGTTTGTTTTTAACAGCCTTAATAGCAAACAAATCAATCAAACTATTTGTTTTTCATCATCATGGAAAGCAGATTTATCAGTCTGATTTGTTTTTAATAACTTTAAAAGAGAATCTATTAGCTCCTATTTATTTTCCAACAAATTTGGGAACAAATTTATCACTCACAACAACATACAATCAAAAGCACTACAAAACTGCTTATGGGCGCTACAAAATTCCTCATCAGCGCTACAACATCTAAGGTGCTACAAGATTAATCATGAGCACTATAGAATTTATCAAGGGCACTATAGAATCATATGCGCTGCAAAACTAGTCAATGGCACTACACTTTTTATCAAATGCGCTGTGATATCATATGCACAACAAAAAGGATCAATAGCGCTACAATATCTATTAAATGTGCTATAAAATTAATCGCGCTACGAAAACTATCAAATGCACTATGAAAACTCTCAAAAGAGCTAAAACACACTTTTCTATGTCAAAACATGGAAAAACATGCACTAAACAAAAAAATTTCGAGAAGCAGGGGATTTACGGGATACATACCAGAGGTCCATAGTGTGCTGGCCGCTGATGTCGTCAAATACACTCAAAACGGTGCTGGTGAACAGGAAGTGCCATTTTTCTCAATCAGAGCTCAAAATTTGCAAATTTTATTAGGTTAAAATTGAAAATGACATGGAAAATGACATTTTTAACCTATATAATGGTAAAATTGGGGCATTTTATCATATTTTATCGAAGCAGGGGCAATTTTTTACATTAATTTTTATTTCATATCTTTTTAGGGGCAGTTTCTTCATCATTATTTTCGAACGATGAATTGACATCTTCAAAATCATAAAAATAAAAAAATTTCACAAAAATTCATAAAAATAAAAAAATTCACAAAAATTCAAAATATTATCGATTCATCGTTCGCGGGGGCATATACCTATTAATAAATCTGACAGTCAACATCTAACAGTTAACATTTGGGGAAATTTTCAAAATTCTTTGAAGCAATGCGTAAAACACATCACTTCAAAGAGGGGCAAAATGTATACACCTAAAAATGGTCACATCACATTGTCTAGTAATTAATTAAATATTTTTAATATTTAATTAAATCTTCGAATTCCATCTATGTATAAATAAATTTAAATAATTTATTTATATTGTTCATTATTTCATTTCGATTAAATAAATAAGTTTATTTAATCATCTTTTCGTATTCATTTCTTAATTAATTAAATAAATATTATGGTTTATTTATATTAATTATCATATAATCTTAGTTTGAATATTTTATTCAAATAAAGATTAAAATATTCTTCTTTTCTTCTAAATATCATTTATAATCAAATATTTCAAATATTTAATTAATTCCTCTAATTCGATTCTAATATCCATTCATAATTAAATATTCCAAAATATTTAATTAATTCTTCTAATATTTCATATTCTTCTAAAGTCATATCATAATTAAATATTTCAAAATATTTAATTAAATCTTCCATAGTTTGTAAAATCAAAAATCAAATTTCAATAAATGAAATTAAAGAAATTTATTTATTTATTTAATTTGGGAATTATCTTCAACACCCGTGAAACAAACTGCCCAAACAGAAATTTTAATTTTCTCTGTTTCTATGTAGGCTTGTTCCCGTGGGTTGAAGACAGGAATCCATCCTTCTCTCCGACCTCTCAACCTCTTCCATCTTCTTCTCAACCTCTCCATCTCTCACCTTTCGATTCTACCAAACAATCTCACAACCGTAGATTCTTGCCAGCCAGGATTGTGCCTGCAAAAATCTATAAATATGACTGTCGGGAACTCCAAATGATATAGAAGTTTTAAGAAGGAAAATTATAGTCAAATTGCAAGTAGTATAAGCATTCATAGCATTCATAGAATTCACAGTATTTTCATAGCATAGAATCATGACATTTTCCATTCATAGCCCCTATGAATAATCCATAGCCCCTGTCCATATCCGTGAGCATTTTCATATTCATAACATATGGAATAGATATTTTCATTTGCATACTCATTCTACAGCAGCCATTTGGAGAAGCTAAGCTTACACAATCTGAGAGCAGCAAGCTTCGAACAAATCTCTGGAGATAGAGAAAGACAGAACGTTTCTGAAGATTTTTTTTTTTAAATTCAAGTTTTATTTCAATTTCTTTAGTTTAAAGTTTTGTTAATTGAGTTTTTGTTTTTAATTAGATTACAAACTAAGCAATACACACAAATAATTATTCTACTAGTTGTGATGATTCAGTAAATGTGATCTATGTCTCTACTACCCCTCAAAGGCCTCAGAGATTGGTTACTTAGGTGACTCCAGATAGCACTTCTAAAAGGATTTCTTTTATTGATGGTTTTCCATTTGATGGTGGTTCTCCTAATCTTTCTAAGGCTCCATCTTATAGAGCAGTAGCCCATACTTATGAGAATAGAATGAATAAACAACCAAGTCTTCTTGTAGCTTCTAAACTTATGACTAAAGCACCTAGTGATTATGATCTTGTTCAGAAACCTTGGGTTCCTCTGGATAAGATCTCACTGTGGGACTTGCTTTAGTCTGCTACGATTTATCAAGCTATGCTTTAGGAAGCCTTACAAAAGATCATGTTTCCTTCTTCCACTAGGCTGATAGATGCTAATGCATTTATGGCATATATTCAGGAAGATTCACTGAATATTTCTTTTTATTTGCAAGAGCTCCTACCATTGGAAGTACAAAAGAAATCATATCCTCTAATGATTATAGTCAGCATTTATAAGATTGGGATTAGATGTACTCTCATTGATGCCAGTTTGGTGTTCAATGTGTATAATATTGATCTATTTCCTAAGATTAATATTTATTCATCTTCTATTAATGCTTCTTATCTTATTCCTGGGTTTGATAATGTTGTGTGATAAACTCTAGGTATGATAGTATTACCTTTGCATCTTGGATCTGTTATCGTACCTACCCTTGTATATGTCATGGTAGAAAAGCTACCTTGCAACCTACTTCTTGGTAGACCTTGGATTCATGCTATGGGTGCAGTCCCTTCTACCTTGCATAAATTTATTAAGTTCATTTGTAATAATAAAGTAGTCACAATTAAGGCTGACCCTAAGGCTATGCAATTATGTGAGATGGTAGCTGTTGGTTGAGCTTTGGTTGTGCCTACCCTTATTCCTTAAGTGTCTTCCATTGTGTCAACATTTACTCGAGAAGTACCTACTACAAAGGGTAATCTTGAGATAAATGTCCCTAAGGAAGATCCTTCTAAAGCAAGGAATCTTAAGTTTGCTCCTAGCTCCTCTCAAAAGAATACATTTCTTGGTGATGATTGGGGTTCCTTGGAATTTATAGATTCCTTCATTCAGGAGTATAAATTTGACCTGATCCACTTAGACCTTCTGACAATATCATTCACACTCGCTATCAAAGATGATCATTCTTCTGCATCATGGGGTAAGGTGAATGCAAATTGCAATGTTCTTAGTGTTGATCCTCCTTCTGAGGAAGATGATCACACTTCTATTAAATAAGTTAACTCTGGTAGTCCTATCAATAAGGTTGATGGTGATCCCATAGAAGAGTGTGATCTCCCTCGCCAAAATAACACTCTCTATGGAGATCCTCCTTCATCTTCTATCTTCATATCTTCTTGTGAGAATTCAAACCTTTCTCCACAAGAGAAAGGGTTGCTTCTTGCTCCTCATTCTTTATCTAAGCAAGAGTTTATTTTTTTGTGGCTTCTAAAAGACATTTTGATCACTCTTCCTCCTCCTACATGTAAGAAAATTTGTAAACATGATTATTTATGTGCATAGCATTGAGTGCTTGTCCATTCCACTAGTGAATGTAAGGCCTTCAAGGATAAAATACAACTTTGTGATTTAGGTTCCATCCAACTCCTGTTTTATTTATGCACTTTCTTTTCCTATGCATGACAAGTGATATCGAGGTTTAATTCTATCATATTTTAAGTATCCTGCACAATTCTCCTCCCCTGTATGTTGGGGGCAGTGATAACTCATTTTGGAGATGTGCATCCTTCTTAAAGGACCCCCTTTCTTCTCTCTATCTTTCAATTTGAAGCATTCCTGGAGTTGACCCCTCTCCTTTTGAAGGGTTCCCAAGGGACCTCTTTGAAATATTTTCTCTTGAAAGAATTCATTGGAGTCTAGCTTAGGGGTAGCTTGACTAGACCTCACTTTTCAAATAGTGTGTCCCTTGAGTGGACCCCTCTCTTTTCACTTTGGGTTACCAAGGGACCCCTTTGCAAATTTTTCAACTTATTGACGGTCTATGTTTTTATCCCCTTACTTTCCTACATGGCAACTTTTTGATATGTTTTATCTACGGGTAGACATTTCATCACTTTTTGACTCCACAAAGTTTGCATCCTTTGGTTTCCTCCATGTGAGAGATCTTGGGGGATACCTCCTTACAAGTTTGAGAGCCTATAGGGAACTCCTGTTAGCTTCCTCCATGTGAAAGATCTTGGGGCTAGCTCCCCTATAGGTCTGTAGGTCTGTAGGGCACTTTCTTAGGGTTTCCTTCATGTGAGAGTTCTTGAAGGATATCTTCCTTGTAGTTCTATAGGTTTGTAAGACACGTCCTCAGCTTCTTTTGTGTGAGAGATCTTGGGGGATGCCTCCTTGCAAGTCTATAGGCTTGTGAGGCACTTAAACTTTTACTCCATGATATGGGTTCTCCTCATCGAGTGGGATTTGATTTTATCACATGCTTACTTTGTGGTGTGGGTTCTAATCCTGAGTGGGTTTTTCTTTCACCACAAACTTTGTTCATTTCTATCTTTCTCTTCTCAATTGTATATACCAAATCAAAGATCCACATCTTCCTCATCCTAAGTATATGCTCTTTCTTCAGCTTCATAGTTCTGTAGAACTGTGAAGTCCTCCTTTGACCCTGCACTCTTGGGCTTGCCAAATCATAGTTTGCTTCCTCAATAGTTTAGGTATACATTTATAGCTCTACTCTTTCTTGATCTACTTTAGTGAGCACTCATAGTGTTAGTGCTCGCTAAAGTGGGGGAAATTTGTATAAGAGTAAATTTGCACCCCATCTACAAATACCCTTTTTTCCTTTATCCAGTTTAGAAAACCAATTTTGGAGGCTTAATTCCACCTAAGCCCACTGCTTGCATCACACTTGGTGCCTATTTTGAGTGTTGGTTGAGGAATTTCTATCAAGGACACCCGCGTGGCACGTAGATGTCTATACGACGCACTTATGTCCCTGACAAATTATCATGTTTGGAGCCTGTAGAGGTGTTACACTTCCCATTGGGGTCAATTTGTAATGCCCTCCTTGGCCAACTGACATGAATATGGTTGTTTCTCTTCATCTCTTCTTCAAATTCATCCCTTCCATATGCATTTCAGCTTCTTCTGATCTTCTTCCATCTTCTACACATCTCTTCACCACTTTTGGACTTCATCCACAAGCTTCACAATCCATTCACAAGCTCTAAGAAACTTCTTCACCATCTCTTCAATCTCCAAATAGTTTACACTTTACAGTAGCAACATCAACACTCCACCACTTTAGGAGAGCAAGTGTGGAACAAAACACCATTGTAACAAAGGCTTGAGTTCCTCTCATTTTCTCCCCCAAGTAGCCTTGAGTGCTCTTAGTGGAGGTGGTAAGTGTAATGCCCCACCACGCAACCCTAGAGGAAGTTGCAATTTACTACTCAAAAGTACTATTTTTTTTTGTTTAAGTATAAAGAACATGAAAGATCACTATCCATTGCCAAAAACCTCTAAGGTTACGAGACTGAGATTACTTAAAACCCAATCAAGAAACATGAATTAAAACATAACATTTAATTACTTAAAAAATTAAACACTCATACATTCCATACATGATAAAAATTACCTCAAGGGCATAAGAGATACCACTTGATCCCAATAATGTACTTTACAATAAGATTACCATACTCATTCCCTGAATGAGGCAATTTCAAAATACAAGGTTACCATTTAAAACTTCCACCTCGATACAAAGAGGGGTATTAAATTACATTAAGACTGAAAGAATAAAGCATGAAGGACTAGATCCCACGAGCTCTCCAACTAGAAATCTCATCCATAAGAACAAAATCTAACCCAATGGATTAAGATGCACATTCCTCCCAGCCATGTGATACCCGAAGGCTCACCCCCCATGCTAGGAGATAGTAACAAGGAATTCCTAGGCAAGACCATCCATCACTAGACACAGGATAACTAACACTGACACAACCAGTCACATGAACCATACAACCATAAGATTAACACAAGTACAACTCCAACAATCACTGACATAGGTCACATTGCTTCCAGAAATAAAGCAAATCAAGTATGATAAGAAGACCATACACATAAAACCAATTACCAACTGTTGTCATAGAAAGAGTGTCATCACATAGCTCATCATTGGATCTCCTCTAGGAATCTTCATAGGCTCCGACCCCCACTATGAGTTGTCCTGGTGGCCTCTACCGAACCTCGAGACCCATGCTCACTCATGCAGAATCAAATACCTCTCATAAAGACAAGATAGATGACCTTTCCATTCTAGGCCTTCCCGTCTCATCCCAAGTCTATACAAGCCCTTACGTCCATGAGCGAGGCTCAATTATCCTAATTAGGGTGAAATTCTACCTAACATCTAAGTACATTGATTTAGTTTTCACTTGATTAAACCACCTCTGAAGGTTTCCCAGTTTACCTCTTTTGGGCTCTGGCCCCTAACAGAAGCCACTCTTCTACTTGACAACATACCAAACAAAACCAATCACCAAGAGAATCCCAAGTGCATACCAATACGATAAAACCACTCCAACTCTAGGAGGAACACATAAATAAAACTCACTCCAAACCCTGGAGACAACAAAAGTCAAAACTCTCTCCAAATACTAGAGGCAACAAAGGTCAGAACCCTCTCCAAACATTGGAGGCAACAAAACACATAATTCACTCCTTCCAAAGGAGGCACAAACCACATAAACCACTTTTAATCCAAGGAGACACAAATTATCCCCGTTCGTGAAAACTAGGTAAAACAACAAATTACAGCTATAAACATTACCCAAAACAACCCAAGGTTGACTAACACTTTACGACACCCACGAAATTGAAAGAAACTCAATCTGGAAGACTTCAGAAAATTTACTCTATTTTCATGAACCTCGAGAAAGAACAAATCAACACAAAAAAGAACTTTGAGCAATTAAATAAGCTAAAGTTAGGATTTCCTAAATCCAGTCAATCTTAGTTTCCATTACTTGCATTTATCCAATCAAATATACTCAATTCATTTCACGACGTTGAAGTATTTAAAACCCAATCATTTACTCTAAGTTTCACAATTAAATTCCATGATCCAAGCATCTTAATAATTAAAGTCATTTGACTAAAATGAATTATTCATTAACTCTAAGTTTAACAATTATATTCATAATCAAAATATTTTAATAAATAACACATTTGATTAAAATAAATCAATCATTATCTCTACTCCAAATTAATTAATCAACTAAAACTCATCTTTACAAAAACACAATATACACTAAATATATATGCATAATATATTCTCAATGTATCTACTATTATTTATTATATATTTAAATACTTAAACCACATTGATATTAAAATAGTTTATCCAAACTAATTAATCTATTTAAATATATACAAAATATATATATAAATAAATTATTATTTCCATAAATGTTATTTAATATTAAAATAATATTATATATTATACATATAATATATATATATTATTATATAATAATATTAAAATAATATTAAAGAATATAAATAAAAAAATAAAAGTAATAAAAAAAAGCGAAATTTAAATTTCATTTTTGAAACAAAAAAAAGCGAAGCCCGAAATGGGCGTGGCCCCACCAATATGGGCATGGCCTGGCTACCACACAACCTCCCCCATGGGCGGCGTGGGGGTGCAAGGCTTCGGCCCTGTCCTCCATAGCAATAAATAAATTTTATTTTATTTTTATAAATTTTTTATAAATTAAAAACATTGTCAAAACAAAACGTGAGAATAGGGGTAACCCCTGTATTTTTAAAACAATAGAAAATTTGTTTCCCCAAAAAATAAAATAAGCAAAACATAGTATATTTATAAATATACTTGTGTATATTTACATATAATGAAATATATGCGTATATACACAGGTATATTTATAAATTTATATACCCATAAATCCATTTTCAGCCATTATGGGCAAATGAACACAAATTTTTTTGCAATAAAAAAATTGAATTTGGCAAAACAACTAGAGTTTAGAATATCAATTGAATTGAATATTTTCTTTTGGGTTATCTTCCTACTTCCCATTGAGATTTTGTTTTGGGTTTACCCTCCTAATCTAACAGCTGTTTGCAAGATTTTAAATCATTTTCACATGGTTTTCCTTGCATAAAAAAAAACATTCAAGAGTTTTCAAACAAAAAAACAAGAAAATGAAGATTATTGCAAAATAGAAACAAGAAATGAAGATGAACCTGGTGTTTTCTCCCAAAGCATTGAAGACTCCAAAAAATGGTGATTCCAATCTCCTCTCCAACTCCAAATTCAGCCTCAGCCAAATTCTCCACCAAAATCAAAAATTGCAAAACAAATGAAATTTCATTTCTTACATAGAACTTTCCCCAAATTTGGTCAAACCCCTAAAATATCCCACCCACTAAATTTATTGGGCTTTTGGAGGATATTTTATATTTTCAAATTTTAAAACTATTTATTTTCAAATTTTCAATTCATGCATTTCACAATTTAATGATTTTATTTAAAACTAAAATCCCAAAGTTGCAAGAATATGATTTATTCAAAAAACTCAAAAAGTGAAATATAATTCACATTTCTATTTTTATTTGAAATCTAATTCAAGTATATAACATGATTCTCATTTCCATATAAATTTGAATCTAGATAAACAATAATGGAAAGATAACTATTTCAATTAATTTATGACCATTTGCCTAGTTTATTAATAAACTAAATTTTATGTTATTAATTAGACCCAAATAATCAATGCAATAAAATAATATTCAACATGGAAACTAGATATGTTAAATCATCTTTTTATCCACACCCCCCATTTAATAGCCTTAAAATATGAATTGAAAAAGCTAACTAGAGAGGAATAAACCAATCAAAACTATTAAACCTAACGATAGTTATGGCTAGGGTGATGACTTGACATGAAAATATAGCTACTATCTCCCAATCGATAACCATTGGTCAATGGACACGCTTGAACCTGTGAAGTCAGGTGCAGTCGATGTCCTATACCTGTTAACCTACAACCAAAGAGCATATTGTATGTACAAATATATATATAATAAGACACTGTGAAGTGGAAATCTCATAATCATAGGGCGCTCACAAGCAAGTGATACAATCCCATCCTCTTCACCAATATAGGCTCTAAAATTGACGAGTCTAACAACAACAATATAATTAAAGCATAAAACATTTTAAATTAAATAATTGATATGCAAATACAAAACATGCCATAATGATAACATCTAAATAAAATCCCATCACATCAAAATATAATTTTTACATCGCTTATTAGATAGCAGTCAAAAGTAACCAAGTATCATAGTCAAAGCATAATAGAAACACATAACAAAGAAAGCACATTGCTGAACAAAAGATCCAAAATGGAGGGGTGTTACAGTAAGCTTTCACTCCTCTCCTCTATTACTTGGTTGAGTAGCATAACAATGTTTTGTAGTGATTTAAGTGCTCTTTACTTCATTTCTATTTTTCTCTCCATCTATCTGGTTGTCCGTGGAGGTGCGAACACCAAAATGGGGTCTGATTAAGGAAAGCCCCTATATAGCCACCTAACAATTTTTCTCTTCCTCTTGTGTGGAGGTATTGAAGACACCCATGAGCTATAATCTTCATCACTCACACGGTCATAAGTATTTCCTTTCTCCTCCTTATCCTCTTTACTTTACTTTATTTCATTTCTATCACTTTTTGTTACTTTATCATGTCCTATCATTTTCCTATATTCTGTTAGTTCTCAGTAATTAGGATAGAAGCATTCGCTTTGTTGTTTTATGAGACATTCTCATTCTTTGGTCTGTACAAGATTCCAATGTGCCTCTAGGATGCCAACATGCCGCACTATCATTCATGTTATGTTTTGATGTCATTTGGGCAAGAGCTCATTAGTTTGTCTAAAAAATATTTGTGACCTTCTCTTTCAAAATTTGAAACTCTCATTGTTGTTCCATTGAGGTAGTATAAGGAAAATTTCCCCATGAGGCTCTGTGAGTGAAGAGATCCCATGAGTAGTGAATCCCCTTATATTACAGTATGTAGTCAAAGTGAAATTTTCACTCTTTGGATACCAAGGCCAAAATCCATTGTAGCCTTCAGATATATGAAAATCCTATTTACTATTTTGAAATGAGATTCCTTAGGTGCTACTTGAAATCTAGCTACCATTCCAATTTCCTACATTATAGATCTTGTCTAGATGTAGTCATAAACAATAAAATTCTAATCATATACCTATACAAGGTTTGGTCTATCAAAGCAAATTCATGATCTTTACTTAGCTTACATCTTTTATATATAGGTGTACATACTAGTTTGCATTCATCCATCTTGAAATTATTTAATATTTCCTTTATATACTTATTTTGAGAAATGAATATGCCTTTGTTTGATTGTGCAATCTATAAACCAAGGAAGAAAGACAATTCAACAAGCATTGAAATTTCAAAATCACTCTACATTGCATTATAAAAAATCTTGCATATGTCATCACTTCTTCCACCAAAGATAATATCATCTACATACACTGCAATTAATAATTGAACACCTTTTGTTTTTATGTATAAATTACTATTTTCACTCCCTCTCTGAAACACTTTTTGTAGATACTTTTCCAACCTATAATACCAATCTCTAGGGGCTTCGTTTAGTCCATACAGAACTTTGTTGAATCTACATACATAATCCAAATTTTCTAAATATTGAAACCCTTTTGGTTTCTCAATGTATACCTCTTCTTACAACTTCCCATTCAAGAATGCTAAATTCACATCCATTTGATATACTTTGAAATTCTTGAATGCTAAAGGGACAAAAAATATTGATTGCTTACAATCTTGCTACCAAAGAAAATCTTTCTTCAAAATCAATTCCTTCAAGCTAAGCATATCCTTTACACACAAGTCTAGCTTTGTTCCAGATTACCTCTCCATCTTCATTCGACTTGTTTCTGAAAACCCACTTAGTATTGTATATGCATAAAATTGGTCATATCTAATTAATCTTGGCATTTAATTAAATATTTATTATTTAATTAATTTCTCTAAAGTCTTCTACATATAATTAAATTTGATCAATTTAATTATATTGTTCATTCATTTCTTCTATCATAATTAAATAAATCAATTTTATTTAATTATTTCACATTCATATATTCACTTGATTAATTAAATAAATACACTTTATTTATTTATTTAATTATCACTTTTCAAATTTAATTAAGTATTTTTTATTTAATCAAATTTAATATTTCTTTTCAAATCTTTCTTCTAATTAATTAAATATTTTATTTAATTAATTTCATTTACATACCATTTCTTAAAAATTTTAATTAAATATCTTTATTTAATTGAATACCTTCCATATCTTTTCAAAATCATAATTAAATATTCTATTTGATTATGAAATCTTTCATTATTCTTCAAATCTAGGGTAAATATCCTATTTTAAGAAAAAAACCTCTGTGTAACCCATAAATGAATAATTGAATTTAATAATTCATTATTTATCTTCAAAATATTTCCATAATCTCACAGAAAGATTATTTTTTACAATTCATCTTTATCATCTTATCTTACCTCTTTTACAGAAAAGAAAACAAATCTTGCTTTCTACTTTCTTTTGTTTTTCTTCACTCTCATTCATCTTCAACCATTCGATTTTCCAAGAATTTTCACAATCATTGATCATACCAGCCAATCAAAAGCTTTTAAAAACTCTATAAATAGCACTATCAATCCAAGGAATGGTTACAACAACACACAATAGATGAATTAGAGATTAATTGCATTCTAGCATTCTAGCATTATCATTATAGTTTTATTATGCATAGCATCATCATAATCTTTCATTTTAGCAATCATGTTTAGCATTAGAGAAATCATGTCTTAGCATTACATGCATTTCATATTCAATATCATTCTCTAGGAAGACTGTTCATTGAGCCTAGCATACAATGTGAGAGCCAGTTGGAATTAATGAAAATATTGGAGATAGAGGACGATAGGACGACATCGATAATAGGATACTAAGTTTGCAATATTTATTATTTTAATATTCTATTTTTGATATAATGTCTTATTTGTGTGTTTGATTCATTTGTTTTTTCATATTTAACACGCATAAAAATTGACTACACAAGTACCAATGACATTCTTTTCTTTTTGTCATGGGATTATTTCCCAAGTTTTAGTTTTCCCCATCCTTTTTCCTTTCTTGCTTTTGTATAGGACTTTGGTTCATTTTTTTATAGCAATGCAAAATGTACCTATTCATTTTCTCTTCCATTTTTCTCTAGGTTTGTGCTCCACTATTTTTATCTACTATAATATGGTATTTAAATTGATTTTTATGTACACACCTTGTTGGAGTATTTGTACTAGTGTTCTTATAATCATCTTTCGAGTCTTCATAATTTCTATAGATTAGATATTTGTCCTCTATTTTTGGAATGTTCATAGACTAAATTGTCTCATCAACTCTCACATTTTCACTTTCCACAATCCTCTTTAATCTATTATTATAACACCTAAATTATTTTTTGCAAGTATGATAAGTTAGTGTTTTCATTGATGTCAACAAGCCTATGTTGTCATTGATGTCTATTATTCAATGAGATTTTTGAAAATGTATGAGCAATTGATGGTATCCATGCTTTGATTAGTTACATTATGTTGTAATTAGTAAGGCTACTAGTGTCAACTTGTAGTGTTTCTTTGATAAGCTTATATATATGGTTGAGGAAGTGGTGATGATGATGAGGATGTCTCTAGTGCTCAATTTTGAAGTTCTTTTAAGAAAATTTGACAATAATAGGAAACAGTGTGTTGTAGTGGTGTCTTGGGTAGTAAAAGTGTGTTCTTGTGTCTCTTTGCATTTCTTCTAAGTTGAAGATCTATTTTTGTGATTCAAATATGTTGATCAAAGGTGTTTAGAGATGTATTCAAGATTCAATGTGTTGGATCATTGTGTAGAAGAAGTTGTGTTCATCAATGTGTGAACTATGCATTGTAGAGGTGTCTAGGAGACGTGTCCTTGCTCCCTCCATAGAGTGGTTTTAGGTCCTATGGATTTGAGGGTGTGTTTATTATTTTGTTATCTCTTTTTAGTCAAGGTGGTTTGAGGTTTGGTGCTTTGAAAGTAAGTTCTTCAAGTAATAGTGTATGGAAGAGTTGTCTGAATGTACTGGGTGTGTACATTCTTTAGGTGGAAGTTATTGCGAAGGATTTTCTTGTATTTTATGGTGTTTGAGGAATATTCTACATTATATTCAAGCATGGTTTGTGGTTTGAAAATAATCCTTAGAGTTAAGGAAGTATGTACTTAAAAGTTTAATGGTGTTTGCATGGGTAATGACTGACCAAGTGTTTACACTACTTGTAGTGGATATCTATTATTTGTAGAAGTGTGTTATAGTATGGAATTATTGATTTTAGTCCTAGATAAGGTGTTATGTGGTTCACTTTCACTTATATCTACCACAAAATTTTTTTGGCACTGACCTAATTTGAATTTGCACAGTTGATGTGCATATCCAACCTTGGAGAAGGGTTTCAAGGTTGACGAAGGTATAAGTATGAGTTGAGTTGTTGGTGTATGATAAGATAGATGTGAGAGATGAAAATGATGTAAATTTTAGAGTGTTAGAGTGTGAATTGATAAGTGTAATGTGATCTCTCATGTTTTAGATTATTGGATGTAGTGAGTAGAAAGTGTGTACAATTCTTCAATCAAACTATGAAAGTGTTGGTAAAATTATGGTGGATTATTTGTTGCATTGAGATTATTTTATCTGTGTAACACTTCTTCTCTATCTTCTTTTCTATTCTAGCAATGAGCATTTATTTCTTTGGGCAGTGAGATCTCTAACAATGAGCTGTATTGTATTTTGTGTTGATATTACTTGTATTGTGAGCTAATCCTCATTGTGGTTTTTCCATTATTTTGTTTCCAATGTAAATATAGTGTTCTCTTGTGTATGGTGTTAAGTTGTTTCAATTTCTATTATTTTCTTTGCATGCTAAACTATCATAATAGTTTTAAGGGTTTAATGAATGAATGCGGATATGAATGTGTATGAGGGTTTTGAAGTTTTAAGGTAAACATAATTTACCCATACCTCTTAGCTGTCTTATGCATTTAACATTCTTTGATTAACATAGAATACCCAAGGAAAATACCTTCATCAGACCTAGAATCAAACATACCCAAGTTTTCTTCATCCCTTTTGATGTATCAGTTACTTCCAAAACTCCTGAGATGTCTGACTAAAGCTGTTCTTCCTCTCCATAGCTCATATGGTTTTTTATCAGACTTACATCTTATTGAGCTTTGTTAAGAATATATACTATAGTATGAACTACTTATCTCTAGCACATATCTGATAGATTTTCTTGACTTAACATTGTTCTTGCCATATCTTGCATCATCATGTTCTTTCTCTCAGTAAATCCATTTTTTTGTGGAGTCCCAGGAGTAAAAAATTTCCTTGGGGTATGATGTTATTCAAAGAATTAACCATACCAATTAGAAGTGAATTCTCCACCTTTATCTGATCTCAAAACTTTGTTTTTTCTTCTAGTTTTATTATCTACTAGTGCCTTGAATGCTTTAAACTTCTCAAATGATTATGATTTTTATTTTATAAAAGTAATCTAAGTCATTCTAGTATAATCATCAATGAGAATCATGAAATACATGTCACACAATAGAATCTTTATCCTCATTGGCCTAGACAAATATGGATGGATCAAATCCAATGGTTTTGATGTGGAATACTCCTCTATGGAAGATCTATATTTTTTTTTTCCCTCATGGAATGGGTTTTATATTCTAGACTAAGGTTTCTTTATCTTTGGAATATCCTAGACCATTCCTCTTGAGCTAATCTTCACAATGTCATCAAAATTGATGTGTCCCAATATTTTTCACAAAGCCAACCTTCTTCTCTCTATACAATAAGACAATTTTATCCATTTATTTCATTAAGATGATATGTCACTGTTTATCTTGCTTCCTTCTACAATTAGTTCTTTGGTACCTTATTTCTTGATTTCACAACCCTCAAAACTAAAAGAGAGCTTATAACCTTGATCACACATCTATCTTACACTTAAAATATTATTTTTTAATCCTTCAACATAAAGGACATCACAAATTTTTATACTACCATCATCAAGACTCAAAGTACCCTTAATGGTGATTTTTGGCACTAGAATTATTTCCAAGAATAATAGAACCTCCTTCAAATTTCTTGAAATGTACAAACTTAATTTTCTCTAGTCATGTGGCTTGAACATTTGTTGTCTATGATCCACAAATTCATCTCTTTCTAAGCATGTAGAGGTATTTGAGCTATCATTGATTTTTTTGACATTTTCTCTTCTAATACTTTCTTCTATACTTTAATCAATTCATGATTCCTACTTTCTAATCTTTTTCTTCATGTTTTTGGTAGAGGACTCACAAAATTCCTTCTTCAATTCCTAGCAATGTGCCAAAAGTTGTTGCATTTATAGAAAACAATATCAAAATTATATAGAGGTACAAATGAATTATTGTTGACAAAGTTATTTCTTCTCACTAGAGCCTTGCTATAATCCACAACCTCATGACCAAAATTATTGCAATTAAAAAAAAACCAAAAAATGAATAATTGAGCTTGGTGTTGTATCCTTGTCTTCTAAAGCTTCAACTATTCTTCTAAAGTTGGATAAAACCATCATTCTATGTCTTGATTTCATCGCTTGCAATAGCCCTTTTAGACTTTATACTTCTAAAACAAGTCACTTCTGAACTCTCTTTAAAATGCTTCACAAGTTATTCTATCACTTTGTTCTTTTTATAATCAAAACTAATTCTAGTTTTGACATGTAGATATCATTGTCATCCTAATATCTAATCTAGAGTCTCATTAATCTTTCTAAAATTTCAATTGCAACTGATGATTCACCTTCTCAATCTCTTTTCTAATTGACACAACTTCTTCAAGCTTCTCACAATCATTGTATTTTGATAATAGTCTTTTAGTCAAGACTTCTTCAATCGTTTTTGCTTCACTTGTTTGCATGTTAAGATCAATGATTGTATTTTCTACACTCTTGGTTTTTTGAGATAGGTTGTCTTTAACCTTCACTTCTTCAACAATTCTTTTCTTCAATCTTTTGATCTCTTTTTTGGCATAGATTTACTCCTCAAAAATATCTACTTCTTCATCATTTCTAGCACTCATTTCTTCAGGAGTTTCCATGGCCATAAATATAACCTTCTCCTTTTCATATTTGGAGATGTCACCATCCTCTTCATCATTAGAGTAAGCTTCTTCATTAATGAAGAAACTCTTTTTCTTTATTTGAGCTTCCTTCCCTTTCTAATATTATTTCTTACCATAGTTTTTCTCAACATTGTTAGATTCCTCATAAGGAAACTTAGCTATAAAATGTCTTAGTTCACCACAATTGAAATATTCAAAGGGTAACTTTCCTTTATACTTACTGGAATGTATTTTTATCCTTCTAACAAGTTTTTCTTCCTCTAGATCTGATAACATTAGAATATAGATTAATTTTCTTTTTGGATGCTTTGAATGCAACCTCCTTCCTTATTGAGTATTCACTATCAAATATCATTTCATAGGGAGTTAAGATACCATGTAATTCAACCATTTTTTAAATATTCAGATCCTTAGCTTCCTCAATAGTAGAGAATTTAGAATAAAACACTCTAGGAAGAGATCTGAGTACCTTTTACATGACCATGCTTTATTTCAATTCCTTACCAAGAACCCTGATAGAGTTGACAACTTCATCAATTTGGAGTAGAAATGTTCCAATTCTTTCACCCTCCTTCAATTTCAAGCTTTCAAACTATGCTTTATGAGTTTGGAGCTTAGCTTCTTTCCCCTTCTCATCTCCTTCATATATGGAGTACAATTTCTCCCATACTTCCTTTACAATCCTACATTGCATAAATTTTACAAACTTAGAATTAAACAAACCACATAAAATATCATTCCTAGCCTTGGTATTATTTTTAGAATCTCATATCCTTTGTTTAATTGACATCTAGATATCAAGACCTAGGGACATCAAGTATGCTTCCATTCAGACCCTTCAAAATGCATAATTTGACCCATCAAAGAGTCATGTCTTATTTGCAAACAATACCTCTTATTCCATTGAGTGTACCATCCTGGATCAACCTCGAGTTGATTAAGCTTCTTCAAAGGAACTTGGCTCTAATACCAATTTAAGGGCACACAATCTATTGAGAGGGAGGTGAATCCGTACATAAAATCTATTTAGAACTCTTAACTCAAACACATAATATAACATGAAACTTGAATCATCACTACTACTAATCAAGCATCAAACAAAAACACACACTAATATAGTAGAACACCAAATATATGTGGAAACCCAAGATGAGAAAAACCATAGTGAGAATAGCTACTTGGATCTCCTATTAAAATCTAGCATCACAAAGAAAAATGATACAAGTGAATTTTATAATATGAAGTAGGAACCAACCTACAGGAGACACCAATCCCCAACACGGATCAATACAATAGCTAGAACATCATACCTATTAAATTACATAGATAAAGCTTGTAGACCTTGAATTACAACCAAATACATCTCATACACTTCTAAACTAGCTACAAACACCCTTCCACACTCCTTATGATCTTTTGGTAATGGAGCACACTTTGAGATGCAAATATCCTTGAATAACTCTATATTCACAATCATCTCCTTGTGTATTCACCACCTTCTCTTCAATTATTCTTCACATTATGCATCTACACAACTAAGGAATATATACATGGCATTGCAAGATTCAATAGTTACATGCACTTTAATGTGCGAGTGTGTGATAGAATGCCATATCAATCAAGTATTTCCATTTCATGAGATATTTTCATGTCATGGTTTCTCAAAGCCTGAGATGTTTGAATCTATGATAAAGTACAAAGATGATAAATATTTATATGGAAACCACAATTGTGGATAAAGAAGGGTCTTGTTAAAAAATTAAAGAGAAAATATTTTCAACTATAATGACACAATGGAAACTATTGATGTGTTATAAATGATGGAGATCCATGGTTAAAATTAAAATTTACTAAAACAACTATACACAAACAAGTGGTTCATGTGTATGTGATTTAATATTGAATTGCATTTTTATCTACCAAATTTTATTTAATTTTTGGTATAATTTCATTCATTTTAGTTTGTTGAAGAATATAAATTAGTTCTACACAAATAATTTCTATAATTCAATTTGTATGGGCATTTACAAGGGAATTTTAGGGGTTTTTAGGAGTGCTAAAAGTAAGGAATTCTCATCCTAGTGTTGAAATTTATTTCTAAAACTGATAGTTTAGGTTTCAAAGGATTTAATTTTCATAAAGAAATCTATCTAAGCACTTTTTGTGTGTTGGATTTTATTTAACAAGTGTAGAATTCTCAAATTCTCCTAAGAACCCTAGTTTTACTAAAATCTAAAAACCCTAACCGTACTAAAAATGGATAGAACATTGAAGGGAGTCAAAATAGGCTTGGATGAGGATGTCATTACCCAATTACTAGGTAATTTTGAAAGAGAAATGATGCCTAGGGAACAAGGATTCTGCTACAAAGAATTATTGACAAAAATGAAGCCTATAGGGATATAGTGATTCCAATTCATGGGTTGAATCTTTTCAAATATGGTTTTAAAATATATATCGATCCCAACCTATACAAATATTTAAAGGTCTAGTATGGGTAGACTTGTAGTGCCAAACATATTCATAAATTTTGAGCTAAATAGGGTAGTGGCCAAATGTTATGCTTCAAAGAAGAAAGCTATTTTCAATAGTGATCCTACACCTTTGGTTAAGCTAGGCATAAAATACATTTGTGAAGTTTTCAACCTAGATAGAAATGCTCATCTTCTAATTGATTTTGGAGCCTTAAGTAGTGAACATAATAGGATAAGAGATAGCTATAGGGTTAAATTGTTTCCAAATTTAAAAAGGAGGGGACCAAATAAGGAAAGAATAAAGTTCAAAGGAGATGAATTGGAGCCCTTTAGTTATGATATATTTGAGGATTAATTTTTCAAGAGATATTTCTCTATATTCCAAGCTTTAAGCATGGATGTTAATATAAATATGCATGTTAATGTAAAGGTGTTAGCAGTAGACATCCAAAATAGAGATGTTTGTAGGAGTTAATGGTGACTCCTCAACACCCTGAAGAATAGTTACTAGACAAAAATATCTTCCACAAGAGATAAAATGACAAGAATACTTTCTTCAACAATGCAAGATTTAATATTATTGAATATTGGTTAAACATACAAATATACATGATATTCCTTACTTATAAAGATAAGGTGATAGATAATATTAGAGAAGATCATGAAAAGTTTCTTAATCCTATAACATGTGACAACTAACAACCTAACTACCTAGGAATCAAGTATTACAAGCTAGATAAGTTCTATAAAATCTAACTAAGATGTCTAGAAATAATCTTATATCCTAAGTAAACTTAACATGTGAATATGTCCCATAATTCCTTAGTGAGTGAATTAGATAGGTACAAGCCATTTATTCACACCAACACCCCCCTTAAGTGCAACTTAGAGAGAAGATTATTATGGAAACTATGCAAACACTATGAATATGAAGATGGGTCCTAGCTACAAGGCCATGTTAGGTACCCATTTACAATGCAAATGCAATACAATCAATCTGTCACAAATGGAGAAAAGGAGAAAACCCATTGCAAAAAAACTTCTCTCCAAAAGAGAGAAAAAAAAAAACAAAACAAAATGATATATGGAGGATTCAATGATAGCCCCAAGGACTACATCCATCATGTATATACAATCAATGAACCCCCATAAGAGGGAAAAGAGGGACAAGATATCCCCTGATAATGAAGAAGCTTGAATCTAATGAAGAATGCTTGGAAACAAAAAATGATCCAATGTCTGCAAGAAATACATCATCCATTAGGAAGAAACAATTTCATAGGTTGATGAAGAATCCACTCCATGTCAAACTAAAAGGAGGAAGGATGAAGTCTCAACATGTATATCTTTGAAAAATAGGAGTCTCCAATATTGAATAATACACAATATAATCATGGTAAAACTCAACCAAGAAACATGAAAAAACAAGTCAATGAGGAGACTCATGAATGTCAATTTCCAAAGACAAAGAATATGGGATAAAAATTGTGTTGAAACTTTCATCAAAGATGAGAGAAACCCCCTAAATTTTTTCCTCCAAATCTACAATAAGAGACTCCACAAACACATTATAAATCCTTATCAAATATTCATCCCACAAAGAAAGATCTAAAAAACTATGACCATCCTACTAAATAGAAGCATTGATGGTTGAAGAAGTAATAGATGGAGTAGGGAGCTCAACACTAGTCTCTAGAAAACCAAGGTTTAGATGACCAAACTTCTCCTCACAAGCATGATTCACACTCAATGAAGGAGTGTGATATGCAGTCAAAGGAACACTATCTTCTTCTAAAGAAAAATGTGAAAAGGAATATAAATGGGATGAATGATCAGCCATCCAAATAGAAATGATATTGCTAGTCTCCAAGTCCCTTATGTATACTCTATCAAGAATGAACTCAACTATTTTACCTTGACCACCATGGGTAATTTGATAAGCAAAAAGAAGGTTAGTGGAAAAATAAGCAACACAAAGTACAACATTAAAAGTCCCTTCCTCCATGTCAATAGAACCCTTCCACTTACCTTCATATAAGTATTGTTACCCGTCAAGATATGAGGTGAATTACAAGAATCAAAAGAAGATTAAATTCCCATAGATGATGCCATATGATGAGATGCCCCTGAATCAAGAACCCATCTATTAGATTAAAGACTTGTAGAGGCCAAGAGTGTTTTTTCTTTCATTGTGTGTAGCCTAATTTTAGATCCTGTATTATTTGACTAAGATGACAATGGAGCTATTGATTGAGATGTTGAAGAAGAAGACATTGATGAGGGTATTTGTATGTTATTCTTTTGAAGAAGGTGTGTGAGTTCATCAATATTCTTATTATAACATCTATGTTCATCATGCCCTAACTTCTTTATAGATGATTCCTCTGTAGAAGAGGGAGTGGACTCAAGAGTGTTATGTGAAGGAAAATCTTTACCTTGCTCATTAGACTTGTGGGGCTTATTTTTCCTCTTACCTTTTCCACTTGAATCCTTTGAATCCTTTGTAAAAAGATCATGAGATGTGTAAGAATTTAATGTCACCATGTGCACCAAATTTTCTTGTTCCCTTGTGAGTTGATTTGAAAATTCATCAAAAGAGGACATTTTGTATGGATTGGAAAGGGAATCCTTTGTACCATAGAATGTAGAAACAAACAATGAATAATCAGAACTAAGGCTAGCTAGAATAGAAAGAATCAATTGTTCATCCTATTTAGTGACCCCACAATTAGATAATTACAATCTTATAGAATTGAGCTTAGAGAAGAAGTCTTGGATATTGTCAAAATTTGATGGATTAATACTCATTAGTTCATTCTCCAACTTAAATTTCCTCGTTTTGTATAGCTTACCAAATAGAACCTCTAAGATCTAGTCCAAACTTGATTAGGATGTGTGAAAGATGCAACATGACATCTAATATCTAGAGAAGTGGACCAAATAAGAGTACCAAGAGCTCCATCCCATCTATCAAATCATTTTCTTTATTATGTAGCTCATGTGGGTTATGGATCATGGCCAAATGTGATTCTTTGCAACTTCAATTTTAATAATAACATCCCCATTTGTGATTTAAATTCATGATAGTTATATGGGGTTAGAAGTACAACTTTTGGAAAATCCATGATAAAATTAAAAAAAAGGGAAAATAAAATTCCCTTCATAATACAAGAAATTAACACTTTTCCCCAAATAAATTGACAATTTTTTTGCAAATTTACAATAATGTATCCAAACGTACAAAATTAGCTTCAAATTGAAATTCTAAAATTTTAGAAATATGTCTATAAAAAGTGCATGAATATAACTGTAGTACTCTTGAATACATTCTCGATGTCACAAATTTTGATAAATATAGAGTCTAGAGCAAAAACACATGAGCTCGAAGGTAAAAAAAGGAAGATATAGCTTCAACCCTAAAAAATGGCACAAAACTACAAGATATTTGCAAAACACCAATGCCATTGAAAAATTAAGATTGTTAGCTTTCTATCAATATTTCATTTGAAAAAATTCACCTCTATATGTGAAAGTTATGAAAATTTGAAAAAAAGCCCTAGTTTAGGGCATTTGGGGGAAAAATATAAAGTCTAAAGGTTAAATCAGTGCAATTTTGAAGCTCCTAGGGGCTTAACCTATCAGATCTAGGTAATACCATATGATTGCATGCAATAGATTAGCAAAAAAAATTGGTGGCGATAGGTTGTGCCTTGGTAGTGGAGGCTATGGTGGCTCCATGTGCCACCAGGGTTAGCCGCCCCACGCTACTAGATATGGTCATGAATTAAAACCATTTAACTATATGACAATTATTAAAACTTTGAAATTGCAACTTAAAATAAAAAATTTATTAATAAAAAAAGTTGCAAATAAAATATATTTGTACCACATAATGATAGGTCTAATGTAGCCACCTAATGTGATGTGCAGGATATTTTGTAGAATATGCCCAGTACCAATGCCAAAAAATTTACCCCAAACAATTAATTTTTTTTCTCAAAATTTTTACAAATATTTGTCCTAAAATAATAAAAATATGCATTTTTTTTTGTAAAATTAAAAAAATCATACTATCAAATTTGTCTCTTAGGCCTTTTCATTATAATGGCGAGGTTGATTTGGGCTCAAAGTACCCAAATTTTTTAGCCACCTCTAGATCTTACAACTGAAACCATCAAATTGAAAACCTCATAGAGCAAGAAAAACATAACCAAATTGGACAAAATGAAAGGAAAATTTGGCTTTCTTTGATGCCCTAGATTCAACCATGAGGTACTTGAAACCCAAAAATGCACCCAAAAAAATCTTCAAGCCAAACAAAAAGCCCTTAGATTTGGGAAGGAATGTACAAAATTGGAGCTCTAATATCATGTAGGAGCTAATGGTGACTCCTTAACACCCCCAGGAATAGTTGCTAGACCAAAATATCTTCCACAAGAGAGAAAATGGAAAGAATACTTGCTTCAACAATGCAAGATTGAATATTAGTAAATATTGTTTCAATATACAAATGTACATGACATGCCTTTCTTATAAAGAAAGGGAGATAGATAGGATTAGAAAAGATCATGACAAGTTCCTTGATACTATAACATGTGACAACTAACAACTTAACTACCTAGGATTCAAGTAATACAAGCTAGATAAGTTCTAGAAAATCCAAAAAAGACTTATAGAAAAAATCTTATATCCTAAGCTAATTCACTAGTGACTAAATTAGCTATGTACAAGACATTTATTCACACCAACAATGTAAATACACCTTTTTATTTTATCATATTCATTTTAAATGGTATAAATAAGATTTTTTCAGAGTTGAAGGATAATGATGTTCACTTTGAGTGGTATTTTCTTTTGTGCCACAATATATTATATAGTGGTAGAAGAATTTGGTCATCTATGCTACAAGTTAGGCCTATTAATGAGAAAAAAGTATGTTATCTATCCAATAATGGACATATATTTGGGATAGTAATTGTGAAAAGGCCAATTATGACATATTTGAGGAGTTCATCGTCAAGGATATTTCCAGTAACTTGGGCTAGCTTTTGGACTAGAGATTGATATAAAAGGTTAGAAGGTTTTAAAGACCATTTGACCAGCAACTAGAGTTTGAGATTAAGCATAGTTCAGGTGATTTTCTTTTCTTTTCAAATGCTCCTATCATTAGAGTCTAGAATTCCCTAATTTCCCCTCATATACTTTGTATTTCAACTCTAGATAGAATTGTATTCCTAGAAATAATTTGGAAAATAAAAGAGTCTAATTAGACTTATTTCAGAAATATAAAGAAGGGATCTCTCCTACCTTCCACAGTATTGTTTTCTAATTTCCAAATCACTTCTAAGGAAGGATTAGATCTGATTTACACAAAATTGCAACCATATAGGATGAAGGATGGAAAAATAAGGAATTTTTACCCAGAGCACTTCATCCATAATACAAGGACTTCGTATAAATTGTCAAGATATGTGCATGAATTTGATAACATTTAAGATTCAATAAGAAATTTCTCATTAGTAAGTGATGTGAAGTGAAAAATGAGAAACATGGGTCAAGCTCCAAATTACAAAAAGAAAGAGAAAGGGGGAAATTCATCTTATAAAGTATCCCATATAGATATTGATGGCCCTATTCTTATAATAAGGGTGATTGAGAATGTCAATAATTTGTTGTCTAGTGGACCTAAGGTACAATTTGAAAGGTCTAAATAATCAATCCAATTAATTATGTAGTAGCCACTTGAAATAGCAATCTTGGGTGATCCCACAATAGTGGGTTACACTTTTTTGGACAAACTTGACATTGAAATGAACATTTGGAACTAAATCTTCACTTTTGAACACCTATAGCTGCTAAACCATGAGGAATTTGAAGATGATGCAAACTAGTGAGTTGTGACATTTTGTATATAGATTCTAAAAATACATTGTTAAAAAATTTTGGAATCAAATTATATTTCTTTTTCCATCTCCTTTGATAACTATTTTTTAATAGTAAACACCATTTTTAAAGAGTAGTGTGTACTATAAACCACATAACCTTTTTTCCATGAAGGATAAAATTCTTTGTTTTTTGAATTTAGATTTATAACTATGATATCTAGAGGATGCATTTGGTTTTATAATGTTTTATTGATTTTTTTTCAATTATTTTTTGAAGTCAAACTAGTTACAAATTAGATATAGGTGTACTATTAGGAGAATAATTTTTTTGTATGTATCGAAATTCCTTTTTTTGTTTGATCAAGGACATCAACACCAATATGATGGATATTTTTTAGATTTATTTTTGGTAATCTACTATTTTTCCACATGTGCAGAACTAAGAACTTAATTTTTGATGAAAAACCCATGTTTAATTAAACTAAATAAAGTATAAGAAAACAAAAATATATTAAAACTATACTTGATGGAGAGATCGTTTCAAGGACCATAATCCTACAGTTGGGTTTGACAAGTTGATTCCATTTTAATCCTCAACTTGAGCATTGAAACCCAAAAATGTGCATAAAATTACAAATGGAGGGGGGTAAGGGAAAAAGAGAGAGTCTTCATTCAAATCCCCCTTCTAATGGAGGAGGTTCGAATGAAGTGGTTACCCCTTCATTTGAACCCCCTTTATTAGAAGGGTGGTTTGAATGAATGCCCCTATATGGCACAAGTGGGTTTTCATTAAAGGTGAGGAGGAGGGGTTCATTAGAAGGGGGGTTCATTTGAAAGGGAGGTTCATTCAAAGGGCTTGTATGCCATGCATGTTTGAAAGAAGCCCCTTCATTCAAAGGGGTGCCTTCATTTGAATCCATTTTAAATTTTTTATGGGAATTTCTAATTTTTGGTTTTTCAAAAAATTGTAACTCATTATTGTGGGTTCACCTTACTATTACAAAAAAATGAGCCTCAACCATTGGCAGAATATCCTATAGGTGATGATGAGTATGTACCAAACACTGAGGAAATAAAGCAAGTCATCAATCTAGTATAAAGGGTTATGGTTTAGGCTCCTTCCAATGATAGAGCATTGATTAAATTTGAGACTAAAGGGAAAACATTGGATGACATAAGGAGACTCAGTTGTTGAGTTCATGACAAATGATAAACTTGTTGTTATGAGGATTTCACCCTAGATGCTAAGCTTGAAGCCTAGCAATCCTATGAAACATGGAAAAACCTTTGAGCCTGTGGGTTGCTCATATTGAAGATGAATCTCTAGATAAAGGGTTGGTTCCTTGTGATACCTCCTATAAACTACATCCTTGGTAGGAAAAAAGGATAGAAATAAACTTGGAATTAAAACCTATCCTAGGAGGTGATGCACCAGACATTCTAGATCTACTTGCTTATTCAAACTCACAATGTATTCAACAAATAAGCTTAAATATTTTCACAACCCAACTAATCATGTAACACATAAGTATTTCATTGGAAAGGGAGTTAATTTAGAGCATGCATGAAGGAAAATAAAGCATTTTCATAACTTTAGACTACTAAATCAACTTACTCAATCCATTGCCTACATTAACTATGCATCTCCCTACATTCATAATATTTGAATGAGACTAACATCCACTGTGGTTTTTCCCCTAACAAGGTTTGCATGCAAAAATATTGGTGCTATCTATCTCTTTGATGTGTTAACTATTTGTGGTTAATTTCTTATTCATTAGATCTGAGATTAAGTTAAGTTAGAAAAGTTTAAGTTTCTATCACAACTGATTTAACCCCCCTCTCAGTTGTGTGTCCTTGTTTTGCCAACAATCTCATCAGTGGGTGGTCAGTTAAAACAAGAATTATCTCAGTTGACTATTCCACAAGAGAATAGTTCCCTTTTCCATTAACTGGTCATTCTACACTAAACCCTAGTAGGGTTTGTTGAATAAAACTCTTTTTTTCTCTCTTTTCTTGTGGAATATGTTGTTGTCTTGAATTATTGTTTATGTTGGTCAATGTATGCATCTAAACTATAATGAGACTAATGTTTATGGAGCTAGTATTAATACAACAGGAAGATGATGTATGAGATGAGGGGTTGTAAATATATGAACACAATTTTTTTTTGCTACACATTTCCCTTCATATGCTTTATTCAATATATCTTCCATTTGATTCATGAAATCTATTATATCCTTTACTTCAAAGAGACTATGTTGAGCTTTGAATATGGACTTTAGCAATGTTCTCTCGACTATCCCCATCCATCATGATGATCATTGTGCTCCTTTACTTAAAAATTAAATGATAAATGATTAAATACATTGACATTGTTGTTCTAATATAATCATTCAAAAGTATTACTCACTACTCACTATGATTCCATGTATTGTTGTTACTGGCATGTGTTAGCTTTTGTTGATGAGCAAGATATCCTTCATTCCATACTACACCAACCTTTTTATTCTTTGTGACTCTTAGATAAGTGTTTTTCCTATGGTAACCTGTCATGGCATCTTATGGTTCATGTCTCTGCTATCTGCTTAGTTATCCCACTTATCATAACTCCACTTTCTTTTGTCAAGATAACTTTAGTCTATGTCAAGCTTGTATTATGCACTATAATTTTGATTGTATATGTAGTTTTTTGATGAATATACTTCTACCCATTGTCACTTCATTGAGTAAAAACATTGCCCCCTTCCATTTTAGCCTTTTGACAATAAAAAATGTTCATTGTCCCCTTAAGGATAATGCATTTTTGTATATGTTTGTTTCTTTCTTAGTGTTATGTGCCAGGATCAACCCTTGTTGGAGCCACATTTTCCCCCACACATAACAACTTTGAGCAATATATGTTGATTTACATGAAAAAAGTATCTTTTTCGATCTAAATGATATGCTTGTACCTGTACCTACACACTCAACAAACAAGTTTAATAAAACAGTGAAGTTCAATGTTCCTCCTAGTGATTAAATGCCATTTGATGATCTAACTTGAATTTTTGAACATATATAGATAGTCATTATGATTTTATTTGATCAGTTATAAGGTAGCAAGTGTTTCCCTGTTTAGATATGTATAGAATAATGAATGGAACCCTGAGCTCTAACATCAACCTTCTTTCACCCTTGCAGGTTTTCTCCTAGAGCTGCACCTAGACAACTCAACAATGCTGGCACAATCTTCAACAATAGGATTTTTCATTCACCAAGAAATGACAGGTCCAATCTTTGATTTTATGCATATCATTTTTTGCATTTATACTTGCTATTTTATATCTTGTTAGATACAATCACTCCCATGGCTTGTGTGGGACTTTTGAGCACCTTTTCAATCTTCAATTAACAAGACAACAACATTGTATACATTTGGATTTCTAAATGAATGAAATATGGAATTATCATGTAGATTTTGCAATCTATTTTTGTTGTAAAATATTGCACAATAAGAACTTAACTTTATTTGAAAACTTATTCAAATTATAATGATTAGAAAAATTTCATTGTATTACCTTTCACCTTTGAATTATTCATGCATTCCATCTCTACCAAAATGATTTGTAGGTTAAATTTTGGTAACATTTCTAGTGATTTCTACTAAATGCTTTCCTACTAAGCATGTCAGACCAATTTCCTTTAGAATCCATTGGGGATGGAGTCAAATTATTCTCTCCTCAAACTCTTGAAACCATTTTTACTCAGCTATTTGGAACAATACAAAAACATAACAAAACAAAAAAGAAACTAAACGTGGCTTTGTTTAGGACAAGGCCAACAAATAGTGCATCTACACTTTATTGAAAAACAAATAGAACTAAAAAGAAATGTGCCATGGACACTTATTAACATGAAAACAACCCTACCCCACACTAACCAACAATGTTAGTGCTCAAACATGACCATTCACTGGTTGTGAGAAATAGTTTCCCTTCCTTAATAACAAATGATGCTTCAAATCCTTAAGACCAACCTAAAATATGTATGGAAATTTGATAAACATTTGATCAACTGCTGCAACAAAGTTTGGAACATCACAAAAGGAATACCTTCCTCATTTGATTGATCATAAAATATGTTATTTTGAGGCATATAGCTAAGATTAACCTGTTGCTCCTCAGTTGCAATCACCTGCTTTGGAACAATCATGACTTGTTGCAATTTTGTAGACTCTTCCTTGGATAAATATTTTATTGGACACCCTTTTGAGAGGATAAAACTTTGCCTCTCATATTTGTCTTCATTCTTATACAAAATTGTCTCTTCATTTTGATGATTTGGCTGCTACATTTGTAGTTTCTTATTTGGAAATATTGACACTCCCACCTTTTGCTCATGTTGGTTAAGATTTCCCCCCTCCAAAGATGTTGCTTCACCTTTTGATTGTGAAAAAGATAGGTCAATGTTATCTTCAAACTAGTTTTCATTGTGGCAACCCTTTTGAGGAAATGAAACATGAATGTGTTCCTCATTTTTGTTTACTTCTTCCTATTGCTCCAAAACTTGTTCAAGCTTGTGTACTTACTTCTCTGATTTTTCATGATTGGCCAGCTCTTTGTTATCCAATTGGAGACAAAAACTTTGAGGTAATCCCAAAATGAATCCTCCTCAAACTCTCCATAAGATACTGGTGAAGGAGGACTATTTTTTTACCTCATAATAGCTCTTAGCTAGTTGTGTAGGCTCCACAAAAGGCTTAATTTCACACTCTTCTAGTTGATCCAAAACCCCTTTGTCAAATTGTTTAATAGCTTCAATCAACAAATCTTCATATTGTTGAGCATCTTCTTGCTATTATGAAACTTCCATTAGTGAAAATAGAATTACATCTTCTTCATCATTTTCAACAAAACAAGGTATCTCATCAATCCAAGCTATAGAATGATCTTCTTGATCAACCTCTTTTACTTTTTCACCCTATTGTCCTATTGAAACAACTTGATCATTTTCAAAAAAAATAGGAAGATCATTAGCTAAAACATAAAAAGATTCCTCTTGAAATGATTTCTCCTATTCAATCTTTTTTTTCTCTAAATGGTAGTACTCTACAACTAAATGTAGTGGATCTATATTTTTAATCTTTTCCATGATGAGTGAGCTATCCTGATCAATGGTCTGCTCTGTAACTACACTAGGCTATACATGATTACCTTCCTCAACTTTCCTAAAACTTGGAATTTCATAGCTTGGAAGTAATTTCTCTTGAAGCTAATCTAAAACACAAGGAGTTGATTGGGATTCCATTCTTTGTGCTTGGGAAACCAATATTATAATTTTCTCTTCCTTAGAAGCAAGATCTTCTTCATAAAGATAGGCCTAATAAGCCATCTCTTCTTGTTGTTGATCATACTCTTGCTACCTCTTCATGTCTTCTATTTTCTTTGTAAAATCTAACAATGTGTCCCTAATGTCATTCATGCTATTTTTTACATCCCTAATCTCCAAATCTTGGAGGTGACTAAGAGAGTATTTGTACTAATTTGACATCAAAGATATTTCTTGAGGCTTATTTTAGACATATGAATGTTGAAATGGGGTGGGTGGGAGCTAAACATGTTGAGAATGCTAATATACTAATGTTGCATGGTTTTTTGGGATAAAACTAGTAGCATGACTGACCTGATATGGTTGATAAGGATGTGGATAGGCACGATTTTCATGAAACAGAGGTGGAAACATGCTCTTTTCATGAAAACCTAACATGTTAAAGAATTTTAAACTTGGAAAACTTCTTGAAATGAAAGTGTATCAAATTTCTTTTGTAAAAATGAAACTTACCAAAACTTTGTCTACTTGAAACTAGTAGATTGTGATCAAAGTCGCCAAGTATAAATTATGACCTCTGAAAGGTAAAAATATCGCTGTATATACTAGAACAACAACTTGTAATTTGAATTCTTTCTTTGAAGTGAGCTTCAGAGTCCTACCAGGCATGCCAAAAATTGTTGTCATGAGGATTACACCCTAGATGCTAAGCTTGAAGCTTAGCAATCCCATGAAACATGGAAAACATCTTTGAGCTTGTTAGTTGCTCATACTTAAGATGAATCTCCAAATAAATGGTTGGTTCCCTATGATACCTCTTGTAAACTACTTCTTTGATAGAAAAAAGGATAGAAAGAAACTTGGAATTGAAACCTATCCTAGGAGGTGATGCACCAGACGTTCTAGATCTACTTGCTTATTCAAACTCACAATGTTTCAACAAATAAGATTAAATATTTTCACAACCCAACTAAGCATGTAACACATAAGTATTTCATTGGAAAGGGATTGAATTTAGAGCATGCATGAAGGAAAAAAAAGTATTTCCACAACTTCAGACTACTAAATCAGCTTACTCAATCCATGACCTACATTAACTATTCATCTCCCTACATTCATAATATTTGAATGAGACAAAATAAAAGGATTCACAAAAATATCATCAGATCACTCATACACTATAAAACAAGTATTAAGAAGGAAAATGGTTGCTTTCTTTATTGAAAATGATGGAATTGCTGCTACAAGTGGATCAATCTAAGTTACAAGATCAACTTCTCTTTGAAAAATGAAAAGGAAAAGAACTAAGAACTAAGAAAAAGACTAAGTATTTCTCAACATATATAAAAATAACTCCAAGAGTTAGGAGGTGGTAGAAATAGTTAACTGGAAGTGAAAATTATCACACAAATATCTCCTCACAAGTAAACATGAAAACTGTTGATGGTGTTTTCTGCACAGCAACAACTTAGACAGAATAAAATATTCTATCTCTCTTGAAAGGTAATCCTCAACAATAAATAACTAAAAATCACCCCAAGGTCTCTCAGGTGTCAGGTCATGATGATGCATAAACAACTCAGATAATATGTGAAATGTTGGTAATCACAATTGAGCCTTACTACAAGCAAACTGTATCTTTCCAATTTATAAGATAATAATCTTAATTCCTAAATCTAACCAGACGATAAAGAAACAACAAAAGATAAAGGGTGAAAAGATATGATAAGATCTAAAATATTTCTAGAATGAACAATGCAAATGACAGATATCTGGAATGGACCAATCTCAAATAACCAACTCTTGCTTAACCCACAATGCGATATCACAAGAACGGTGCAATCTTCTAAGGTATATAAATTTCAAATCATAGATATTCATCCACAATAAAACTAAGCACATATAAGCATATGGTCCAAGTTGACTTCACCAACCTACTACAATCAGATAGTTACTCAGAGTATAGACCAGAGATTGCTACAAACATTCCAAATATGAAATCATGAACATCATTTACCAAACCAATTTAGTTATAAACACTAAATCCTAGATCTTTAAGCAATTTGAAAGATGAAACAACAAGAACCATGCATGATGAACTAATATAAGAGATTTCACCAGGAAAACCACAATGTCTTCAATTGTATTAGATCATCAAAATGTTGCAACAATTCCACTGTTCTATTACAATCTTTGCTTCAAGAACTAAATGCTGCAAAATGCTCTAACTCAACTATATCAAACTCTGAATCTTACTCTTCTATCCTCCTATTCCCTTTTTACAATGAGGAAGGAATTCATTTTATAGATAATTCACAAACATGTTGGCCCAGCCAACTTTTACAAAATAAAATTAGCCAAAACAAGTCGGCCTTAGGAATTTCAAAATAAGGCACACATTAAATGCTGATACATTATCAAGGTCAGCCTAGAAACATTCCTCAATGTAGCCCAGATCAAGATATGCCCTATAATAATAGGGAAGCACAAATCTCAAAATGGGCATTAGCTACCACCTCCCTTATCCTTACTTTGAGCCAATGATCCATGAACTCTCAAAAATACTTTATCTAGCTCGGTGACAGCTAGCAAGGGCAAGATCTTAAGCTGACATTCGATGGAGCCAATCTCCTCTTTTGACTATTTAACAATTTTATTCCAATCATCCTTGTGAGCCTGATACTTATCCATCACCGCCAAGTAGGTTTCTGCATCATCTAGTTGGTGTCCTGTTATGACATTTTTAGAATCTGGGGCATAAAGATCATGCCAACATTCCCTTAATTTCTCTAGGCTTAGATACTTAGGAGCAATTTTCCTCCTACCAGTCATAATCTCGAAAAATGCAATGCACCCACCATATACTCCAGTTAGGTCACTATCTATTAGCTTCTTTTTTTTATGAATCTTCCTCATGGCCTTTTGTCAAATTTGAAAAGCCTCAAACCATTCCCAAGGTTCATTAAGTTTGGAGGAAGGAAGGATCCCATCTGCAACCAACTCTTCTTTTCCATATTCCATGATTACTTTGGACTTCTAAAACAGAAGATTGATGTCCTCCTTATCTTGGGATAGCACATGTTCCAAAAAGTCTTTGGCTCTGGCTGCATCCTTTCCAATTGAAAGGACATCCTATATTGCATTATCTCCTTTCACTTGCACATCCTTCAATCAATCTATTGCAGTCTGGGTGGAAGCCTTCATCTTTTCAATTTCAAAAATGGTTTCCTTGGGCAAGAAACCAGGAGTAGTAGAGGAAGATGGGTGGAAAGACTGCAGAGGTTTCATTACATCTTCTAAACACTTCTTAAGCCTCTCATTTTCCTTTCTAAGCTCATGTTTAGACTGAGTTTCCTTAATCTGTAGATTATCACTACACTGGACCCTTCATATTCTTCAATATCCTATTCCATAGAAGTCGGTCCTAGATTAATAGTCTGCACATTATAATATTTTTCGGTGACCTCCTCTTTAGTTTTATCTGCAGCAGGGGTGGCAATGTGAATGACCCTGTTACTCGCTTCATCTCTTTCTATCCTTGAAACCACCTTGGCCATCTTTTTCTTGTTGCCTTTACCAATATTAGTTAACATGTCATCCTAATCCATAGGAGTGTCTTCAACAACGACTTGTTTCTTCCTTGTAATCTCCTTTTCTAACCAATTCAGAACAACAAGCTCCACTCAGATTTCGTCTGTTTTCACCTCTACATGTGGTTCTACAGTTTCATCCTTTTCTTTTTTAGGAGACTACTCACCTTGATCACCTAATTTAGGTTCCTCCTCTTGCACAGGCGATGGGGTTCTAGCAGGGATATCCTCCATTTTAGGTGATCCGTTTCCTTTGCTACTCTTTGGAGAATCCTCATATTGCACTAATGGAGAAAGATGCTTTTCTTCCTCTTGAAATTCAAGCTTAGCTACCGTGCCAAAGAGTTCTTCCTCCTTGAATGGCTCTGTCTCTCCACTAGTCTCTTGCTCTTGATGGGCTGCTTGCTCAGGTAAACTTGGTGAAGGGGAAGTAGCCTTAGGTTGCTGCACAACTAGTGTCTTCGGAAGAGGGTCCATCTTTTTCATAGTCTCCTTAGGAGATGGATTCCTTGATCTCCTCATATAAACTTTAGTCTTTTCTCCTGAACTTTCTACTTCAACAATAGGAGTCTCATCTTTGGAAGCCTCCTGACCTTTTCTCTTTGAAATCCTATTTGTCCTTGTCTTCTTTTGCTGTGGAGGAGCATCTTCTTCTTTTGCATTTTCAAATTCCTCTTCTTCAGAAGACTTACCTATGTTCAAAGCTCGTCTTCTTTTCTTTCCCTTTGGTTTTCTTTTCAGTTCTAGCTCACTTTCTTGAGGACCTCTGATTTTAATTTTGAAGGGTGAGCTCCCTTTAGTTTTCTCTTTGGGGTCAACTTCCTCGGATTCTTCTAAAGTGGACATAGGATTGAGATTTCCCATCAAATTAAAGGTACAGGGTACCTTCTCACTTTCCAACTCCCAAACCTTATGCTTCAACCATGAAGTAGTAAACCTCATGACAAGGGCCATTAGATCCTCTAACTCAGTCACCTCATCATCATTCCAGTTTATCTCTCCAATTGATCTGTCCTTAACGGACTCATATGCATGGTCCTGCACTAGATTCCAATCATCTTCTAGCTAGTCGGGGATCAACTTGACATTATATTACCTAATCACATCAACCAAAAGCCTAGAGTACCTTTTCTTCCTTGCCTCAAAATCATCCTTGATATTTTCCCAATAGTATTCTAGGTCATCCTTATGATGGTATTCTTTTGTGGCCTTCTTCTATGCTTCCCTGATGATATCAAAGTTTGTCCTTTTGGAGTGGAAGGAGAAACCATGAGCTGCCAATTCATCCCCTACTACATGTTCCAATTGGATGGAAGGGCACACCTCATCTATACCAATTCTGAGAGGGAAATCCCCACCAATACCTATTTTATGCTTTTCCTTTTTGACAATTGCATCAAATTCACATATCTGTCTCACAACCTCCAACAACACAATATGGTCAGTAGGGTACCTAGGTAACCTATATGGAGCAACTTGGCATCCATCAATTCTGATGTAAGAGAAGGTGGGAAACTTAATGAACCAAGCCCCATACTTCTTTATCAACTCCTTCGCTCCATCTGACAATCTCACATGCTCCACATTTTGAAACAACCTAGTGATATACATTGTAAAAGCATCGTTTACTCTCCTGTAATCTTGGTGTCCTAGGTGCAATTTTGGGTAAATGTTATAAATTACATCTTGTCCAAATGTTCCTTGTGGATTCAAACCCCTGTATGGGTAGAATCTAGCTAACACATACACCACATAAGAGGACATGGTGAACTTCTTTGTTTCTAGGACATCCCTTAATTGCTTATCAATCACATCACTAATAAGTCCTGCCCAATGGTAATTGGTACCATGCTCAATCTTGCTGATCACATGGACCATCCAGTTTTCCAACACCCCAACACTCTTCAAACCTGTTACTCTACTCAAAAAATTGTTTGCATCGTATATGTCTAACCTGAATTTAACCCAGTGTAATTGCCTAGGTAGTTTGGAAAAATGGGACTTTGGTTTCTCCAACCAGGAATTAATCATTTGTTGGGCTTTAGTGGGGTCATTCTCATAGTAGGTTTTAGCCAGATCCATGTTCACGGCACACACAAATGGCAAATCCAGCATGTCAAAAGCTTGAGTAATAGAAACAGGATTGAAATTTTCCAAGACTCTCCCCTCAGTACTAACAACCCTTTGTGTGTCGAAGTCATACTGCTGGGCACACTCTAGTATTAACTCCTAGTACTGGATTACAGGAGGGAACCCTACCACATGAACTAATCCGGACTTCATCATTCCTTGTCTTAGGACCGATAGATCCTTCTGAACTATTCTTTCTTTGAATTCCTCATATCACCATGCCCCAACATTGGTGTTAGAGACCTCAGACCACACAGAAGATACCTTGCTATCAGGTAGTTGACTATTGGTATCTAGTCTTATTCTTTCTACCTCTGTGATGGAAGATCCCTCCGTATCACCTTTGGACTTTCCCACAGCAGCCTTGCTTGATTCATCATGTATTAACAAAAGAATGTCATGAGCACCCAACTATCATACATATTCCAATCAAAGGGTTAGCATAAAATCACATGAAGAAATTAAGAACTATCAATAATCACCAATCTTTGAAAATTTGGAAAAATAAAGCAATTCGAGAAAATTGGGTAAACTGGGAAAATCCAATCAGGGTAGAATTCAGAGAAATCCGACCTAGATGGATTCTTGCTGCCAAGACACCACATGCTAAATAGATCATTAGTATGAACAAAAGTTATGTAATTATTATGAAATCCACCCATTAGCAACAAGAAATCATCATTTAGCACTTTACCCCATTAGTCCTAGCCTCGAGAATCGAAAAGAATGAAATCAAGCAGGAAAACCAGAAAAATCCAGGTAAGATGGATTTTCGCGGATGGTTCAAATATTCTAGAATTTTCTATACTCCACGGACTCGACAGATATCAGGAAAATCTGGGCGCGTGGAAATTCTGTGGACACCTCGGAAACCCGAAAATGTTAACACACGAACCATCGATTGTATGATTATGTAAAACCCCGCTATTTGGATTCCAATGGTCCTAAAATCAATCCTAATAAGCAAACTTGGAATGCACATGAATCTAAATTTCAAAATACTTTTGAATGACTAACCCTCAAGTCTAAACAACGATGCCCAAAATCCAATAACCAGACCCTCGCCATGAAAGCCCAGGTAAGCTTAGAATTTCAATAAAAACTATCATTGAGGTGATCAATCATCACGCACAGGGATTTCTTAATGTATGAGTAGGTTGGTCTAAACATAAAACATGAAATTGCGATAACCTACCAAACCTGGTAAATTTGGGCAAACGAACTGAAACCCTAATCTTCACAAAATATAGTGAATTGCATGCCTAGAAGGCAAAATCCTACCCAAACGTATCTACAAGGATACATCCGACACTCAATTGATAGACAAAAACACGCATATTGTGGGTGATAAAATCTAGTGGAGAAGTAAGTTGAACCCTAGCTTGATAAATACAAAATGACAAAAAAAGCAAAAGTTGACCCAAAATGACTATCAATTGACCTGAAAGATTGGATCTAAGTGCAAACAAAAAGAAGGGGCCAGCATCAACTTACCATGGATGGGTCTGGATGAAGATCGAAACTCAAAGGAGTGACTATAAAACCATGTGCCCTAGCGACGAAAAACCAACCAGCGCTCAAGCAAATCACCCACAAGCAACTCGAATTTACCAATCAAAACCTTAAATGAAGAATCTTGAACTCCAGAGCAAGTAGCGAGTAAATAATGAGATCAAAATGATGCCCCAAAATATCTTAAATCCATCCATAATCATGTCAGAGCAAAGGTACTTTGAGCATTAATAAGCGACAAGACATGTCAGAAAAATTTAGAAACCTGAGCCCAGGACATAATTTTGGAAAAAACCAAGATACACGAAAAATGCAGATAAACATGAATTCTGTGGATACGACAAAAACTGGGATTTTAACGCAGTCCAGGAAAATCTGCCAGAACCGGAAAATCCCGGATTCAGGCAGAAACCCAGATGCAGAAAATTAAGCAATGAATGGACAATGAACCAGGACTCGAAAAATCCACCTATGTTGGAAAATCTCGAAATCAGGTCAAAACCTGAATTTTCATTAAAAACCAATTTTAAACTCAAGCCTCAAGGCAAGACCAAAGCCAACAAGAACAACATCTCAGGACCTTGAAAAGACAAGTAGAATAAAATCAAAGGTCAAAAGACATCTCAAAAATAGGGTCCCTACTCTAAGTGGGGCGTGTGTGCAAAACTGCACAACAAATGGTGACTCTGCTGGAGAAATGCTCCTAAGCATTTCAATGATAAACTGGAATCAAGAACCCAGAACTTATGGTTTCAACTCACCTATCCTGCCACAACCACTATTTAAAACAAAGAACCTCCTAGTCACCCAGACTATCTTACACCAGGGTCAAAATGTGTGTAAATGCGTTCATTACCTTCTTTTAGCTATAGCAAGAATTGAATTTGGCCTGAACAAGCTATGTAAAGATTTATACTTTAAAAGCAACCTGGATAGAGCCTTGCTGCTAGTCAGGCATCCATAGCCCTAACGAGGTTATCGCTGCAATTCTCCTGGACATAGCTCTACTACCAGCCAAGCGTCTATAGCCCCAGTAGAGATATCCAGATCCCCCTGATAAGCTGAATTCAAGATTTATCTTTTCTGTTTCTTTTTGTTTTTTTTTTGCTGCTTGTCTTTTTACTGCTTTCACTTCAACCTGTGAACAATGAAGTTCACACTCAGGGATGAGAACCGTAGTGGCACTAGATCAGAAAAGGATTTTTCACTTGTTCAAACTTCATGAGGACCTTATGCAACTTTAGATATCTTTAATATTTAAACTTATGAGACCCTAATGTATTCTTGTTCAATCTGACTAGAAGACCCTTTGCTTCAACACAAGGATAAGTGACATTGGGTAGAGAATTCATACCATGATGTTCTGGAAAGATGATTAGAGTTTGTAAGGGAAATACTAAGGACATCCCACCTACTTTGTCACCACTGTCATACAAATGCAACCAGGGATCCCCAAAAGAGAAGGAACTAAAAGCCAGAGCAAAACCAACCAAAACACACAAACCAAAGCAGAACAAAACAAACCAAAAGGAAACCTAATCTAACCAAAGAAAAACAACAAAAAGCAACCTAAGCTAACTATATACAAAGCAGGGAGCTGAAAATAGCTCAGGACTGAAAACAATGTTTTGAATACTGCCCATTGATAGGCAGTGGAATATCATCTCCCGTGAGAGTGTTCAGACGGAAGGCATTATCTCCAAGTATTTCAGCAATCTGATATGGGCCAAGACACAGTTTATCAAACTTCTCATGATTCCCTTTTCAATCATGAGGTTTATCTCAGTATAGGACAAGGTCAGAAATCCTAAAGGCTTTGACTTAAGCCCTCCTATCAAACCGCCACTTAACTACCCCCTGATGTTTGGAAAAATTCTCAAGGGCATTGTCTCATTTCTCCTCAAGGTGTAATAGTTATGTTAACCTAGCCTCCCTTCTATCCCCCTCTTCATAAAACTCATTTATAAACTATAAGGTTGGGATCTTGAGTTGAATAGGGAATACTGGCTCCAGACCATATACTAAGTGATAAGGAGATGTTCCAATGGACGACTTAAGTCTTGTATGATTTGCCCAAAGGGAAAACTGAAGCTGGGTGTGCCAGTCTTTTGGGTTCCTCTCTAATAGCTTACTAATGACAGTTGATAAGTTCTTATTAAAGGACTCTGCTAAGCCATTACCCTAGGGATAATAATTGGACACAGACTTCACAATAATGCCATGATCAAAAGCCCAATTTGAAAATTTTAAATATGCAAAAGTAGGACCATTATCACAGACAACAAAAATAGATCATCCAAATCGATTAAGAATAGCAGATTATAGAAAATCAATCACTACGTTAGATATACATTGCCTACAAGTGAAAGCTTTGGTCCATCTTGTGAAATAATCAGTAATAGTGAGAATGTACCTATGTCCTGCAGAAGATGGTGGGATGATGGGGCCTATGAAATTCATACCCCATTGGGCAAAAGGTCTTACCTCAATGACCGATTGGAGTGGAAGTGATGCATACCTTTCCTTTGTTGCTGCAGTCTGGCAGGTGTGACAAGTCCGTACATGATGGTGAATGTCTTTGAACAGTGTGGGCCAGTAATATCCTACTCTTAAGATCTGGTTTGCTGTGGCAATTATAGAACCATGGCCAGTGCCATATCTTTCATGAAATTTATTCATCACTCTTTCAGCTTCCTATTTCCCAAGACACCATAGATAAATGTATTTATGATTTTTCTTATATAGAACAACTCCTTTTAACATGAAACTATCACTCTTTAATTGTAGAGCCCTCATTTGCATAGAATTAAGATGGCCTGGAGATCATTGGTTCAGCAAATAATAAATTATGTCATCATACCAACCATCTGGGGAAACCTCCTCGACATTATAATTTTGAACAGTCAGTTTAGGACCAGTTTTAGCCATAGTCTAAGTGAGTCCTTGCTCTCTTACCAGCTTCATGGGCTGGATCTCAATATCGTACTCTTGTAGCATTGTCACCCATTTAGCTCTACGCTCACCTAATTCATTTTGCATCAAAAGTAACTTGACTACAGGATCTAGGACAACTGCATAAACTTTATTCCTGAGGATATAATGCCTGAATTTCTTTACTGCTCTGACTAGGGCATATGTCTACTTTTCCACACTCGGATATTTCAACTCAGCATCTTTTAATGGTGCACTCATAAAAGCAATAGGATGGTCATTTCCCTCATTAGACTTTTGAGTTAACATTCCAACACATGAATGGTCTGAAGCAAATAAATAGATGCAAAAGGGTTTACTGTAATTAGGACTTACCAATACTGGAGCATCAACAATGGCTCTTTTGATTTCTATAAATGCTTCCTTCGCTTCCGTAGTCCATTCGATCTTAGCATCCTGTTTCAGCATTGCATTTAGTGGTTTAACAAATTCAGCGAATCCATTGATGAATTTTATGATGAAGTTGATCTTGCCAAAGAAGGACTTCATCTCCTTTTTTCTAGTAGGTGGCTGAATCTTCAGTATAGCCTCCACTCTTTCTAGATCAATAGCGATTCCCTTTTTTGATATGACATGTCCGAGCAACTTTCCTTCTGTTACTCTGAAAAATACATTTTTTAGGATTCAAGGATATGCCAAATTCCCTGTACCTTTAAAATATTTTGTGCAAATATGAGATGTGATCCCCTCTATTTTTTGAAAAAATAGTCAGGTTTTCCATATAAATGATGATTCATTTGTCAATGATATCTTTAAAGGCAATATCCATAGCCCTTTGAAATGTGGCTCCTGCATTGATGAGTCCAAAAGGCATCCTCCTGTAGACAAAGGTACCCCATTTAGTTGTGAAAGTGGTCTTATGCCTATCCTCATACTGAACCATTACTTGATTGTACCCTGAATAACTATCCAGAAAGGACATCATCTGAGATCCATTAACCACTTGAAGTACTTCATCCAACGAAGGAACTAGATAATTGTCCTTTTTTGACAATCTATTTAAATTCCTGAAATCAACACAGAGCCTAATTTTTCCATTCTTTTTCCTTATTGGAACCAAGTTTGCTACCCATGTTGAATGCCTGACAAGAAATATAATTTTGGTAGACAGTAACTTCTGAACTTCTTTCTATATAAGTGGTTCCAACAACGCGTTGATAGGTCTCTGCCTTTGCCTGAAAGATTTAGCACCTAGCTTCAGAGGCATAGTATGAGTTATGACTGATGTATCATAGGTTTTCAAGTCTTCGTAACCCCAGGCTACTATATCTGGAAAGCTGTGTAAGGCTTCAATTATTCCTTGCCTTTCTTTTGGAGTGCATACCTTGCTAATGAAGATGTTAGCATTGTCCTCAGTTCCCAAATTGTGAGTATCGCAATGTCCATTGATAGACTCTTTCTTAGACTCTTGCTCCTGATCTCTAATCTTATCCATATCAAAGATTCACTCCAACTGTACCATTCCTCTTGGAATAGTATTAGACTTCAGATTCATTACTTCTAAATCTAGTTCTGCTTCAAGAGGTTTTACTTCATCAATGATTTGGGAAGCAAAAATGTTTGTATTTGTGATAAACTCTAGAATATGCTTGTCATCTTCAAACACCTGAAAGTTGGTAACATTGTCTAGGACTGATGGCACAAGAGTCAATTCTACAGTGAATTTCTTTAAACCTGATAAAGATAAAGGCTGCAGGGTGCTTGCTGCCTGAGCCAGAGAATTTGCAGTTTGATTCTTCTGTCATGGTATCAGTTGAATATTGAAGGCATCAAATCCCTCAATGAGGTCCCATACTCTATGCCTATAATTAGTCATTCTCCTATCATGGCATGAATACTGTTTCCTTACTTGCTTAATTACTAACTCAGAATCACCAGAAACTTGCAAAATTTTAACCCTTTTCTTAAGTGCCATGAGAAGTCCATGAATTAACACTTCATACTCTGCTACATTATTAGTACAGTAAAATTGGAGTCTATGGGCTGCAAAGAATTTTTTACCTTTTGGACTGATCAGCTCGAACCCTGCCCCAACTCCATGTTTGGATTTGGATCCATCAAATTTGAGAGTCCATCATTTAGCAATGGTAGTCCTCTTTATCATATCTTTCGGCTTATCAGTGCTGGAGGATTCCTCAGACAGTATTGATTTCTTATTTTCACACCCTTCCTGAGAATTTCACACCTTTTTCAGTGTTGGATTTAAACATCTCTGTACTCGTTCTACTATTTTCTGGCACAGACAACACTCCAACTCTAAATGGGAAGCATTATGAACTCTACACCAATTAGGTAAGAGTAACTCTTCAAAGTTTGTCTTTTTTCCTAGGTGAATTTGATCTTCAACACACTATTTGATGAATTCTTGGAAACTGTCTAATAGGCTGATCTGATTATCTGCAGATTCTTCTTCTTCCTCAATTGATTCTGTCAAAATAGCAACATGGTTGGATCCTGTCTCTGCATCAATAGGCATCGTATGTAGCATCAATACCTCCTCTGAGTCTAACTCCTCATACTGAGCTGATAGCATATAATTTCCCATGCCTACTTTTGATATCAGGACTTTTGTTGAAGTATTTTGGTACTCTGTAATCATATATTTCATCCTTGGTTCTCTCTCAATTCTAATCTGATTTGGTACTCCTTTCCAAGGAAGCCACATATGAGAGTGATCAGTAGACACATATCCATTCAAGGCCTTAGTAAAATCTCTTCCTAGAATCAAACCATATGCATCAGGGATATCAGCTACTTGAATATTGATAACCTGTTGAATCCTTGGGTCGAAAGCTATCTGCATGTGAATCATATTTAATTCTCTCACCACATTTACTTTAGTTCTATCCAATTGAGTTACTTTCTTCTGAGTGTCAATAGGTGTAATCCCTAAAGCTCTATAAACTCAAAATGGCATCACATTGGTGGAAGCACCAGAATCCAGTAAACAATTATGTAGATTCTTACCGAATATGCGTACAAAAATAAAAAATGGTGGGGTTTCTGTCTTCCCTTAGAACAAAGTTGGCTGAGTATCTACCTGAGCCACTTGAGTCTTATCCTTTTCCTTTCCTTTATCTCTTGGAAAAAAGTTAGTCCGACTATGGGCCTAATTTTGTTTCTTCACGGGCTGAGAACTAGAAGTCTTACTGATATCATCACCAGAAGGTTTATCCAAAGACATTGAATGTGCATCATAAGTACCTAAAACTGCCTTTCTAATTGTAGGGAACCTGAATAACTCAAATACTGAAAGATTTACCTTTAATTTTTTAAATTCCTCAGTGATATATAAAGCCATTTGCTCCTCATTCATATCAGTGGAGACTTCCCTAGGAGGTTCCTCCACCTTATCTTTGCCTACTTGAACAACCTTCTCCTTCTGTAGATCAGTTTGAGTTGGTCTTTCCATCAAAAGGTATTGTTTGGAAATATGTGGATAGGATGGATTATTATTAGCATTAGGATCTGGAGGGACATTGAAATTATTAGGAGGAATGGAAGTGGTGAAAGGTCACCCAGCCTGTGGGCATCTATGAGGCATATCTCTTAAATCATATCTTTTACGCTGCCTCTGGAACATCTATACCTCTTCAACATAAGCCTCTTCCTGATCTAGAGGGCCATTATCATTAATTTCTTCCTCATTGAATAATCAAGCAACCTCATCTCCATTGCAAATTTGATCTATTTTGTCTTCATGAGAATCAGATTCTTCTTCTGGTACATTTTCCTTATTTGCTGGGAAGGGAGCATGATTTAATACTAGCACAAGAGAGTCATAAGGTGTGGAGGGAACAATCTCCTGTCCATTTGCATTATTTTCTACCTCATACTGGAAAATGGAGGTGGTAGTTTGGAATTTTGGACATTCTAACTCTAAATGTTGGCTTGTCTTATGAAGCCTACACCATCCTGATAGGGCAGCTTCAGCCAAATATACACCACTAAGAGGCTTGTCTTGACTGACTGGTTGATTTGTAGATTGGTTGACAATTTGATTAGCTAATTGATCCAATGGGGTGGGGACTCCTCTATTATTAGGTCTTGTATTCCAAGTCCTGCTCTGTCCCTGTGATTGCCTCTTATCAAATCCTGATCTACTACCTTGTCCTCTATCAAAATTCTGTCTCCTATCATTATTGAACACTCTGTCATTGTTGTAACCCATATCCTGATTATATCCCTTGTCATTGTGGAATCCTCTCTCATTACGATGTCCTCTGTGAAAATTTTTTCCTTGTAGAAATTATCTATTATGATTGGACTGTATACTCTTCTGGGTAGCTTGTAATTGGTTGTTTTGATTCCTTAGGTAGGCCACCTCTAGATTTAGCTTCTTTATCTGTTCAGCCATTTCATCAATCCTCTCCCTATTTGGATCTCAATAAGGGATCTAGTTTGGATTACTCTGAGGAGAGACAAGCATTGTAGTAGATCTCATAGACTGATGCAACACCTCATAATTCTACATATAAGCTCGAAAACTATTTGGTTGTGGCTAATACATAGGTTGGTTAACCTACTGCTAAAGAAAATTCATCATAGGGGAGACCTGGCTCATGGGAGGACTAGGGTGGAGTACCAAAGGTAGCTGAGGTACTAGATTCATGATTGGGGTATGATTAGCAAGCACATGATTCACTGCCTAAACTTGATTGGGATGTGCAACTGGTCCTAAAGAAGGCAATGGTCTAGTCAAATGTTGTCTTAGATCTGTGCTAAGCTTAACAGCTTCCGTATAAGCATCAGTTAGGGTAGCTGGGGATTGGGTCTCCACTTTAGAAATATTGTTGTAAGGTTGTCCAGGGCTTCGTAATAGACCCCTAGGGCTGTATTATTATCTAAGACATAAGAATATTGAAGTCTGGTGTATGCACAATGGAACCTATTATTGAAACTGGATATTGGTTCATTAACCTCTCTCTTTACTTTGGTGAATTGCAGATATAATTCATTGGCACTGATAGGTATCCTGAACTTCTATAAAAAGGCAGTCTCAAGATTGTTCTAGTTAAGAATTGAACCAGCAGGGAGGTGATTATACCAGTAAAAGGCCTCTTCTCCTAGTGAATAAGGAAACAACCTACAGGCAACATCCTCATGAACAATCCCTCTGTCTTTGAGACAGGTTTGGAAAATTCTTATGTGTTCTTCTGCAGTCTTGTTTGGGTCATTAATGTGGAATTTTGAATAGAAGTGCTTAGGGTTCTTAGACATAACATTGTAAGCATGAAAAAATAGGGGAAATGGATTATTAGCAAGGAAGGCCATTGGAAAAAGTGGGGGATGTGGTTGGTTAATGTTTGGTTGGGGTTGTTGAATGGGAGCTGCCTCAGGGATGGGTATGGTTTCGACTTCAGGAAGAGAAGATGCCAAGGAAATAGGTGAAGGGATGGGTGATGATGATTCTCCCCTTTCTCGAGTCCTTCTTAACCTAGAGTGGAACTGTAATTCTTGTAAATCTTCTTCTCCTGGGGTGGATCTGGTACTTCTTCTATATCTCTTAGGAGAGATTATGTTTAAGAAACGATCCAGTGTTCTCATTTTGGCCCTGCTTCTAGCGCCAATCTGTTGATGGTGTTTTCTGCACAGCAACTCAGACAAAATACAATATTATATCTCTCTTGAAAGGTAATCCTCAATAATAAATAACTAAAAATCACCTCAAGGTCTTTCGGGTGTCAGGTCATGACGATGCATAAACAACTCAGATAATATGTGAAATGTTGGTAATCACAATCAGACCTTACTACAAGCAAATTGTATCTTTCCAATTTATCAAATAATAATCTTAATTCCTAAATCTAACCAGATGATAAAGAAACAACAAAATATAAAGGGTGCAAAGATATGATAAGATCTAAAATATTTCTAGAATGAACAATAAAAATGACAGATATCTCGAATGGACCAATCTCAAATAACCAACTCTTGCTTAACCCACAATGTGATATCACAAGAACAGTGCAATCTTCGAAGGTATATAAATTTTCAAATCATAGATATTCATCAACTAAGCACATATAAATATATGGTCCAGGTTGACTTCACCAGCCTACTACAAATAGATAGTTACTTGGAGTATAGACTAAAGATTGCTACTTCCAAATATGAAATCATAAACATCATTTACCAAACCAATTCAGTTCTAAACACTAAATCCTAGATATTTAAGCAATTTGAAAGATGAAACAATAGGAACCATGCACGATGAACTAATATAAGAGATTTCACCAGGAAAACCACAATGTCTTTAATTGCATTAGATCATCAAAATGCTTCAACAATTCCACTGTTCTGTTACAATCTTTGCTTCAAGAACTAAATACTGAAAAATGATCTAACTCAACTATATCAAACTCTGACTCTTACTCTTCTATCCTCCTATTCCCCTTTTACAATGAGGTAGGAATTCCTTTTATAGAGAATTCACAAACATGTCAGCCTAGCCAACTCTTACAAAATAAAATTAGCCAAAACAAGTCGGCCTTAGGAATTTCAAAATAAGGCACACATTAAATGTCGATACATTATCAAGGTCGGCCTAGACACATTCCTCAATGTAGCCCAGATCAACATATGCCCTATAATAATAGGGAAGCACAAATCTCAAAATGGACATTAACTACCGCCTCCCTTATCCTTACTCTGAGCCAATGATCCATGAACTCTCAAAAATATTTTATCTAGCTTGGTGACAGGTGGCAAGGGCAAGATCTTAAGCTGACATTCGATGGAGCCAATCTCCTCTTTTGACTGTTTAACAGTTTTATTCCAATCATCCTTGTGAGCCTGATACTTATCCATCACTGCCAAGTAGGTTGCTGCATCATCCAGTTGGTGTCCTGTTATGACATTTTTAGAATCTAGGGCATAAACATCATGCCACCATTCCCTTAATTGCTCTAGGCTTAGATACTTAGGAGAAATTTTCCTCTTGCCAGTCATAATCTCAAATAATGCAATGCACCCACCATATACTCTAGTCAAGTCACTATCTATCAGCTTCTTTCATTTATGAATCTTCCTCATGGCCTTTTTCTGAAACTGCAAAGCCTCAAACTATTCCCAAGGTTCATTAAGTTTGGAGGAAGGAAGGATCCCATCTATAGCCAACTATTTTTTTACATATTCCATGATTACTTTGGACTTCTGCAACAAAAGATTGATGTCCTTATCTTGGGATAGCACATGTTCCAACAAGTCTTTGGCTCTAACTGCATTCTTTCCAACTAAAAGGACATCCTTTATTGCATTGTCTCTTTTCACTTGCACATCCTTCAACCAATCTATTGCAGTCTGGGTGGAAGCCTTCATCTTTTCAATTTCAGAAATGGTTTCCTTGGGAAAGAAACCAAGAGTAGCAGAGGAAGATGGGTGGAGAGATTGCAGAGGTTTCATTACATCTTCTAGAAACTTCTTAAGCCTCTCATTTTCCTTTCTAAGTTCATGTTTAGACTGAGTTTCCTTCCTTAATTTGTTGATTATCACTGCACTGGACCCTTCATATTCTTCAATATCCTATTCCATAGAATCCGGTCCTAGATTAATAGTCTGCACATTATAATCTTTTTTGGTGAGCTCCTCTTTAGTTTTAACCGCAGCAGGGGTGGCAATGTGAATGACCCTATTACTCGCTTCATCTCTTTCTATCCTTTAAACCACCTTGGCCATCTTTTTATTCTTTCCTTTACCAATCTTAGCTAACATCTCATCCCAATCTAGAGGAGTGTCTTCAACAATGACTTGTTTCTTCCTTGCAATCTCATTTTCTAACCAATCCGAAACAACAGGCTCCACCTGGATTTCATCTATTTTCACCTCTGCATGTGGTTCTACGGTTTCATCCTTTTCTTTTTTAGGAGACTGCTCACCTTGATCACGTGATTCAAGTTCCTCCTCTTGCACAGACGATGGGGTTCTAGTAGGGATATCCTCCTTTTTAGGTGATCGATTTCCTTTGCTACTCTCCAGAGAATCCTCATATTACACTAATGGAGAAGGATGCTTTTCTTCCTCTTCAACTTCAAGCTTAGCTGCCGCACCAAAGAGTTCTCCCTCCTTGAATGGCTCTATCTCTCCACTAGTCTCTTGCTCTTGATGGGCTGCTTCCTCAGGTGAACTCGGTGAAGGGGAAGTAACCTTAGGTAGCTCCACAACTGGTGTCTTCGGAAGAGGGTCCATCTTTTGCATAGTCTCCTTAGGAGATGGAGTCCTTGATGTCCTCGTATAAAATTTAGTCTTTTCCCCTAAACTTTCTACTTCAACAATAGGAGTCTCATCTTTGGAAGCCTCCTGACCTTTTCTCTTTGAAATCCTAGTTGTCCTTGTCTTCTTTGGCTGTGGAGGAGCATCTTCTTCCTCTGCTTTTTCAAATTCCTCTTCTTCAAAAGACTTGCCTATTTTCAAAGCTTGGCTTCTTTTCTTTCCCTTTGGTTTTCTTTTCAGTTTTGGCTCACTTTCTTGAAGACCTCTAATTTTAATTTTGAAGGGTGATCTCCCTTTAGTTTTCCCTTTGGGGTCATCTTCCCCGGATTCTTCTGAAGTGCACATAGGATTGAGATTTCCCATCAAATTAAAGGTACATGGTACCTTCTCACTTTCCAACTCCCAAACCTTATGCTTCAACCATGAAGTAGTAAACCTCATGATAGAGGCCATTAGATCCTCTAACTCAGTTACCTCATCATCATTCCAGTTTATCTATCCAATTGATCTGTCCTTAACGGATGCATATGCATGGTCTTGCACCAGATTCCCGTCATCTTCTAGCTAGTTGGGGATCAACTTGACATTATATTTCCTAATCACATCAACCGAAAGCCTAGAGTACCTTTTCTTCCTTGCCTCAAAATCATCCTTGATATTTGCCCAATAGTCTTCTAGGTCATCCTTATGACGGTATTCTTTGGTGGCCTTCTTCTGTGCTTCCCCAGTGATATCAGAGTTTGTCCTCTTGGAGTGGAAGGAGAAACCATGAGCTGCCAATTCATCCCTTGCTGCATGTGCCGATTAGAATGAAGGGCACACCTTAGCTATACCAATTCTAAGAGGGAAATCCCCACCAAAACCTATTTTATGCTTTGCCTTTTTGACAATTGCATCAAATTCACATATCTATCTCACAACCTCCAACAACACAATATGGTCAGTAGGGTACCTAGGTAACTTGTATGGAGCAGCTTGGCATCCATCAATTCTGATGTAAGAGAAGGTGGGAAACTAAATGAACCAAGCCCCATACTTTTTTATCAACTCCTTCGCTCCATATGACAATCTCACATGCTCGGCATTTTGAAGTAGCCTAGTGATATACATTGTAAAAGCTTTGTTTGCTCTCCTATAATCCAGGTGTCCTAGGTGCAATTCTGGGTAAATGTTATAAATTACATCTTTTTCAAATGTTCCCTATGGATTCAAACCCCTATATGGGTAGAATCTAGTAAACACATACACCACAGAAGAAGACATGGTGAACTTCTTTGTTTCTAGAACATCTTTTAATTGCTTACCAATCACAGCACTAATAAGTCCTGCCTAATGGTAATTGGTACCTTGCTCAATCTTGCTGATCACATGGACCATCCAGTTTTCCAACACCCCAACATTCTTCAAACCTGTTACTCTGCTCAAAAATCGGATTGCCTCATATATGTCTGACCTGAATTTACCCCTATATAATTGCTTAGGTAGTTTTGAAAAATGGGACTTTGGTTTCTCCAACCAGGAATTAATCATTTGTTGGGCTTTAGTGGGCTCATTCTCATAGTAGGTTTTAGCTAGATCCATGTTCAGGGCACACACAGATGGAAAATCCAGCATATCAAAAGCTTGAGCAATAGAAACGGGATTGAAATTGTCCAAGACTCTCCCCTCAGTGCTAACAACCCTTTGTGTGTTGAAGTCATACTGTCGGGCACACTCTAGTATCAACTCATAGCACTGGATTGCAGGAGGGAACCCCGACACATGAACTAATCTGGACTTCATCATTCCTTGTCTTAGGACTGATAGATCCTTCTGAACTATTCTTTCTTTGAATTCCTCATATCGCCATGCCCCAACATTGGTGTCAGAGACCTCAGACCACATAGAAGATACCTTGCTGTCAGACAGTTGACTCTTGGTATCTAGTCTTAGTCTTTCTACCTCTGTGATGGAAGATCCCTTTGTATCACCTTTGGACTTTCCTGCAGTAGCCTTGCTTGATTCATCCTTTATTAACAAAAGAACGTCATGAGCACCCAATTATCATACATATTCCAATCAAAGGGTTAGCATAAAATCACATGAAGCAAATAAGAACTAGATCAATAATCGCCAATCTTTGAAAATCTAGAAAAATAAAGCAATCCAAAAAAATAGGGTAAACTAGGAAAATCCAGTCAGGGCAGAATTCAGAGAAATCTGACCCAGATGGATTCCTATTGCCAAGAAACCATGCACCAAATAGTTCATTAGTATGGACAAAAGTTATGTAATTATTATGAAATCCACCCATTAGCAACAAGAAATAATCATTTAGCACTTTACCCCATTAGTCCTAGCCTCAAGAATCGAAAAGAATGAATTCAGGCAGGAAAACCAAAAAAATATGGGTAGGATAGTTTTTTGCGGATGGTTCAAATATTCCAGAATTCGCTATACTCCGAAGACTCGACAGACATCAAGAAAATCTGGGCGCACGAAAATTCCATGGACACCTCGAAAACCCAATGAATGTTAACATGCAAACCATAGACTGTATGATTATGTAAGACCCCGCTATTTGGATTCCAATGGTCATAAAATCCATCCTAATAAGAAAACTCGAAATGCACATGAATCTGAATTTCAAAAGAATTCTGAATGACTAACCCTCAAGTTGAAACAACGATGCCCAAAATCCAATAACCAGACCCTGGGCATGAAAGCCTGGGTAAGCTTAGAATTTCAAGAAAAACTATCATTGAGGTGATCAATCATCACGCACAGGGATTCCTTAATGTATGAGTAGGTTGGGCTAAACATAAAACATGAAATCACGATAACCCTACCAAACCTGGTAAATTTAGGCAAATGAACTGAAACCCTAATCTTCACAAAATATAGTGAATTGCATGCCTAGAAGGCAAAATCCTACCCAAACGTATCTACAAGGATACATCCGACACTCAATTGATAGACAAAAACACGCATAGTGTGGGTGATAAAATCTAGTGAAGTAAGTCGAATCCTAGCTTGATAAATACAAAATGACAAAACAAGCAAAAGCTGACCCAGAATGACTATCAATTGACCCAAAAGATTGGATCTAAGTGCAAACAAAAAGAAGTGGCCAGCATCGACTTACCATGGATGGGTCTAGATGAGGCTTGAACTCGAAGGAGTGATTGTAAAACCATGTGCCCTAGTGATGAAAAACCAACTAGCACTCAAGCAAATCACCCACAAGCAACTTGAATTCAGCAATCGAAACCTCAAATGAAGAATCTTGAACTCCAGAGCAAGCAGTTAGTAAATAATGAGATCAAAATGATGCCCCAAAAGATCTTAAATCCATCCATAATCGTGTCTGAGCAAAGGTACTTTGAGCATTGATGAGCGACAAGACATGTCAAAAAATTCTAGAAACCTGAGCCTAGGATAGAATTTTGGAAAAAACCAAGATACACGGAAAATCTAGATAAACACGAATTTTGAAGATATTCCAGAAACTGGGATTTTAATGAAGTTTGGGATTTTAACATAGTCCGGGAAAATCTACCAGAACCAGAAAATCCTAGATTCAGGCAAAAACCCGGATTCAAAAAATTAAGCAATGAATGGATAATGAACCAAGACTCAGAAAATCCGCCTGAGCTAGAAAATCTTGGATTCAGGTCAAAACCAGGATTTTCATTAAAAACCAATTTTAAACAACTCAAGCCTCAAGGAAAGACCAAAGCCAACAAGACCAACATCTCAAGACCTCGAAAAGACAAGTCAAATAAAATAAAAAGTCAAAAGACATCCCGAAAAGAGGGTCCCTACTCTAAGTGGGGCATGTGTGCAAAACTGCACAACAAAAACCCATAAAAAGGGAAGTCAAAATTGAAGAAAACTAAACGCAATCAATTGCAAACTCCTCTCCTCAATGTGCATGATCAAAGACCTCCAAAACTAATGTAAAATTGAGGTCATGTCTTAAAAACCTCAATGAAAAATGGCCTCAATCAACAAGATCTCCAAAAGATTGAGAATTGACTCCAAGTCAAAGAAAACAAAATACTCTAGATCACTCCCACTGAATTGAGTTCTACTTCACTTGTGTTTTTTACATGACTTTGGGGAAGGGTAACTATTTGATTTTAAATATTAAAGATAATTAGTTATGATTATTTTAATATTTAGCATGTGATAGTCCTACCTTTTTGGATTACATGGTAATTATTGAGGTAATTAATGAAATATTACCTTTAATATTTAATTACATTGTCAATCTTGTTAAGAATCATGCAAAAAATATAAGTGAAGTAGAACTTCACTTCAAATTCAAATGATAATTTTGAACTTGACACCCAAATCTTCCTTCAAACTCATGACTCTTGATCATTAGGTTGACTAACTTTAAATTCAAGACCATGTCATTAATAATGTTAAATGATTTTATTTAAAAGATGGAAAAAAAATCCCATTAAAAGGATTAGGGAAGAGAGTAAAAAAAGTCTCAAACCATACAAACCTCCTCATTATTTAGTTTTCATTTTGGGAGAAACCTATTGCTAGCCACCATTGACTAGGGCTTGGAGCTCGAACCCATCATTTCTTTTCTACTTTTGAATATTTCCATGGAGATCTAGGAATAAAATACAGAGGTAAACTTTTTTTAACACGAATCTAGGTAATGTTCCTCATTTTGAAATCACATTCAAGATTTCATTCCATGACTTTACTCAACTTTCTCTGATGCGTTAAACTTTGTTTCACTTTTCTATTGCTACTATCTTGTTTGAGGCTACCATGGATGCCTTGTGAGCTTTCTGTACACGGGTTTTGAGATAATTTTTATCAGCAAACTTTGGTAAGTTTTTGAAACTCATCATTTCCTATTTTATTTGTAAAAGATGCTCAACTTGAGCTTAAGAAACTACAAAATGAAGGGAACCCTTTTCTTTTCTCATTCCTTCCTATTTTTTGATGTCTTTTATCAGCATAGTTGTGGCCTTTATTTCTATGTTTTGCAGCTACTTCATTTAACTTTTTAGAAAAAAGGGGTTTGGAAACCCTTCAATATTTGACACACTATGAAGTTTATTTTTTATGTAACTATTGACCATCCTCTAACCTTGTATTCTCTTTTAGAAAAATCATTTATGGCCACCATGGATGCTTTGTGATCTTTGAGGGTTCTTTCTTGTTTTTCCTATATGTAACACATGATGTAATATTTTTTCATTTTTTATTTGGAAAAACAAAAGAAAAAACCTTTATATAAGAGGTCACAACCTACTAAAGTATTGGGAATTTTATTTCTATGTGTAATACTATGTAATAGTGGCCAATAGTGTCATAATCACCTTTTCTATGATAAGTTCATGCAAGATCATAATATGAATGAGATCTCATGAGAGGGTGGTCAGTTAAAACAATAATTATCTCAGTCGACTATTCCACAAGAGAATACTACCATTTTCCTTTAACTAGCCACTCTACACTAAACTCTAGTAGGGTTTGTTGCATAAAACTAACTGTGTTTTGCTCTTTTCTTGTGGAATATTTTGTTGTCCTGAATGATTGTTTCTATTGGTCACTATTTGCATCTAGACTGTAATGAGTCTAATGTCTATGGAGCGAGTATTAATACAATAGGAATTTGATGAATAAGATGAGGGGTTGTAAGTATATGCACACAAATTTTTACTACTACACATTTCCTTTCATATAATTAACTCACTTTATTCAATATATCTTCCATTTGATTCATGAAATCTATTACATCCTTTACTTCAAAAATATTGTGTTGAGCTTTGAATGTGAACTTTAGCAATGTTTTGTTGACTGTCCTTCATCCATCACAATGCTCATTGTTGTCCTTTACTTCAAAATTAAATGATAAATGATTAAATACATTGACATTTTGGTTCTGATATAATCATTCAAAAGTGTTACTCACTACTCACTGTGATTCCAAGTATTGTTGTTCTTGGCATGTGTTAGTTTTCATTGATGAGCAATATGTCCTTCATTCCTTACTACACCACCATTTCTATTCTTTGTGACTCTTAGATAAGTATTTTTCCTATGGAAACCTATCATGGCATCTTAGCGTTCATGTCTCAACTATATGCTTGGTTATCCCACTTATGGTAACTCCACTTTGTTTTTTCAAGATAACTTTAGTCTTTGTCAAACTTGTATTATGCATTGTAATTTTGATTGTATATGCAAAGTCTTTTGATGACTATTATTTTACCCATTGTCACTTCATTAAGTACAAACATTGTCCCCTTCCATTTTATCCTTTTGATAATAAACAAAGTTCATTGTCCCCTCAAGGATATTGTATTTATGTATATGTTTGTTTTTATCTTAGTGTTATGTGCTAGGATCAACCCTTGTGGGAGCCACATTTTCCATTATACATAACAAATTTGAGAAATATTTGTTGATTGACATGACAACAATATCTTTGTTCATCTAAATGATATGATTATACCTGTACCTACACACTCAACAAAAAAGTTAGATAAAATAGTGAAGTTCAATGTTCATCTTGATGATTAAATGCCATTTGATTCTCTGACTTGAATTTTTGAGCATATTTGATATTCATTATTCTTTTATTTGATTTCAGCTATAAGGTAGCAAGTGTTTCCTTGATTAGATATGCATAGAATAATGAATGTAACCCTAAGATCTAACATCAATATTCTTTCACCCTTGCAATTTTTCTCCTGGAGCTGCACCTAGACAACTCAACAATGTTAGTACAATCTTCAACAACAAGATTTTTCATTCACTAGGAAATGATGGGTCCCATCTCTAATTTTATGCATATCTTTTCTTGCATTTATTCTTGCTATTTTATATCTTTTCAGATACAGTTACTCCCATGACTTGCATGGGACTTTTGATCACTTTTTTGATCTTCAAAGAATAAGACAACAACACTATATACATTTTCATTTCTAAATGAATGAAATATAGAATTACCATGCAATTTTTGTAATCACTTTCTATTGTAAAATATTGCACAATAAGAATTGAACTTCATTTGAAAACTTCATGTGCAAATTATAATGATTAACTAAATTTTATTCTAGTACCTTTCACCTTTGAGGTAGTCATGCATTCCAGCTCTACCAAAATGAGTTGTAAGTGAAATTTTGGTAACAAGACCTTCATTAACACCAAGGAATTCGTGGCTTTTTTTCTTAAGAGAAAAGGTGAATAATATCAAATAATTTTAAAGGAGAGAAGATAAAAATGAAAGAAGAGGACATGGAAAAGGCAACAGTTGAGTTCTTGGCTAAGGTAAATTTTGATATATCAAATGTGACCCCTAAGAAAGGAAGGTAGATAGTAATAAATAGTGATTATTTTTTTCTTGAGGGATGGGACATATCCTCAACAATAACCTTTTATATTTTGAGAAGACAAGAGGGAGATGATCTGATCCTTACCTTTGAGGAGAAATTAGAAAACATTGTACTCTGGTTCATGTTTTAATCCCAAACATGAGACCCTAGGAATATGGTCTATATACCCTAAAACAAACAATCGATAAATGAAAAGAGATTTCATTAAATTGATTAGAAATATAATTGTGATAAGGCTTGGAGATACAATTTCCCTATAAGAAACATACTTGATAGTGAGCACAACTATGCTAACTAAAGCAATAGTCAAAAAGTTAGAGGTTGATTTGAAGAAAGACAATGATCCAAATGTGAAATTTTTGGAAGAGTAGAATGAATTTTTAAGACTTCTTCCACCTCCTTAAGATATTACAAATGATACATCATCTAGAGAGAAAGAGGAATTGAGTTTAAAGATTAGGGAATTGGATGAAGTAGTTAAAATGATTCAAGAAGTACAAAATGACAAAAGGGTGGAGGGAGATAAAAATTTGATAGATATAATGGATAACCTATTAGGACATAGATTATCATACATGCTCCATCACCTTGAAGGGACATGTAATGGTTACAGTTCCTTAAATAACATTCATTCCATCCATGTATAGGTGAGAAGTAATTTGAGGAGCATCTTAGATATTTGAAGTCCAAGGATGCCAATAATAGGAAAAATGATTGATATTGCCAATTTTTATGCTAACACTCTTGGTGAATTGCTAGAAATTTTGGAAAATTCTAGTGCATTGGAGGAGAACTTGAATTTTCATGAAATTTGTTAGTTGACTCTATAGCAAGTGTTGAATTCCTTTGAGGAATTAGAAGGGGATTTGATGCCAAAAATACTAATAGGAGGAGGGGTAAAGGCATATAAACCATAGAGAGTAGATATCAATAATTTCTTACATCCTATTCTCAATTCTATTTATGTAAACAATAAGTTCGATATGGATAAGTGCAATGTTGATACAGACTAGTTAACAAAACTTGAAGTTGGTTTAATAAGGTTTTTTGAAGCAACTGGTAAAATGGAAAAATGAGGAATAAATTATTCTTAATTGAATTTTTATAGCCAAATAATTGCATTTCTTTGGCCTTCAGATGACACTATTATAGCATGGATCAATCTAATATAACTGAAATAACCATGTGATTACCTAATTTTTATCTTATTCTACATACAAGTTCAAAATATCTTTTATGATGGCTTCTACAACTATTTTGTCTCCAATTATTGTACTTTTTTTATTTTATGAGGTAGTTGTACTTTTATTTTGTTTGGTCACATGAACTAGTTGTCAAATAAAATTATATCATCTCTTCAAGGCTCTAAGCTATTTTTCCCCCTTGCTTCTATAAAAGGGAATTCTAAGCCATTTTTTAGGATCCTAAAAGTTTAAAATTAGGTAGGTTTTGCTTAGATAGGTTAAGTTTTATTATAGGTTTTAGAAAAAGGGTGAATCCAAATGTAAATTCTCTTTATATCAGTATATATAGATTCAAAAGATAAAAATATGTTTTGAAAGATGATTAAATGAAAATTTTCTCCAATGTACATTTTATTTCTCTTAAAAAATAATCAAAGTTCTTTGAGTTCATCTTTGCAATATTGTGCAATGCATGTTTCTTTTATGGCTTCTATTAAAGTAATAGATTAATTTTATATACTTCAAAGTTTGATAATTTTATAACTATTTAGGGATACTTAATAAGAATTCAAGCTGAATTGTAGTATATGACACATTATTACAAGGCAGTAATAATGAATTTCCATTGAGTTTATATTCATGATTGTTGTTTAGGGAGCATTTTTAGGATATTTTTACTTTTTTACCCATTATTTAAGGTGCCAATCAAAGAAAATAAGCTAGTTGTAGGTCTGGGACCATTCAAAATGAAAATATTAATACACCTCTAAATTATGGTAATTTTTTATGTTCTCATGACTAGGAAATAAAGTTTTACAAGGAATTTAGCGAGTATGTGTAGGATCATGATGGGCCAAAAAGTGCCAATATCATGGGTATGTGTAGGGTATGTGGCTGACGACTTGTTTTTACCCAAAATTGATGAAACGAAAAGGGTTTTTAAAGGAGATTCTCAACTTTCAACCAATGTAAATTATGCTTTACTTTGAATTTAATAAATAATTATTATTCATTTTTTATTTGAATTACGACTAAAGTCCTTATTGATAGGTTGATTGAAAAAAATCTATGGCTTTCAAATAGTATCACATTTTTTGAATCAGAAACATGCATAACATTCTACACTTCAAATACTATAAGATTAAAAAAATGAATTTCTTGAAGTTTTGACCAAGTTAAGGTGATCAAACATACCAGTTTTTATATTTTTTAAAAGTTGTAATAAAAATTCATAATTAATTATTTACTTGGAAAAAAATTACAAAAATAATATGCATCACATCGGGACATGAGTCCTCTACTTATATCTAAAATATTATAAAAAAATATTATCATTTTATTGTGGTTAGGTTGGTAAGATAGACACCTACTTATTTTTTCCCTAAAATTTAAGTACTACTGCATTGAAATTTCAAATTTTCACCAAATAGATTTTTTTAAATAAACCTAGTAGTTTAGAAACTGCATTCAATTTGCTACAAATTCTATTCTCACATATTTTTGAAATAATATAGATAAATTATTCAAACTTTTACATCAAGTTGCCTAACTCTCATTTTTCTAAATTTTTGGCCACTTAAGGGCTTGTTTTTTCCATGATGATCCTACTCATACCCTACTAGCCTATTATTGTATCAAATTCTACAAGTACTCATCTGAATGCATAAGAATCTATATGTTATCCTAGTATCCATTGTGAATTACCTATTATTTCAAAGATACTATTTAAATGTATACTTTCCTAGGTTTTACAGAGCCTAAAGTGTAGAAGGATTGTTGAAAGTTCTTGTTCATTGGTTATTTCCCTAAAATCATTGAGTATTAGAAGTAGTTTTTATTTGTAGAATTATGGACATCAATTGGAACAACCAACACTATTTTTTGTTAGAAATTGCCAAATTCCAACTATCACTTCTCTTGAATTGAGTGATAGTGAGGACTCTACTAAATATTTGTAGGAATATATGTAGAGTATACATCAATTGGAGGGTCAACTCTAATATTTTAGTAACAATAAGGCGGGTTAGATCAGCTAGCATAATTGGAAGTCATAGAATTGGGAGCAAGGGAAAAAAATTGGAAAAAAATTTGACAATAATAGACTCCAGTTGTCCCTAGATTCTATTTTCCAATAACTGCATCATGGCTATGTAAGAAAGTTGAGTAGGCTGAGCTTGGGGAAAAGAAATTAATTGTAGAGAAAGAAAATTTGAAACATATTTTAAATAAGAAATCCATAAAAAATATATTTAATTTTTGAGGTTATAGAGGAAGGTGAAACAATTGATTACCATGACACCTCAAATAGGTAATTATAGATCCCCAGTAAGGGTCTATCCATTATATTTTAGGGTAAATTTTTTAAATCTCTAATTAATGCAAGTTTATTGTGACCTTTTGACCTATGTGGCTATTCCTTTATAATTTATTTTCATTTTACAAAATTCCACTCCATAGATAAGAATCTATATTAATTTTATTTGCATGAGTATGCTTTTCCATATGAAATAGATTGGAACCCATTATTATATGTGAGGGACCTTAAGTTAAATGAATTGGAATCATTCATACAAAATGAGGGAAGCACAAAATAAAATATATGGGAATACAAGGAAATGGAGAAGATAACTTCTTTTTAGATAAGGTCAAAGGTGAAGGATCCCAAGAAATTACTAGATGACTAGATTACACTCACAAAAAACCATGAAATAGTGACTAAATTTTTGACAATAAGGAAATATGACTATGAGATGTTTGTTCACTAGGCTAACATGTAGGAAGAAAATACATGAGGGATATTGATTTCAAATGGGGAGAGTTAATAGATGAGTTACAAGGAAAGAACCTTACTCCTTGCATAATATATATGTAGTAGTCAAAAGGCTCACAAGTACATAAAATTAACCACACAATATGGTATTATTTGGTTTCCCCTTAAATTTCAATCCCCCCAATTGTGGTAGCTAATACCACACTAGTCAAGAAGAGTGTCGTATAATGAATAATATGAAGATACCTAAAGGAAAATGGTAAAAAATGAGAAAGGGCTATACTTTATGTATTGCACATGGAGTACATCCAAAATGGAATTTTGAGAGCTAGCACCAATGAGCAACAAAATACAATCGCTTGCTTAAGGAAAAATAGGAATTAATTTTAGGGGAGTGATGGGATATATAATTTATACTTTCATTAGGATTATTTCCTTTATTTTATTGATACTTGCATAACATTTCCAAACATTCCCAAATACTGTAATTAATTATAATGCATTAGAAGTAATTACTAATAAGTTGATAGATATTTGTTTAAGAATGTGATTAAAGTTCAAATGTGATGAAACCTTGGGAAGAATTGTGTTGATTATAATGAATAAGTGTCTTGTGTAGAAAAAAAATTGATATGAAACAATAATGAAGCAATAAACTAAAATAAATGGACCATTACTAACCAACAACCAAATGAGTTGGTGACATATAGCTAACAGACTGTGAGCCTACAAAAAAGGGAGTGACACCTATAGTTGAGTGAAGTGGAAACCATTTGAAAATTTAAGACTTCTCACCACTAGTGGATGAATTTTTCATAAGGACATGGACTCTTATTCTCATTTCAAATACCTCTACGATTTTACCGTCAATGCCTAAGAAATTTGCTTCCTTACCTTTTTTAGAAGAATCAAATTAGGAATTTATTTTTTAGTTTCATTTTATGTCTTAACTATAAAATAATACTCTTCCTACTTTGATGGAATGAGTTAACAAGTAGTATCTGGGAGCCCTAGTTATCTAGAGTCCATTTATAAAATAATGTAGAACTCTACAAACTAAAATAATTATAATCTTTCTTTCAATAATTATCCTTTCTCTTTTGAATAACAACCAAATATGAATATTTTATCTACAATATTGAATCAAATTGTGCATGAAGAGTTGATTTGATAATTATCCCATGAATTAAGAGATTGTTGATACCCAAGCAAGGGTCATTTGAGGTATGTTGCTACTCTATTTTTTAGTAGATAGTAATTAGTCCTTTCTCATTTTGTATTATATTATCAATTGATAAAATTTATTACCTGTCACTATAGTTAATCAACATTCATTAACATGTCAATATACTACTCACTTACCTATATAATTTTTTTGTTATTTAGTGAATTAAAATTATGTATGTTTATTTAAAATGACTACCATTTGTGTCATAGAAAAAAGGACCCTTTGCTTGACATGGGATTAATTCATGACAAATTGGACTTAATGAGTGAAATATACCGAGCCAATTTTTTTTTTATTTTCAAATGCAAGTTACAATTAACAAGCACCCGTTAAGGTTAGCTCATAAACCAAAATGATGCTGAAAGTAACTCTATCCAGAATTTACACTAGGATCCCGATGTGGGCAAGGTGTGAGCATTGGTCAGAGCATCTTAAAGGAAATGCTGAAACAAGAACTCTAACCAAGAAATGCGTCAGAAAGTGATGAGCATATGGTAAGAGGATCCTTATCTATTGCAATACTAAAAAATTAACTCAACACCAAGTATGTGCTACTCAATCCATGATGGAAAGAGGTGACCATATGGTAGAGACTTAAGAAATTAAAATGCAAATTAAGTAAATAGGCGGCAAGCCAGCCTCTTCCACTTATTCAGTGGGCAGTTACAAACATTGAAATTGAAATTACAAGAATAAGAAAGATGTTGATAGTACTGCTATTTAGCTTACAATATGTTGAAGAATGCCAGCAAGATCAAGAATTGGAGAATCTCAAGAGCTACAATCGTAAGGATGTCATCCAATAGATCAATTGTGAAGTTCTAACACCCACCCTTCACTCATACACAATTTTCCAAAGTCTGATATGACAGACTAGCAACATGAATATTAGACCTGCTCTCTAATTCTTCAATGAAATGCTCATATCTCACCCAATACCCACCCAAATGAAGTGAAATCAAAAGCTGGAAACTCTAAGAAGTGTGGCAACCAAGATAGGATACCTCTAACAACTCAAATACCTCATATTTATTTCCTACACAAATCCCAATGCAAACAGAATGGTACGACCCAGCAAGAGGGGCAACTTCCTTAGATAAATTCAAGTTCTTCAAAATAAAATCTGCAAATTGGTGGAAAGGGGCACCCACCCTAGACAATAAGAAATAAACAACACCCAAAATGATATCTTTTTGTATTTTTGAAATATGAATGAAAACTACAATCAGCTATGTCCTCAGCAACTCTAGAAAATAACATGAAAATGCAAATAACTAAACTACAAATGCATTAACTCACAACAAAGCAATCCTCGCTACAAAATTCACTCAAAACAAGAAAACCTCTCCACTAGGTGTTGTCTCACAAGCACGAAGTTGAGCCTAGTTAAGAGGCATTCATTCCTTGAAGCAATCCTCTCACCATTTCGGCAACATAACTTTACTCAAGATGTTGGATGATACAAATGAAAACCAAGACCTCCTTTTATAACTTTGTGAAGGCTCACCAGAAGATTCTAGAAACCCTTCTTTTCAAATTTAAAGTAACTCCTTTTCCCTCCAAGGATGGCGTCCCATTTTTTCAAAGCAATTTGAATTTTTAATTTAAAATGATTTTCTCCTCAAGATGGGTGTCCTTTTCAAACATTGATTTTTGGACTTAAGAATATAATAAAATGACTGCATGAAGTGCCACCCCTCAAAGACCCTCTTTTAAAAACAACATAAGTTCAATCACTAGGCTAAGGGGGGGTCAATAGCAAAATATAACATTATAATGTGACTTTATTAAAATAATTCAACTTATCTCTACAAACGTGCCCCAAAGCCAAAGTTGAGCAATCCAACTGAACATACTAAAATAGAAGGCCAATTGTGCCAAACCCAATAGGACCACTGCTAGAAATAGAATTTACTAAAAATAGTAAATTCAAGAAAGTGCTCAAAAAGCCAAGAAGAGCACACCACCAAAAATCTCATGAAAAACCCAGAAGGAATCCGTAGTTCAATCATCAATCTGTGAGCACAAGAAACCACCAACCAAGAAACCCTAATTTCACCACCGAGAAGCCTACGGGTCTCCAGAATAGGCCAACGGTCAATAGAAGAAGTCATGCTTCAGAAGGGGACATTACAGTCTGCCCTCCACAATTTTTCTTGTCCTCAAGCAATCGCAAACCTGGATGTTGCAGAATCTCCTCATTTTCCCAACTCGCATCCTCCATGGGCAAGTTCTTCCACTTCACCAAATACTCTCTGATTGTTCTTTTCTCCAAAGAACACTCTCTGGAATCAAGAATCTCCTCAGGAATCAGAACTAACTATCCTTCTTCATCCAAAGGTGGCAACTGTGATGAAGCAATAGCGTTGTGGCCAAGTGCCTTCTCGAGGTGAGACACGTGGAAGACATTGTGCACTTTGCTACTCGAAGGTAGCTCCAACTCATATGCTACTGCTCCCACCTTTCTGATAACCTTGAACAGCCCATAGAAGTGAGGCTTGAGCTTCTCAGCTCCACTCTTCTTGAGAGTAGACTATCTATAAGGTTGTAGTCAAAGATAAACCATATCTACCACCTCAAAAGAGTACTCAACATGCCGCTGATCATCATACATCTTTTGCTGATTTTGTGCAATCTGCATATTGTTCTTCAAGGAGTTCAAGATATCTTGACTTTGCTATAACATATCCTTGGCTTGAGGGGCTTTGCTATCACCAAACACCAAATCAGCAAAGCTAGGAGCCTCATAACCATAAAGATCCATGAAAGGTGACATCCTTATTGACATGTGAAAGGAAGTATTGTAGCAATACTCACCTAAGTGAAGCCTTTTCACCCATGCTCTTTGCTGTTCTGAAACATAGTTCCTCAAATACCCTTCCAACCACTTGTTTACTATCTCTGTTTGCCCATCAGTTTGAGGGTGATAACTAGTGCTTGGAGTAAGCACTATACCACTCATTCTGAAGACCTCTTGACAAAAGGTGCTTAGGAACTTGCTGTCCCTATCACTCACAATGTTTATTGGAAACCCATGCAATCTACACACCTCATGAAAAAATAGATCTACAACTTGAGCTGCTGAAAATGAGCTGGTAATGGCAAAGAAATGAGAAAATTTTGTCAATCTATCTACTACAACATAGATACAATCTCTTCCTTGAACTTTGGGTAAACCAGTGTTGAAGTCCATTGAGATGATTTCCCACTTTTGATTGGGAATGGGAAGTGGTTGTAGTAGACCAGCTGGTAATGTATGCTCATTTTTATTCACCTGACAAGTAGGACACTCCTGAATGTAACGTTGAACTTCTCCTTTCAACCCTTTCCAAGAAAATCTTTCCCGAATCTGCCTATATGTCTTGAAGAATCCCTGATGAATAGCAAGTGGAATGTCATGAAATGTCAACAAAATCCTCTTTTTGAGCTTAGAATCAACCACCAAAAAGATTCTACCCTTGTAGTGTATCAGCCCTTCAACCACCTTGTACCTTTTGTCATGGAAAGTACCCTCTATGATGCTGGTTGCAAACAAATTTTTGGCATAATCAGCAAGCAACATGTTCTTCCAATCAGCAGTAAGCTCACATAATGAGCTCAAATGAGGTATTTTGGATAACACATCAGCCACTATGTTGTTTTTTCCTTTGACATACTCAATGTCAAAATCGTAACCTTGAAGCTTACTCACCCACTTTTGTTGCCTCTCATTCAAATCTTTCTGATGCATGAAATGCTTGAGACTGTTGTGATCAGTCTTGACCACAAACTTGCTCCCCACCAAGTACTATCTAAACTTGGCTAATGTATGCATGATTGCAAGCATTTCCTTATCATAGATAGAGTAGGCCCTCTCAACTCCTCTTAATTTTCTGCTCTCAAACACAATGGGATGTTTATCTTGCATTAAAACAGCCCCAATACCTTCACCGGATGCATCACACTATAGCTCGAAGGGCTTGGAAAAATCCAGAATAGCTAGAATAGGGCAAGAACTCATTATCTTCTTCAACTTATCAAAAGTACTTTGTGCCTTTTCTGACTAGAAAAAAGCTCCTTTCTTTGTGAGGTCAATAAGAGGAGCAGCATTCTAAGAGTAACCCTTCACAAAACTTCTGTAAAATCCACAAAGGCCCAAGAACCCTTTCAAGTGAGTCAAGTTCTCAAGAGGTGGCTTTTCAAAGATAGACTTGAGGTTGGGCTTTTCAAAGATAGACTTGAGGTTGGGCTACTATCAGAGATTAATCAAGATCAATGTGAGTTCCTAGTCATGCCATCTAATGACTACATGGCTCATCATGTACATCTCATAAAGTGCTTAGCAGTTTCAATTTGGAAAAGGAAACTTTATGAACGGTCAGTGTTGAAGGTGTGCAATTGATCTTTTCTAGATCAACCTGCACACGTTCAACACTGATTATATGACCAAGGTAAAGTAGCTCCTTCATTCCAAATTCACATTTGGATTCTTTGGCAAACAAGCTCTCTGATTCCAGGATGTTAAGCACTTCCTCCAAGTGCTTGAGATGTTCTTCCCAAGTCTTGCTGAAAATCAAGATGTCATCAAAAAATATCAGCAGAAACTTCCTCAATTGCTTTTGAAAGACTCTGTTCATGTAAGATTGGAAGGTAGTAGGAGCATTAGTCAACCCAAATGGCATGACTAGGAACTCAAAGTGGCCATAATGACATCTGAAGGTTGTCTTCTCCACATTAGATCCTCTCATTTGAATCTGATAGTAGCCCAACCTCAAGTCTATCTTTGAAAAGAACTTAGCTCCATGTATCTCATTAATGAGCTCATCTATCCTTGTAATGGGATATCGATTTTTGATGGTGCTTTGATTGAAAGCATGATAATCAACACACATATGAATGGTACCATCCTTCTTCTTCACTAGAACAACTTCTGAAGAAAATGGACTCTTACTTGGATGAATGAAGCCTATCTCCAAGAGATCCCTAATGTTCTTTTCAATCTCATACTTTTTCTTTTTGGGGTACTGATATGGAGTTGTGATAACTGGCTTAGCTCCTTCTTTGAGCTCTATGACATGTTTTGAACCTCGATCAGGAGGTGGTCCAGGAGGTAAATCAGTAAACACTTTACTCTTCTTGGTGAGTAAAGACTCAATATCTGGAAGATAATCTCTCTTTCTCTCAAACAGACTAGCTAGAAGAATCATACACTCTGCAGCCCACTCCACTTGGTCATGACGTATCAGCCTTTCCATTCTCTTGAATGACACAATCTGAGGACCACCATTTTACATTCCTCTTAACACCACCTTCTTTCCATTAGATTGAAATTTGAGTTCCATGGTTTGCAGATTTAAAGAGATCTCTCCAAGAGATCGCAGCCACTAAATGCCAAGGACGACATCCGCATCTCCAATATTAACCACATAGAAGTCATCCTTGACTTCATAATTTCCCAATTGCATGGACATGTTTGGAATCTTCTTGGTGCATGAGATGTGAAACCCATCAACAACCATAACTCTGAAGCCTTCAAAATCTTCTGTTTGCAGCCCTTTCTTTGCCACCACAACTTCATCTATGAAGTTATGTGTTTCCCCAGTGTCAATTAGAGCAACTATACGCTGCCCTTTGATCATCCCTCAAACTTTGAAGGACTCATTCTTTTGAAAGCTTGAAAGTTGAGCCAATATACCTCCACTTCCCTTTTCACTTTCAAACTCCTCTGGAGCTCTTTCTTCTTCACTGTCCTCAAAATCAGTTTGCTGATCAGAAAAATTAGAATTGCTTTCTTGAGCTATATAGAATTCAATTTGATGAATTTAGGCTCCTTTTGGGCAAACATGATCTTGGGACCATTTTTTCCAACAACAAAAACATAACCCCTTTCTTCAGAGTTCATTGATAGTCTCTGGATCTAGCCTTGTGCCATGAGGTTTCTGCTATTTGAACTCCTTATGGTGAGGTCTTTGATGAGGATTTTTCCCCCTATCTACTTTGTGAAATGATGGCTTGGAATGGAACTTTTCTTTGGGAACAACCCACTCCATGTTTCTTGCTTTCTTCATTGCCTCTTGTAGGGAGGGTGGATCAAAAGCTTTAATCCAATCCTTGAGTGGCTCCATCAATCCTTCACTGAATAGGATCACCAATCTTCTCTCCATGATTCCAGTGACCATTAGTGAAAGTCTTTGAAACCCAGCTATGTAGGCATCAACAGTGCCATACTGCCTCAACTATGCCAACTCCCTGAAATGCACTTATGGGTCCTTCTTCTTGAATCTCTCAATGAGTCTATTAGTGAACTCATCATAGGTAGTGATAGACCCATGACCTAAGGTGACTAGGCCATGGTACCACCACTCATGTGCCACCCCATCTAGGTGTAGCGTAGCGAACTTAATCACTTCTTCTTCAACCATTGGTCTAAGAGCCAGATAGTTGTCTAGCTTCTGTATCCAAGCTTGAGCAGAACTATTATCACTTCCATCAAAGTGGGGAAGCATAACCTTGTTGATATCTTGATTCAAGTCTCCTTGTACTGGTGTTCTCCTTTGCTCATAATTTCTCCCTTTTCCTCTATTCTTCCTCCTAAACTCCATGTAATCATTGAAGGACATGTCTAGTTTGACTTCATCAGGAAGGGTTTCATATTCAATACGGCCTATCCTCAGCTACTCCAAAGTTGAAGCATTTTCTTCAGGGTCAGGATGTGGGTTTACTGGTGCCAAAAATGTGGGTTTGAATGGTCTAGTAGAGATGTATGTGCTACTTGCTGAAGGTTGGACAACATGTCCATTATGCTAGTTGGAAGCACTATGTTCACCGGCATGCCCTATATTGTTTTGTGGAGTATTCTGACCCAATCTCCCCAACATGAGAGAAACCATATCTAACAAAGCATTCATCTTCTTATCGAACCCTTGACCCAGATTGGCCGAATGTTCTATACCTTTCCCACTGTCACCTCTATTTCCAGAACTTCTTTCATTGCCCCCTAAAGTCCTTCCATTATCCCCCATTTTTGTTTCCTGAGAAGGCTCCCAATTAGCCCTCAAAACCTTTGATACTGTCTGACCTTCTAGAACTTGATACAACTGTTTCTGAATGGTATCCCTCCTGTATACCCTTGACAAATACCTCTGCTCTCTATCACTCATAGAAGGCTATTTTCATAGGATGGCAGGATGCATGGCTCTGATACCACTGAAATATACCAAGCCAAATTTTTTTTATTTTCAAATGCAAGTTACACTTAACAAGCACCCATTAAAGTTAGCTCATAAACCAAAACGATGCTAAAATAAACTCTAACTAGAGTGTACACTAGGATCCCGATGTGGGCAAGGTGTGAGCATTGGTGAGAGGATCTTAAAGGAAATGTTGAAACAAGAACTCTAACCAAGAAATGCGTCGGCGAGCAACAAGCATATGGTCAGAGGATCCCTATCTATTGCAATACTGAAAAATTAACTCAACACCAAGTATGTGCTACTCAATCCATGGTGGAAAGAGGTGACCATATGGTGGAGACTTAAGAAATTGTAATGCAAATTAAGTAAACAGGTGGCAAGCCAACCTCTTCCACTTATTCAGTGGGCAGTTACAAACATTGAAATTGCAAGAATAAGAAAGATGCTGACAGTACTACTGTTCAGCTTACAATATGTTGAAGAATGCCTGCAAGATCAAGAATTAGAGAATTTCAAGAGTTGCAATCGTAAGGATGTCATCCAATAGATCAATTGTAAAGTTCTAACACCCACCCTTCACTCATACACAATTTTCCAAAGTCTGATATGATAGACTAGCAACATGAATATCAGACCTGCTCTCTAATTCTTCAATGAAATGCTCATATCTCACCCAAAACCACCCAAATGAAGTGAAATAAAAAGCTGGAAACTCTAAGAAGTGTGGAAACAAAGATAGGAGACCTCTAACAACTCAAATACCCCATATTTATTTCCTACACAAATCCCAATGCAAATAGAATGGTACAGCCCAACAAGAGGGTGACTTCCTTAGATAAATTCAAGCTCTTCAAAATAAAATCTGCAAATTGGTGGAAATGGGCACCCACCCTAGACAAGAAGAAATAAACAACACCCAGAATGATATCTTTTTGTATTTTTGAAATATGAATGAAAACTGCAATCAGCTATGTCCTCAACAGCTCCAGAAAATAACATGAAAATGCAAATAACTGAACTACAAATGCATTAACTCACAACAAAGCAATCCTCACTACAAAATTCACTCAAAACAAGCAAACCTCTCCACTAGGTGATGTCTCACAAGCACGAAGTTGAGCCTAGCTAGGAGACATTGATTCCTTGAAGCAATGCTCTCACCATTTTGGCAGCATAACTTTACTCAAGATGTTGGATGATACAAATTAAGTTCAAGACCTCCTTTAATAACTTTGTGAAGGCTCACCAGAAGCTTCTAGAAACCCTACTTTTCAAATTTAAAGTAACTCCTTTTCCCTCCAAGGATGGCGTCCCATTTTTTCAAAGCAATTTGACATTTTAATTTAAAATGATTTTCTCCTCAAGATGGGTGTCCTTTTCAAACATTGATTTTTATACTTAAGAATATAATAAAATGACTCCATGAAGCACCACCCCTCAAAGACCCTCTTTTAAAAACAACATAAGTTCAATCACTAGGCTAAGGGGGGGTCAACAACAAAATATAACATTAGAATGTGACTTTATTAAAATAATTCAACTTAACTCTCCAAATGTGCCCCAAATCCAAAGTTGAGCAATCCAACTGAACATACTGAAGTAGAAGGCCAATCATGCTGAACCCAACAGGACCACTGCCAGAAATAGAATTTACTAAAAATAGGAAATTTGAGAAAGTGTTCAGAAAGCCAAGAAGAACACACCACTAAAAAGCTCACGAAAAACCCAAAAGGAATCCATATTTCAATCATCAATTCGTGAGCACAAGAAACTACCAACCAAGAAACCCTAATTTCACCACTGAGAAGCCTATGGGTCTCCAGAATATGCCAATGGTCAATAGAAGAAGTCATGCTTGAGAATGGGACATTACAATGAGGCCTTGATTCAGGTGTTGTGAGGCATTTTATGCATCCACAATAGGTCGTGGACCCTTGCAAATTGAATAACATGCTTTTAATGATGTCTTGTGAAGTTGTTGTGAAGTATTGTATCACATTTCTACACTCTTCTAGACTCTTTTTTATTATAATTCATTTAAATATTCCTTTTTATTCATTATCAAGTCCTATTTTGAAGTGTTGTAAAGTCTTGTAACAAACTTTCATGCTTTTGTAGGCATATATTCACTATTTATCCCTTTCCCATGCTTTATTTGGCCCCTTTATGCCCTCATATGTCTTAATTAAGTGTATTTTTGAATGTAAACCCAACAAATAACATTCAATACAACTTAATTCTTGACACCCATTTTTAGGTCCTAGGTGGGACCCATTTTCCATGGGTGGTGAATGAGTCCCCCTTGGATTCAAATTCAAAATATTTAAAATTTTCTTTTAGATTTTTATTTAAAAATACTTGATGTCAACCTATGATGAGGTATGAATGGGTAACTAAGGCACAATAATGTATAAATAAGTGTTTCTCTCCTCATTTTACATCCCTCTCTCATCTCCCATCTCACACACATCTATTCTTCTTCATTCATTCCCCAATCTTCCATCTCAAGTCAAGTAAGTTACGACTTTCACATTGCAAGTCATTAATTTAGCTTCCTAAGACATTCAAGGGAAGATTCTACATGTTAAGCTGCAAACTTTCAAGATCAATCATCATGACAAGGTAATCAACTCAATTATTGCATGTTTCACTCCATTCTTTCATTATTTTGGTTTAATTACCTAAAAGGGGTTTGATGAAGGCAAACCCCCATGCCCTAACATTTAACATTTATCTCTTTTGTCTTGTGTGTATGCAGATCTAGGTCTCTTGGAAGCTTAGAAATCATTAAAGATCAAGATGCATGGTTGCTAAAGTCCTCTCTTCATTCAAAAAGTCAAAGAATCAACAAAATATCATTTTCAAGCCCGTAAATCAAAGTCTCAGAAGCAGACACCTATAGGGCATCAAAGTGCATATCGAAAGCTTCAAAATCCACTCTTAAATATTAAAAAATTCAAAAGTGGACTCATTCACCATGGGTGATGAATGAGTCCCATTTCCAAATTAGTTTTATGTTTTTTGCATTTTCTGACACCCTTTTAATAGAAACAAATTATGGCTTAGTTTACCAAAATTAGGACTGATTCACCCAAAATGGTGAATGAGTCCCTCTAGGCTTGAAAAACATTATCAACAACATTTCAAAAGCAATTTATAGTCTTCATCAAGGTTCCAAGTGCTCACTTTTAGTTTGATTCATTTTTGTTGCATTTTTCCATTCATTTGTAGGTGATTTTGTAATACACAATGTGTTTTCAAACAATTTGTTTTCCTATCATTTCTATTCATTAGTCAATCAATATTATTAGTTTCTTGCATTCAAACATTAAATATAGGAAATTTTCATCTTTTTTCCATCCATATCACACTAATATTTGAATGTAAACATAAGCATTTTGTACCCCTCTTTCTCCTTTTAGGTGAAAAATCGTACAAGTGTTAGAAAGCAAGTGGGTCCCAAAAATCTATGTTACACCATTTCAGTTTAGTAAGTTTCATTACTCAAATTCATAGGAATTCCTAGAACTTTTCAACTATAGATACAATATTGAAAACATCTCAGAAACATGTCCTTGTTTGACATATAAATTATGTAAAATATTATTTTTAACATGGTTTCTTGATAAATGATGACTGAATTCATCATGTCTAGAAGTGTGTGAATTAGTTGCTCCACATCATTAGGTATTAAGGGCTCGACCATACACCTTTGAAAAAATTATGAACTAGATTAATAAATTTCATTTTCTATTTTTTATTTTATCCCACATAGATATTAGTGTAAATTTGAATTATACTCATATGTAGTCTAATTTTGTTTATTTATTCTATTTATAGGTGGTCATAAAACTATATCATGTACCTACCCCTTAAATGAATTAAGAAAGGAAATGATTGATTGAGACTAATTATCAAAGATAGGTAAGTGATTATTATGTATTATATTTCATTATATAATTCATTTTTCTACATTAATGTGTATTTTTTAATTATATTTTATGAACCACCAAATTTTTTTTAGAGAGGAAGTCATGTTAATTGGTTTGAAATCAATAATCATCCCTCTCCTATCAATTTAATTAACAATCAAAGATTCATTGAATCTTCCATCCCAATGAAGAATATTAATTATATTATGAATGTATTCTATGCTTATATGGATTTCTTGTACATATATCATAGTTATACTGACATATAACATTGTATGCCTATATGGATATTTAGTTAATATAAATTTATTTTACTGATGTTGCCTATATTTTCCATGAATGATTATTAGATGATACACATTTTTTCCCTTTTAATTATATTTGTTTGAATATAGAGAAATAAATACAAGCATAATATATTGAAGATATATAAATCTATATTATTTATGAGCTTCTAAAATATTTTATTTTCATTTTGACTATTTTCATTATTTCAACTAGATTGACCCATAAAATTAGATCCCTATCTTTTTATGGTTATGAAACTTATGGATAGAGCATATATCCAAGACTCATAAACCAATTTCATCCATAAAGAACTACAAAGAAACTTATAAGTTTCTAGAGAAATAAATGAACTTATTAATTTCATTGAAATCTGAAGGTATCCATGGATTCAACTAGAAATGTCCTTAACATGCGAATCTCAACATTTCCTTGAGCTTAAGGTTTTATTTGAGTAACATAGTATAGGTTCAATTGTTAAACACACTAACTCTATAATTTTACATTTAGTAATTGTCACAAGTAAGGAAATAAAATTCAAGTACTTAGTTATCAAGTGTCACTTGATTGATCTAGTACTATTATAGTAGCCAATTACCACTCATCCAATAGTAGCACATTGCATTGAGTTGTGTTACTTGAACATCATGATAAGCCTCATTGCACCAAGTACCATTTTAGGAATGTCACATTATACATACATAGTATTCTTTTGGTATAAACCCCCCATTATGTTCATAAGGGTTGTATGTTTTTCCTCATCAAATACTATTCCTCAACCCCAACATGTAACAACTTAATATTTCCTCTTTACTAAGGTTGAATAGGGTTATTTCCCAAAAATATAATAGTTGTATGGGTATGGTTTTTATTTTTAAGTTTTAGGTTTAGGTTTTGAGTATAAGATTTAGATTTTAGGTGTAAGTTGTGAGTTTAAGGTTTTGATAATTACTTTTAAACCAATATTATTATTATATTCTATCTCTACCATTCTAGTTCTAGAAAAAAACATGCAAATAAAACTCAAATCTTAAAGTGGATTTTAAGGTTATTTTCATGTATATTTTCTTTACTCATAAATGGTCAAGGTTAAAGAATCTCCATTCATTATAATCCATAAATATTCACTTACACTTAATCCTTATTATTTTAAGTTATTTAAAATGAAACTTTCAGAAAACCCTTAAAATTTTAAAAACATAAATGTAATAGTAAGAAATTTATGGTAGTTAAAATAAATATAAGAGTAAGAACAAAACCACACATAGGGTCCCCAAAATATTTAGAATAGCTCAATAGGTAACACACCATAGTTTATAAAAGTTTAATACCATGAAATAACATTATAGAAGAAGGAAAAAATACATTATGTCCATTGGAATGACATTTATAATAATCCAAAGAAAAATCAACATAAATACTAAGGAACTAAACATGTACACCCAACCAAAAAAAGAACTCATGTGATTGCAAGAGAACTTCTCTCGAAGAAACACAAAATTCCACATAATATTTAAACTTAGTAGAAGTTTCTAGTAGGTCTATCAAGTAGTATATCAAGCCTTAATGTCTAAAAAGAGATCTATGTCTAGGAAGAGGGTTTTTTAAGCATAGAAAAGGTATTTTTTTCTAAAAATATAGACTACCAAACATTTAAATGGTCATATCATGATTGAAATTTACCCATGTGAGAAGAAGGGAAGTTTGTAGTGAAATTTAGAGAGTACAAGAATAGGTAAATGACTTAGTTATAAGGACAAATACATCTCATTTACATGCAACACCAAAAATTCCTTTTGAAAATATATTATAGAAAACCGATACAAAGGAGAGATCCATCATGATGGAGGTAAGTATACTTCTTTATTCAACCTTTTAGATCACACTCTATAATCCAATATCAAATGAAACTATGAAAAATGAATGTTGGATATTTTGCATTGATTTCAACATAAGTTTCTAACAAATAGATTTTTTTCTTGTCTAAAAACAAATGACATTTTGTTATCCTGGTAGCTGGGTGCATGAAGTTGGGTACCAATTTTCTGGCCACTTATGAAAATTTTTAAAAAATGCGCTCATGTTGTAACAAGCACACATTATTTCACATTAAAAAAAGAAAAAAATGAAATTATTTTCCTTGGAATACCAACCCAAAGGCTTGGAGGGCATTCCCAACAAGGCCAGAGACGTGTTTTTGCAAATTCTACAATTTTTCACATAATCGAGTTCGTGCTCACCATCAAGATTGCATCTAGTTCAATATTAAGAAAATTGAAAACATGGGTAATGTTAGGTTCTCTCTTAGCTATCCAATGATGTAATTTTTTTCACTTTTTGACAATGTTAAGCCTTTCATCCATAATTTCTTTTGTTTGTATGTCTGTTTTTTTCCAAAAAGCAGTGTTTAGTGTTTTTTTTGTTATAAATTAACCATTCATCAAAATTTTAAATAAATTACATTTTTAGAAACTAGACTCCATTCTACAAATTTTGAAAAAGAAAAAGAAAAAAAATCAATTATTTTCAAAAATTTGTAGGTGGAGCACGACCAAAATTCTACTTTTCAAGAAGTTCCCACTTAGAAAATTAGTAAAAAACAAATATTCATTAAAAAATTATCATAAAAATTGTGCACCAACTAGATGCTATTAGCTAGCTTCTGACCATAGCAATTTTAAAAATACTACAAAAAAGTTCACCGTGCTCAAGTCGTACAAGAGTTGCTATGTTATGTTTTTCTAACAAAAACAACACCAATTTCTGTACATTCCTCTTTTGAACCCCTTAATCTCAACCATTTTGAAAATAAATTAGTAGTTTAGAAAGTAACCTCGGAGCACTTCGATCCTTGTTTTTGTTCCATCTCAAAATTTTGAGTGTAACTATCCTCAATTTCACATCTAAGGTCAGCATTTCCTGATTTTAGAAAAAAGGTGGCCACTTAAGCCCCCTTTTTGGGAACCATCTTGGTACACTTACCCTGGCTCAAGTATGTTATGAGAACCCTATAATAATATAGTTTATTATTATATTCTTAGTAATATTTAAAATATAAGAAGTAGAATATGATTTATAAGGTAAGCTAGGAAATAATGGTCATGACAAAATATTCATTCATTAACCATGAGAGTGAGATTGAGGAGATGAAATAAAGCATTACAATAGAGTGAACTAAGCTAGCTTTAATTTTCCTAAAACTTCATTGAGAGAAATATTAAACTCTTAGATGATATGAAGTGAGAAATCAACTATAATGACAATCTACATTATCTTATCCCTTTGAGATCTTGTAAATTCTTTTATTTTTAATATAAATATTGTATATTGAACCAAAAACATATTTATACTTGATTGTAAAGTATGAAAGGATTTATTATTTATATAAGAACTCGGAGATCAAAGTGAAAATAAAATATGGAAGTAGTATTAAATAATTCCTTTATATTTAAGTTGGATTTTTATTTATTTACTTTTTTATGACATTTACACCATTTGTTTTCACTTAGAATCATATTTAAACTCATTTATATCTTCACTTCTATAAATTGAATTCTTTATAAATGAATATGGTAAAAATGTGGATCAGAAGACATAAGAAAAAAACACATAATTATCTAATTATATATATTTGGAACATAGCTTTAAAAGTGTTTATTTGGAGGCTAGCTATATAATTCCTAGTTTCTTAGGTTGTAGGAGCCATGTTTAAGACACTATTTAAAATTTTCCTTCTCTTCTACCCCCTACACTAGAACCTCCACCAACACCTCCATCGATATTACCATCTCCACCAAAGCCTCCTCCCTTTCCTTCACCAAGGCCTCCTCCCTTCCCTTCAATAACACCACCACCTTTTCCAAAGCCTCATTCCTTTTCTCCACCAAGGCCTTATCTCTTTCCTCAAACATCACCACTAACCCACTTTGACCACCATCATTTCCTCTACCAACACCACTACCTCCCACATGGTCATCTTCCTTTCCTCCAGTAACATCACCAACTCCATTTCCTCCATCAACACTATCACCTCCACCTTGACCATCTCCACCTTGCTCATTTCCCTTTCCTCTAGCAATAGAACCACCTTCACATTCACCATCTTTGTTTTCTCTACCAACACCACCACCTCCCCACCAACTTATCTTTCATCCACCTTGGCCACCTCTATTTTTGGAATCAGGATTATCTCCCCCATGGTCTATCTTTCCTCTACCTTTTCCACATTGGCTTTGACTACTTGTGGATAAGTCACCTCCTAGTTTTCTAAATAGAATAAAGTAAGAATAGAGAAAATAAAGTATTGAACAAACATAAAATAACCCATTGATATCTTGTTATTCAACTAAAAAAATATAGATACAAAATAACTCAAAAAATTCCTATAATGATGCTAAATTGTTTGATATCTAACTATAATTGATTGACAACTAACTAAATTTTATTGCCAACTAACTATGAGATTAATGCCAAAAGACTAGAATTGTGGAAAGATCAAATAGTTCCTTATAAACTCCTATTGAAACTCTAATTACATGCATAATTTAGTTTTTGATTTATTCTAACACTCCCCCTTAAGGAATAATTGAATTTTGATGCACTCCTAACATATTTCTATTGAGTACAAAATTTATCTTGTCTAATAGCTTAGTGAAAACATCAACCATTGTAGTGCCCCTCTAGTCGTGCTGATATGTGTTTTGATTTGTATATGCTGTTAGATAGTAATTTTACTATGATAGACCTTGATATTTGTTACTGTTTATGATTATTGGCTTTAGAGCAATGTGGATGTTATTCTATGATGAGATGATGCACTAAATGGATGTTATGTTTCATGTCATGCTTTTGATTAGCATAGTTGTTAATTTTGATATATGTTTATTTGTTGATTAACGATGCTTTACTTTCATCATCTCTTCCATGATCTCTCTTCACAGTGTGACTGTTATGATTATCCATGTACGACATTCATTTTGGTTACAGGATTGTAGGTACAAGAATTCATCTCCACCTGGTTTCACAGGTTTGAGCATGTCCATATCCCAATAGTATTGTTATTGGGAGATAGTAATGAAGTTTCCTTGTCAAACCACAACCCTGTCATTGTATGTCGTCAGTTTGTGTCTAGTATGTTGTTGAGTCATGTCATCTTTGATGCTTTGATCATTTATTATCAGTGGAAATTTATGTGGGAATTATTATTTAAGAGGTAGAAATGTTAATTTGTGTAGTTTAGATTAAATTGTTATATAATTTAATTAATTTTATTTTATTTAATTGGTAAGGCAATTTAATATATCGATTATTTTTTTCTTATTGAGTAAATTTATCTTATTAAATGGATAAAGCAATTATGTAAATTTCATTTATGTGGCAAAGCAAGTTAATCTTCGTGGTTAAATTTATTTTATTAAGTCAATAAACTAATTAATTAGATTTATTTTATTGAGTAAATAAATTGATTAATTAAACTTATGTTATTGATTAAATAAATTAAATAATTAAATCTTAGTGAATGGATAAATTAATTAATTAAATTATAGTTATGGATTAAATAAATTAAAGAGTTAAAGTTCTTTTGGAAATGCATAAATTAAAAGATTTATATTTATTTGAAATTAATTTTTTTTTTTAAATGATTTAAAAGTAAATATCTTGGGCATGCATAAAAATATCTATGGTGTTGAAAGGGATATATTTTGGAAAATGTTGACTAAGTGCACAGAGAGAAAAGGAAAATATCTTTAATTTTATTTTTGGTTGCAAAAATAGAAGAGGGTTTTTCTAGTTTTTCATCTATTTTGGATTTTGAATGCGGAGATCTTGGAAGGAAGGAAAATATGGATCTTGCAGGAAAGCTCAACTCCAAATCTAATTTTGTTTCAAGCTTTAGAAAATAGGTTCTAATTTGCTTCATGGTTTAAGAGTTTTGATTTTAAATTTTGAAAGAATTGTTGTGAATTTTTGAAAATCTTAGTAGGAAATTATGAAGATCTCATATCTCTGTAGAGAATAAATTTGTGACAAAAAAAAATTCAAATGAAAACATTAGAGGATTGCCTATAGAAATGGGTTTAAAAACTTTGTTAAATTTGTGAAAATACAACATTTGTGCTTTACAATTTTGTTTTTTGTAGAAAACTTCTTTTCTTTCCAAAAGAATTTGTCTTTTACACAATTGATTTTTGATATATATATTATATATATGCATCTGTGTATTTAAATTTCCTATAGTTGATAAACTTTAAAACAAAAAAATTTACCAAAGGTCTATAGAAACTACCGACAAAATTTAACAAGCGAAATTTTTTTATTAAAAAAAAATTAATATAAAATTGTTGGGAGCTAGGGGAGCTACCTCCACAGTCACCCCCATATGGGAGGCATTGGCTGTGGAGGTAGTGCCGACCACTACCCCCACAGGCAGCGAACCTCATAAGGGGGAGGTTGCGTAAGCAGCCCCCACAACAGGGGCAGGGTTTGACCCTGCATCCCTGGATGGGATGTGTTTTTTGTTTATTGTTTTTAAAATGGTTTTTTTATTGTTTAATATATATAATATAAATTTTATAAATGTATGGATATATTATATATATATATATATATATATATATATATATATATATATATATATATATATATATAATTTTAATATATATATATATATATATATATATATATATATATATATATATATATATATTAATTACATATTTAATTTGTAAGTAATTGGATTGGATTTAAATGTTTTAGAATTTAAATGGATTTTATAAATATATATTTATATATATATAAATGTATATACATTAAGTATATAATTATATATATGTTTAATATATATTTATATTTAAATATAATGATCTTAAGATTATTTTATTGTAATGGATGAAAACATTTATTTTATAATAAAATGATTTCAATGGGGAAATGAGTTTTTATATTTAAATATTATTGGGAAACTAAAGTAGACCCTTAGATTTAATTTATTATTGTTTGTCAAATGTTTAATAGTTATTTAATAAGGGAATGGTTTTTTTAAGGTAAATGATTATCCATTTTAAATTGAAATGAAATTTGTAAGAAAATGATGTTATGATAGTTTAAATATTATTTGGTTGCAAGTGAATTTATGAAAAGACTATTTATTTTCATGTAATGTGTAATTGGGAAATTATAGAGATAAACAATTAGTTATGATTTGTCCTTATCTTATGAATTAAATTGTCTCGAATTATAAATAATTGAGCAAATTTTTATTGTTAAATTGGATTTAAGAAATCTGAACATTAGAAGTTTTATTTCCCTGAGTTGCTTTTAACTTGTGCTTTTCCTATTATGTCTGTTGGGAAAAATGGGCTAATCGAATTAGTAAGTCTTCTAGAGGAGTTATTCTATGTTGGGATGTTTTATGTGATGGTTCAATTTGTGAATTGATTTGGGTAGTGCATGTGGGTTTAGCTATTGGATCACACGGTTTCTACAAACAGGTTGTGTGACCTTATGTCTTAAGGTTGGTATTTGTTATAAGTTTGTGCATCTAGTCTACCCATGGAATTATGGTTTTGTTCCATGTCTTGTCAATAGGAGAGTGGCTCTTTGTGGGGGTCTGGCACACAAAGGGGCGCCAGGGTAACTCACTTAGGGTTTAAGTAAGTGATAACTTAAAAAGAATTAATGGAAAACTTTTAGATTAATTAAGATAATGAATGCCCCTCATGACTCATACACTTATTAAGGCTTGAGATAAGTCGAGAAGCATAGTTTGTATGAGGGTCCGATGGTTGGTAGAGGTAAGCCAGGGTAACCCAGGATGGGGGTCTGATAGCCTACGAAGGTTGAGCCAAGGTAACTCATAGAAAATGATGTGTGAAACTCTCTCTATGACAATCAAAAGTCAGTTTTGTTGTGCGTTGTAGTTGATCATTGGTATCTAGAAGCATTGTAATCATGTTGTTAGTATTATACTTGTTTGGTTTAGTATTGTTCTTCCTATGTCTAGAGGTTGTAGGTTTTTCCTTGGAAGCTTTTTATTATCTCCTAGCATGGGGGTTGGTCCTTCGGGTACCATATGGTTGGGTGGAATGTGCACCTTACACCGTTGGGTTCCCAATCTTTGTTCGTGTGGACAAGACTTCCAGTTGGAGAGCTCGTAGGATCTAGTTACTTTTCAAGTTTCAATCATTTCAATTGAATCTTGTAATTTATTACCCCTCATTTGTATCGAGGTGGAAGTTGTATTATGTAACCATGCTTATTGGATTTACCTCATTCAGGGAATGAGAGTTGTAATCTTATTGTTAAATGATTGTTATTTGAAATCATGTGGTATCTCTTATTCTTTGATGTAATTTATCATGAATGAAATGTGTGTGTTCTTAATTCTTTAAGTAATTAAATGTTATGTTTTCAATTCATGTTTCTTGTTTAGGTTTTAAAGTAATCTTAGTCTCGTAACCTTAGAGTTTGTTGGAAATGGGTAATGAACTTGCATGTTTTTGTATTTAAACAAAAAAAAATTATGCATTTGAGTAGTTAATTGCAACTTCCTCTAGGGTTGTGTGGTGGGGCATTACACCCATATTTTCATTTGTGTTATAATATTCCAGCTCTATCTCTTGAGATTGAATCTTCTCTCTGGAAAAATTATTTTGAGTTTCAATGTGCTTTGAGATATTGCATGATAAATTGGATTGTTTTCTAATTTGATTTAAATCTTTCATTATGAAACTTGATTAGATTTTTTCCTTCTTACTTTTGCTTCATATCTTCAAGAATTCACCTTAGCCAAATAGCTTCACATGTAGCACTACACAATGCTTTGTACTCAACTTTTGTATATGATAAATAAATAGTTGGTTTCTTCCTATATCTCTAAGAAGCAACACTAGATCCTATGCTAAATGCATAACTAGTTGTTGATTTGTGATTATATGGATCACATTCCCAATCCGAATCTAAATAACTTGTACACTAAACATTGAAATAGTTACTATATTCAATTCCAAAATCTATGGTACTATATAGGTATCAAATGACTCTCATTATTTTTGTTCAATGAGGCTCAAGAGGATTAGCCATGAATTGGCTAAGTATGCTTGCTAAATATGCAATATTAGGCCTTGCCGTGGTCAAGTAGTTCAAACATCCCACCATATGTGTATACAAAGTCCAATTGATTTATGTAGCATCATTATCACTAAGAAAGGGGTGAAAAATGGAGGTGGGTTATCAAAATGGATTGATGAACCACTTAGGGATCTATTTATCACTGTTTTCATTAGGAAATGAGATTCACACAAACAATTGACTTACAACCCTTAGGTTAATCAAGTCAAAGTGTGAATCTTTAGATTTCCTTATGATTAAATGACAAGGGTCAAGTTCATCAGGAAATTTGGGGAGAAAGATTAAAAATAGAAAACCAACTGAATGATTCCAAATTAAACTCAAAATAGTAATATTAAACTCAAAATAAGCATAACCAAAAATTAAATTGTAGATCAGAGAAAGACAATTATATTTACAGTCACCAAAAGTGAGTTTTCAAAGGTTGATTGGGACTCATTTTCCCAGGGGTGAATGGGTTCACTATTAGGGTTTTTCTACAACTTTTAGGAGCCTATGATACAAGTATGAATTTTCTAACTTTTCCAAGTGGTAGTATCAGAATTTCAAAAATAAATTTTGTAGATGAGTTTCCATGAGATGACAACTTTTATGACAACTTTTGCAACTTTGTCAACTTCTTCAAATTTGCTCTTTAAGATATTTTCAAGGATTTTTTTGTTTTGGTGAATGGGTATTTTCCTTGGTCAAACCCTATTCTGGTAATTAAACCTTGAAATGAATAAAAGAATGAAAGAGGGAATGAAGAATGAACAAAGCAATATTACCACTCAATAAACCATTGAATAAACCTTGGAATGTAAATCTACAACTTGCATGAAATGGATTCAATGGATGTTGATCTTGAGTTTTGAATGTTGCTTGAAATAGTGCTTTGAATTCTTGATTTGATCATGAAACCTACATCACAATGTTAGCTCCAAAACATGCATGATGCAAGAAGACTTTGATATGACAATTGGATCTTGAATGCTGCAATAGAAATCTGATAAATTTTCTCTTGAATTCCTTTGAAATTTCTCTTGATCATTAACTTTAATATAGGAAATCTCACTTCAAATTTCTAGGTTCTTAGATGTTGAAATGATGAAATAACCTTATATTTATAGATATGTATCCTTAATTTCTTGAAATTTAAATATCACAAGCCAAAATTGAATCATAGATTTGAATATGTTAAAATACCACCAAAAACATAATTTAAATTTAGTTCCTAAGGTCTAGGGAGGACCCATTTTCCCATGCATGAATGGGTCCTAGTTCCATAAACATAGGACACACATTTCTCAATGAGAAGTGTTATGTTAAGGCATTAATGAATGCTAGGTTTCCTCTTTGGAAAATGTAATTAAATAGGCTTGGAGAATGAATTAAGGGGCCAATTAAGGAAAAAATAAGCTCAATTAATTAAAGGAGCCCTAAATAAGTGTGAAAGTGTAAAGGGATACATCTTACAACACTATATTAAGGCACAATTAAGACCAATTTAACTAGGAGGGCCCAAAAAAGTGAGAAAATATAAAGGAATACATTTTCCATCACTACAATCACTAGAAAACTTAACATTATTTTCTAATGGAGTAGACACTACTTTACAATCTTGCATATTAAACCTTTGAATCAATTTATTGGCATACTTTATTTGAGTAATCAAAGTCTTACCATCTTGTCTCCATACTTTAGTTTCTAAACAATAATACATTTTACCAAGGTCTTTCATTTCAAATGCTTGTGATAATTCTATTTTTACTTCATCAACAACTCTATGACACTTCTTATTATGATTACATCATCCACATACAATGAAATAAAAATAGAATTTACATATTCATCTTTCTTTATGTACAAATTTGGATCAACTGTACTCTTGACATACCCTTGTTGAAAGAATAATTTATCAATTTTCTCATACCATGACCTTGGTGCTTGTTTGATACCATACATTGCTTTCTTTAACCTACATACCAATTTTTATTTTACATTATTTATAAATCCTTTAGGTTGAACAAGATATATTTCTTCTTTTAAATTACCATTAAATTTTTTTGACTTAGCATACATTTGATTTAACTCCCAATTAAAGTTGGTAGAAAACTTACAATAATGAGTATAATAGTATTCATTTTAGCAATAGGTTCAAATGTATCCTCATAATCTATTCCTTCTTTTTGTGAATATCCTCTTGCAACTAATCTATCCTCAAATTTATCAATAGTATCATCAATTTTAAACTTAGTTTTGAACAACCATCTAGAGTGTATGGTAATTTTATTTGTGGGTAACTAAATTAATTCCCAAGTGCCATTATCCATAATTGAATCATATTCTTATTGCATTGCATTCATCCATTATTTATGGTTCTTAGTTTCTTCATAATTATGAGGTTCATCTATACTCATTACTTGAGCCATAAGAGCATAGCCATTGTGCCCAATCAATACCTTGGTTTGCCTAATTGATCTTCTCAATTATTCATTACTATATAGAGTAGCTTCACTTATCCTTGTTTCATGTCCACTTTGATCATAAGTTTGTTGATTTTCAAAATCTAATCTTTCAGTGTCTTCTTCATGTAGTTTATATGTAGTAGTGCTTTCTTCCTTTTCTTCCTCTTCAACATCATCTATAAATTCATGAAATATTACACAAACACTATATGATTAGTAGGATTATACATTTTATAGGCCTTATGATCTACACAATAACCAATGAGTATACATTTGATTGACTTAGCATAAAATTTCCTTCTATTTTCTTTTGGAATATGACAAAATGCCTTCCTAAAATTCTCAAATGACTAAAGATAGGTTTACTACCTATGAAATCCTCATTTATAAGGAGTTTTATTTTCTAGATACTTGGTTGTTCTTCAATTCATGCCATTTTTTTCTAGACTATGAGGAATGTTGTATTGTTTGATAATACCATTATCTTTACAACATTTCATAAAATTATCTGAAGTGTATTCTCCACTTGATATGATCTAGGAATTTTAATATTGTGAGTTGTTCATTTCTCCACCATAACTTTAAATTCTTTGAAACATTCAAACACTTCACTCTCATTTCTTAAGCTATAGACACAAGTATATCCAGTGCAACCATCAATAAATATAATAAAATAAGAAGCTCCTCCAAATGACTTTGTTTGCATGGGACAAAACACATCTATATGTACTAATTCAAGAATGTTTATTTTCCTTTAATTTGAATTTATTGGAAATTCACTTCTATGTTGTTTACCCAATGCATAACCATCACAACTAATGTATACATTATTTAATATTTGAATACCTTGCACCATATCTTTTCTTTGTAGAGAAATAAGAACTTGAAGATTTAAATGACCATACCTCTTATGTCATAGTTCTTCAATTGATAGACACATAGAAGCCATTGCTTGATGACATTCTACTTTAACATCAATTTTATATAAACCTCATATTTTGATTCCTTCAACAATCATATTGATCTTTCATATCCTTTAATTGGCAACCCATCTTGAAGAATTCAAATTGTAAACCTTGATTAGTAATAGCTTAAAATGATTTTTTTTTTTTTCTGAATTCCTAGGACATACATGATATTTGCAAGTTGATTTACATTTTCATTATTTAATTGCACACTTATATCACCATAACCATTTATGTCATGAGACCTATCATCTCCTAAATAGATCTTACTACCGTCATTTTTCTCATGAAAATTATTAAACCAATTTTAGTAACATGACATATGAATTGATTCCCCTAAATCTATGAACCAATTATTGCGATCATTTTTTTCAACAAAAAGAGTGACATCTAAAATAAATAACTTTAGATTATGAAGGGTATCGGTTGTTGCATCATCACCATTCACATAGTTACCTTCATTTTTATGATTTTTGCACTTGTTAAACTTCTTTTTCTAACATTCATAAACATAATGTCCAAATTTTCTATAATAGTTACAATTTCCATTTTTGTTTACATTGGAATTTGATTTAGGTGATGCTCCATTTTGATACCCTTTTCTATCAAATTTACCTCTGTTTTTTCCCATTTCTTTCCTTTGGATGGCTTCTTTTCCTTGTCCATTAAAGTTGAATCTTCACTTTGAAGTATGTTGTCCACATGCTTCTTTCTCTCATCTTCCTGTAGAAGAATACCTACTAGATTTTCATAAGAAGGTGCATTTTCCCTTGCCACCAAATTGGTAATAAACACTTGATAATCATTTATGATTCCATTCAAAGTAACAGTAAGAAAATCACTACTTGAAATTGATTCACCAATATAAGCTAATTTATCCCTTAATTCCTTAACTCTAGATAAATAGTCACTAATACTTTCATTTGATTCCATTTTGATTGAAAGTAATTTTCTCTTTTAAAAAGAAAATTGTATTTGTGTTTTTAATATTATACAAACCTTTCAAAGTTGTCTATTTACTAGTAGAGGTTGTAATGTCATGAATATGAGGGATGATTGAGTCCTTAACATACATGCATAAGAGAATATTTTATTTGCATTCTCTTTTCTCTCAATCTTGGAATGTTGCTTGAGGTATATTGGGTTTAGCCTCTCTACCATTTACAATGTTCCAAATATTGTACCCTTCCATTAGGGTCTATATTTTAAACTTCCAATTAACATAATTGGAGCCATCTAACTTATTTGATTATGTTATATATGATTCAACTAGACTTGATATTTTAAATAGACCATTTAAAAAAAATACCAATCCCTTAACCCAAATTATAATGTTGGTCACACAAAGGTTGTAATTTCTAAGAAAATCAACTCAATTGTGGTAGCTTCACAACTTCAAAACACTTCAATACTTGTAGTTTTCCTCTTCAGAATAGAAGAACTCATAGATTCTCTATGAACAACTCCTTAACATTGGGCATACTAGTGGTAGCAACTTCTTTTCTTAGTCAATGCTACTCTTCTTGAAGCCAAAGACTCCTCTCTCTTCCACAACTTCAACTAAGTTTCAATTGCAGTAGGTGCAACAACAAGGTTTCTATCATTGCTCACTTCTACATTCACCTCACAAAGGTTACTATCACTGACGGGGGAGCAAACCTGAGACACATAAATACACTCACAAAAGAGAGAATAATATTTTATTCAGAAATATGGAACTTCTTACATGCAGAGGATCACAAATCCTCAAGCTTTGCAATACATGTAAATTATAGAAATTACATAAGTTACAGGAAATTACAGAAGAACCCCTTTTTGTAGCATGCGAACTCTTTCCCCAAAAAGTTCCTCCAAAATCAGAAACTAGCCCATAAATAGACCCATTTTGGTTTGGAACCCAAAACAACATTCGAGATAAGTGTTTTGGCGGTTTGGCGCCAAAATTACAATTTGAAATTCAAGTTTAAATTCACATTCAAAAATTAGCACATTTCTAAAATATGCACCAACTTCCGGCAGCCATAACTTTTAATCTGACCGTCGGATCTTCAATGATAATACCTTTTTGGAAAGCTCTCGAGAAGAGGATTTTCTATAAAGTAGGCCTTTGGTGGACTACTTTGGCATTTCCATAAATTTTCAAGCCCATCCGGGACCGTTTAGTGCCTCAAACTGAGCTCAGAAGGTTTTTCAGAGTAAAAAGTAGAAATTGGAATTTGAATAACTTTCAAATCGTGAATGATCTTGACTAGATTCTTTCGCCAGAGTGTATTTTTTCATCCTAAACCTTCCCATAAATTTCTATCTTCCCATGCCTTCAAATTCAATCCTGCTAAAAATAGTAGTTGAGCAAAAAAAGTAGAACAACAATTCTGAAAGTTGGAAACTCTTATTTGACAAAAAGGGTATCCAAAAATGCAAAAACATCTACAAAAAGAAAACAATAGGAAGAAAAAATGGAAATCATCTTTTTGGGTGATGCAAGATTTCCCTCACACCACTAGATGCTCCTACATCAGACACCCAGTGTAATTTGAGAAGTGACCCCGTCACGTCTCAGGTGATTGAGGAAAACCCAAATAGTCAACCTCTACCTTAGATAGCCAGGATGAATCTTCGACAGGCCTTCCTCTCCACTTCCCCAGATATTTTTCATATTGCCTATTTTTGGTACTCCTTCCCACACTGCTATCCAAGATTTCTTCAATCTCCTCCTTTTATGATGTAGGTGTTGGAATGCCACACTGTTCCAGTGCTGGTACTTCCTTTGCGCCACCTTCATGATACTCTATCAGATCTGAAATATTGAACACAAGGGAAATGTTGACTCCATTTGGCAACTCTACCTCATATGCATTCCCTGAATCGTGCCTCTTCAGAATTTTACAGGGACCAAAATTCTTCTTTTTCAATTTGTTATAGGTTCCCACTAGAAACCTTTCTTTCCTCAAGTGGACCATCACTTCATCACCAATCTGGAACTCCTTATACCTCCTCTTCTGATCTTCCTTAGCCTTATACTGCATATTCATCTTGTTAATGTGTTCTCTTACCTTCTCATGTATATTCTTGATGTGCTCTGCAAAGTCTTCGGATTCGGTACTTGTCTTCTTCTCTTGGTCCATCTTCCTCAATTCTAGAGCAGTCCTAGGACTACCTCCATACACAATCTGGAATGGTGATCTACCAATGCTTCTGTTGACAGAATTGTTGAAAGAAAATTTTTCCTGGGGTAATATCAAGTCCCATCCCTTGGGTTTATCTCCTACCAAGCATCTCAATAGGTTACCCAGACTTTTGTTCACAACCTTAGTCTACCCATCAGTTTGTGGATGGTGTGCAGAAATAAATTTCAACTTTGTTTTCAACTTTTTCCACAAGTTCCTCCAAAAGTATCCAACAAATTTTGTGTCACGATCTGAGACTATACTCTTTGGCAGACTATGTAGCCTCACCACCTCTATGAAGAACAAGTCAACAATGTGGACTACATCATGGGTCTTCTGGCATGGGGATGAAATGTGCCATCTTCGAAAACCTATCAACTACCACAAATACTGAATCATTCCCTCTCTGTGTCCTTGGCAAACCAAGAACAAAGTCCATACTTATATCCTCCCATGGCCTCTCTGGTACAGGTAAGGGCTGATACAACCCAATATTCTGGCTCACTCCTTTAGCCATTTGACATACCCTACAACTCTGCACAAAATTCTTCACATCTTGTGATAACTAAGGCCAATAATAATGCTCATTGATAATGGCAATGGTCTTATCAAGACCAAAATGTCCTACCATTCCTCCACTGTGCTTGTCCTTTATCAGGTTCTCCCTCATGGAACTCCTTGGAATGCACAATTGACTTCCCTTAAACAACATGCCATCCTGGATTATGAAATCCAACCACTTCGTCCTGTCAATTGTAACAGGCTCCTTGCAAGCTTTCCAAGCCTCTACAAAATCAAGATCTTCAGGATACAATGTCTTGAGTTCATTGAACCCAACCACTTCAATCTGCATCTCTATCAACAATGTTTTCCTCCTACTTAAGGCATCTGCAACCCTATTTGACTTGCCACTCCTATGCTTTAAAACAAAGGTATAACTCTACAAAAATTCTACCCATTTTATATGCCTTTGATTTAATTTTCCCTATCTACTCAGATACTGTAATGCTTGATGGTTAGTAAACAAAAAAAATTCCTTTGGCAACATATAATGTCTCCATTTCTTTAATGCTTGAACTATTGCATAAAATTCCTGATCATATATAGAGTACTTTCTCTTTGCATCTTTTAACTTTTCACTAAAATAGGCAATGGGCTTACCTTCTTGGCTCATCACTACTCCAATGGCACAACCACTATCATCACAATCCACCTGAAACACCTTATTGAAATATGGGAGAGCTAAAACTGGTTGCTTTGTCACCTTGTGCTTCAACAATTCAAAAATCTTCACTGCTCTAGTGCTCCACTTGAACTCTTTTTATCCCCTCTCATTGTTTCAATTAGGGGTGCACAAATACTACTAAAGTTTCTAATGAACTTTCTGTAAAAACTAGCCAAACCATGGAAAGATCTCACCTCAATAGCAGTTCATGGGGTAGGCCATTCTAGAATAGCCTTCACCTTCTCTGGGTCCATCTTTAGACCTTCTGCTAAGACAACAAACCCCAAGTACACTAACTCATTTCTAACAAAACTACACTTTTTCAAATTTATCAATAGTTTCTCCTCTCTCAACTTTTCAAAGACCTTACGAATATGCATCAAATGCTCACCCAAGGACTTACTAAATATTAAAATATCATCTAAGTACACAATAACAAAATTTTTCAAAAAACTTTTTCAGTACCTCATTCATGAGCTGCATGAATGTGCTCGATACATTGGTTAGCCCAAAAGGCATGAATAACCAATCGTACAAGGCCTCCTTGGTCTTGAAGGTAGTCTTCCATTCATCTCCCTCACGAATCCAGATCTGGTGATATCCACTCTTCAAATCAATCTTTGTGAAGTATTGTGCTCCACTCAAATAGTCCATCAGGTCATCCATCCTTGGCAACATAAATTTGTACTTGATTGTTATCTTATTTATGGCTCGGGAGTCTATACACATCCTCCACTCCCCATCCTTCTTTCGTGCTAGTACTGTAGGTACGGCACATGGGCTCAGACTCTCTTGAATCAAACCCTTTCTCAACAAATCCTGAACTTGTCTGTTCAACTCCTCATTTTCTATAGGAGTCATTCTATGAGCTACCTTATTTGACAAATTGGCTCTAGGGATCAAGTCAATCTGATGACTGATCTTCCTCATTGGTGGTAAACCCTTAGGTACGTTATCAGAAATAATCTCCTAAAACTCATCCAATAGTCTAGAAACTTCTACTGGTAACTTCTCACCACCTTCCTTATCCATTCTAGGAATCAATGTATAACACATACGCTCATGCTTCATGCCTTCTAAAAATTTCCTTCCATCAACAAAAAAATTCTAGCACTACTGCATACCTTTTCTTTGTCCTTCTTCAGGGGTTTCAACTTATGGCAGACTCCATCCTTCATCAAGGAATAAGTGTTTGCATGGCCATCATGTACAGCTCGCCTATCAAACTGCCACGACCTCCCCAACAACATGTGACATGCATCCATGGGGATGATATCACAAAGTACCTCATCACGATAGCTTTCGATCTTGAACTTCACCAGGCATTGCTCATTGACCAAAAATTTATGGTCTTTCTGCAACTAGGAAATCCGATATGGATGTGGATTCCTTTCCTTTTTCAGCTTCAACTTTGTAACCATCTCTTCTGACACCAGATTATTAGTGCTCCCACTATCAATAATGACTTCACAACATTTGTCTTCACACTTGCACCTTGTGCGGAACAAACTCTTCCTCTATTCTGGCTCCTTCTCTTCAATCACCAAGGCTCTTCTAACCACCAGGGCTTCTCCCCTTTTTGCATCATATGAATGCTTGGACTGTGCCTCCTCATCTGCATGTGCAACCCTTCCACAACCTTCTAGCCTTCTGTCTATCCTTCCTTGGTGTTGTGGACATTCATAGGCTCAATTCCCTTCTTCACCACAATGGAAACAAGTTCCTCTGAAACCACCTCTTCCAGGCCCTAGCCTAGATCTTCCTCATCCTCTACCTCTTTAATCACCACTGTTTTGATCACGAGGGTGGTAGAATTTATCATTCCTCTGGCTTCGACTGGTACCCACATCTTCATTTTTCCTTTCATCCTCATTTTGGCTCCCAAAAGATCTTCCACTACCCCTTCCATTTTGACCTCCTTGGCCTTTTTGCTTGTTGTCAAATCTTTTGTTCAAGTTCTCCTCAACTTTCAGAGAAAATTGGTATGCATCCTCAATGGTGGTCATTCTTACCAGGCTTAGCTCCTCTTGAATGCTCGATCGTAACCCATTAAGATAACAAGCTACCTTCTCCTTGTTGGCCTATGCATGGCCTATTCTAATGATCATCTTGTGAAAATATTATTTGTATTCTTTCACATATCTACTTCCTTGCTTCAACCCTTACAATTTCTTAAACAGATCTAGCTCATAGTCTATTGGTATGAACTGCTTCTTCAGTTTCTCCACCATGCGATCCCAACTGCTGATATTTCTGTTTCCTCTTTGATTTCTCTCCAACTGGACCTCTTTCCACCAAATATTGGCATGGCCCTTCAACTTCATTTTTGCAAACTTAACCCGATTTGGGTCCTCTACTTCTTCATACTCAAAATATTCTTCTATCTCGTTGATCCAGTCGATCAACTCTTCTGGATTCAGACTTCTAGAATAATTGGGGACTTCTATTCTGGGTCATTTTTCAATCTTTGAAATGGCCCTGATCAACCGCATCTAATCTTGATCAATTGATTCTTCTTCCTCTTCTATGTCTAAATCTTCTACCTCTTCTTCATCCTCACTTTCTCCTCTCCTTCCTAGGTTTAACCCTCTTCTCATTTATTCTTGCAATGCATCAATTTGTCTCTGGAGGGCTCTGAAACCCTTGACTGCCAATGGACCTCTTCCACTAGCATTTCTACCACCTCTAGCATCACCACGCCTACCAGGAATCATTCTTGGAGGCATCTTGAAGATCTTGAACCCACAACCATGGTCCTGGTACAAACTGCCTCATGATCGGTGATCTGTTCACACACTCAAGAAAACCCACTCTAATACCACCTAACAAGGGAGCAAACCCAAGACACAAAAATACACACAAAAGAGAGAATAATATTTTATTTAGAAGTATGGAACTTCTTCCATGCAGAGGATCACAAATCCTCAAGCTCTGTAATACATGTAAATTACATAAATTACAGAAGTTATAGGAAATTACAGAAGAACCCCTTTTCACAACATGCGAACTCTTTCCCCAAAAAGTTCCTCAAAAATTAGAAACTAGCCCATAAATAGACCCATTTTGGTTTGGAACCAAAAACAACATTTGAGATAAGTTTTTTGGCGGTTTGGCGCCAAAATTACAATTTGAAATTAGAATTTAAATTCACATTCAAAAATTAGCACATTTCTAAAATATGCACCAACTTCTGGCAGCCATAACTTTTAATCCGACCATCGGATCTTCAATGATAATACCTTTTTAGAAAGCTCTCGAGAAGAGGATTTTCTACAAAGTAGGCCTTTGGTGGACTACTTTGGTGTTTCTGCAAATTTTCAGGCCCATCCGGGACTATTTAGTGCCTTAGACTGAGCTTGAAAGGTTTTTCAGAGCAAAAAGCAGAAACTAGAACTTGAATAACTTTCAAATCATGAATGATCTTGACCTGATTCTTTCATCAGAGTGTGTATTTTTCCATCTTGAACCTTCACATAAATTTCTGTCTACCCACGCCTTCAAATTCAAACTTGCTAAAAATAGTAGTTGAGCAGAAAAAACAAAACAACAATTCTGAAAGTTGGAAACTCTTATTCGACAAAAAGCGTATCCAAAAATGCAAAAACATCTACAAAAAGAAAACAATAGGAACAAAAAATGGAAATCATCTTTTTGGGTGATGCAAGATTTCCCTCACACCACTGGATGCTCCTGCCTCAATCACACTTGGTGCATTTATCAGCCTTGCTTTGATGTACCCAAATAGAAAAGCATAACAACAAAAGACCAAACAAAGTAGCTGAAGAACTCGTTGATTTTTGATATTACCAACAACATAAATAGCTATATATTTAAACATAACATAGGTCCAACAAAAAAAATTATTTGATCCAACAACTATTTGTAGCTGATTCACAATAAACTAAGTTTTATGGACAAAAAATGGGCTTGTAGACAACAAACTAAATTTAACTGAAATATATCTAGACACATCTACAATATATTATTGACAAATATACAATCATGAAAAATTTATTATGACTTATTCTAATATTCCCCTTTAAGGAATAACTGAATTTTGATGGACTCCTAACATATCTCTATATGATACAAACTTTATCTTGCCCGATGGGTTAGTGAATACATCAACCATATTATAATTTGTGTTAGAATATTGTAGCTCTATCTCTTGAGATTGAATTTTCTCTCTTACAAAATGATATTGAGTTTCAATGTGGTTTGATCTTGCATGATAAACTAGATTTTTTTCCAACTTGATTGAAATTTAATTATCACACTTGATTATAGTTGGTCCTTCTTGCTTCTATCCCATACCTATTGGTATATGGAGCCTAATTAGACTCGGAGATTAAATTTCCCCATTTTTATCGGCAGTGCCCGTGAAACCTCTCATGATTTTTATTATTTAATAAAGGCATCAGGTGTCTTTTTTTATTGGCCAGCATAAAAAAACCCTATTTTTTGTAACCAGCATAAGTCTTGATAAAAGGCTAAGGATTAGGGTTTATGTTGACATTTGTATTGTAGCATTTGGAATGGTATTGAGTTGCAAGGATTACTAGTTGTAATTGGTTTGATTTACTGGATAATAATATTGGACTCTTTGTTGGTGGACATAGCCCAAGTTTGGGTGAACCACATTAAATATTGTCTCTTACTATTTTTATTTATTCGTTTTTCATTAGGACTCTATTTAATCTTTATTTGCATATAATTGGTATTTTCTATATGCAATTCCTAACAATACCTTAAAAAAATTTCCTTAGCCAAATAACTTCATATGTAGCACTACATAATGCTTTGTACTTAGCTTCTATAGATGATAAAGAAATAGTTGGTTACTTCTTACTATTCCAAGAAACAACACCAAATCCTATGCTAAATGCAAAACAAATTGTCAATTGGCGATCATTTGGATGACCTACCCAATCTAAATCTAAATAACCTATCAACTTAGCATTGAAATGGTTAGTATATTCATTTCCAAAATATATGGTACCCTAAAGGTATGAATGACTCACTTTGTTTCTTTGCAATGAGGCTCAAGAGGCTTAGCCATGAATTGGCTAAGTATGCTAACTTCTGTAACACCACTATCACTAGAAAACTTAACATTTTGTTCTAATGGAGTAAACATTTCTCTACAATCTTGCATATTAAACCTTTGAATCAATTTATTTGCATATTTTCTGAGTAATCAAAATCTTATCATCTTGTTTCCATACATCAATTCCTAAACAATAATACATTTTACCCAGATCCTATTGAGGGGCCATTTGACACACAAAACATGTAGGTGGGATACAAGTATCTCACCTCTCCTGAAAGAGGCAATCAGTGGTTAAACTGATCAGCTCCCAAGGTCCTTAGTGTTGGTTCACAACGATGTATGTTTCACAAAGTGGTCAATATCGCTGTAATGTTCAAGAGGCCTGCTGGTTTTCTGAAAAATATTAAACTCAAGCATCTATCTAAACTTACTCTAATTGTGGTTTTCAAAGAAATAGAAAAAGATAGGTCAGGGCTTTGAGATAGAAAGGAATGTTGATCCATTAATTAACTAGACTTGTTGTCGTTAAAGGAATCTTTAAACTATTGCTATGAAATGAAGTTAATTTGTAACATGTACACAATTGCATTCATTCACAGTATAAACTCAACAGATTGCCAAACACCATTTTTTTAAACAAAACAAAAGATACACTTTTTCATTCCTTGAAAGTCTTCAAATCAAATAGTTAACAAGATGAATACCATTCTGGAAGAGAACTTGAAGAAGATTACAATCTGGCTGCTTCTACTGTCATGGGACAGATAAGCAACATTTACAAATCTGGCAAACTTCACCAGTGTATAGAAAATCTGATTTTCAGGTTCCTCCTATCTACACTCAGAAAAGCATAAAAGTGCATTCTACTGCTAAGAACTCCAACTCCTAATGTCTAACTTCTAACCTCTAAAATCTAACTTCTAAATTTTTCTAACTATCCTCTAACCTGGTCTAACCTGTCTAACCTTTCTAACCCCTACAAATGAGGCAAAATGCCCTTTTTATAGACGAACCAGGGTCAGCAATATAATTGACCAAAATTAGGGTTTCTGGAACAGACCAGTCACCAACAACTTTCACTGAGTCCAGATATGCATTCAATATTGGTACTATGTCCCTGTTGGCATGAGATCTTCCATAAGCATGCTCTTCTGTCAGCAAAATCTTCTTCTGTCTAAGATCCAAAGCTTCACCATGAATGTCAACCCACTTCGGCCGGTAGATGTCCCATCGGCAATCAAGAAGCATGGCTGATTCATGCCCGTAAAATTATTCCCATCGCCAAGATCTTTGGTTTCATTACTATCCTCAAACTACACCAGGGTCGGTTGAGTGTTGCAGAGACATCGCCCCCATGTCCACCAACCTCGACAGGTAAACGTCTCTTCTGCCATCAATGTTCGCATTCTGTTGCAGCGGATTAGGGTTCTGGTCAATGGAGTTTCTCATTTGGTGAGACATTCTTTGTTCGGCAAGACCCTTCACCGAGGTTATCGTTGCTTCATCGAGCTCATCAGCAATCGGTGTGACATCCTCAAGTCGGCCAGACCTCACAACGAGATCTCCATCATTTCTGTGAGCAAACACATTGGCATAAGGTTTGGCAAGACATACCTAATTCGGAGAGACATTTTGCCGAAGACAAGAAGTTGCATCGAAGTCACTAATCCCTCCAGAAAGAGAATCAGCCCCGGGGACATGTGTCCACACCCTGCAAAACCACGTGCCAAAAATAAGTCCACAAGATATAATAAAATAATATTTCAAACTTCCAGACTTAGCAAAAGTTTCATTCTGCCGGAGGCGGATCCGAGACAGAATTAGGAAGAGGTCAGCACACTCAAAACCGCGAGGCATGAACCAAGACGGGAAGTGGAACCAGAATAGGATATGAAACCAGAACTTGGGGTAAGTTCCAAACTCAAATCCAACTCCGATCCCGCCTCCGCCAGAGAAACAAAAGCAAAGGAAAAACACAACACGTGGAGCCGGAAGCAGAACCAAAACAAAACCAGAACCTCAAAAGAAGATTCCAAGTTTAGATCCAATCCGCGCTCTGCCTCTACCAGAGCAAAAAGACAAAGGGTCGAAAGAAGCAAGAAAAATTCTAAGGCACCAAAACAGAAAACCAAAGGGAAAGAAAACAAAATGGGGGGGACCCATTTTAAGCCAGTGAAAATGGGGATGGTTATGCAAGGCATAACAAATGGCGACTTGGCTGGAAAAATGGTTTAACCATTTTTAGGAGACTAAAGGATTCAGTCACCTAGAACTCTTGGTTTATGGACACCACAACCTAGATTGGATTAGTTTGAACAGTCAATGTAGAGCTAGAATCTCAAATGTAAATCCACATTGGCTACTTTTGAATCTATATGTGTGTGCTTGATTGTGCATCATCCTTTTATAAAGTTTTCTTCATCTTTCAGATGATTATGCTCAAGATTTGAACTACATGAGTTGACTCCCTTTTACTGTTGTGCAATGATATCCTGGGCATTGCTCCGCTGCCAATCAAGCGTCCATAGCTCTGACAGAGATACCTCTAGTTTTCTCACAGCATTGCTCTACTGCCAATCAGGTGTCCATAGCCCCGGTAGAGATACTGGAATCACCCATTCATATTGAGTTTATCTTTTCTTTTATAGTGCTCTTTTCTTTTCTCTCTTTCTTTTCATTTGAAATTTTTTTCATTCAATTCCTTCTCAATATGTTAGATGTTAAACATCTGTACTGGGTTGAAAACTACCATGGACCTCATAACAACATCCAGGGAATCAAAATTTTCAATCAAATCTTGGGACCCAATTACCCTAAGACAAATATACCCTTACAAGAGGAGATGGTTTATTGATTTTGTGACAGATTCAGCCGTAGTTGGTGCAGATTGTTTACTTTATACCTTGTTCTTGAAGACCTTTCACAACCTCTATTGAAATGGGCATAAAACTTAAGTTTAGGACAAAATCACCCAATCAAGAACCCTGAAAAATATTTAGACCAACTTCCTTCCCAGTAACCAAAGTATACTTTAGATAACAATGCCCCAACATCAACTGTAGAAAATGGATGTCCCCAAAAGAAAGACAAAAGAGCAAAAACAAAAGAACACAAAAAAAAAACAAGCAGAGAGAACAACAAGACAAAGAAAAACAAGGAAAACAACAAACAAGCAGGCAACTAGCTATTTACATATATACAACCACGGGAAGCACCAAGCCCTTATGACCAAAAATAATGTTTGAGGAACTGCCCATTGACAAGCAATGGGACAAGTTCTCCTATCAAAGCACTTAGTCTAAAGACATTCTCTCCTAGGATCTCAGCAATTTGGTATGGGCCCAACCAGAGCTTGTCAAACTTTTGGTGATCACCCTTCTTTTCATTAGCCTTGTCCCACAGCAACACAAGGTCTGATATCCTAAAATCTTTTATCTTAGCTCTTTTGTCAAACCAACGTTTGACAACAGCCTGGTGTTTGAAGAACTGCTGTAGAGCAGCATCCCTCTATTCTTCTAGTTTTAGCAAATTGGCTAGCCTTACCTCTATCCTATCATCATTGGAGTAAAATTCCTGCATGAACCTTATGATAGGAATCTGTAGGTGGATGGGGAAGATAGGTTCCTAGCCATACACAAGCTTGAAGGGAAAATTTTTGAGAGCAGATTTGATTCTAGTTCTGTCTACCCATAAGGCAAATCTCAGCTAGGTATGCCAGTCTCTTGGGTTCTTTTCTAGCAACCTTTTGATTACCCCTAGGAGGTTCTTATTGGTCGATTCAGCTACTCCATTCCCTTGGGGATAGTAATTGGAAGAGTACTTTAACACAATCTTATTTTCATAGGTCCATGCAATGAAATTAGCAGAAGAGAAAGCAGAACCATTATCACATACCAGCGCGAAGGGCACCCCAAACCTAGTTGTGATGTTCTCTATAAGGAATTTAATCACCACATCTATGGTGTTGTTCTTGCAAGCTATGGCCTCTATCCATCTTGTGTAGTAGTCTGTGGTAGTCAGAATGAACTTGTGCCCTATAGCAGAGTTTGGGTTAATCACCCCAATAAAATCAAGTGCCCATTGGGCAAAAGGTCTCACCTCATAGACGGGTTGCAATGGCATGGCTGAGTGGCGTTCTTTTGGTACAACAATCTGACACGTGTGGCATGTTATGACATGCTGGTGTGCATCTTTGAATACACATGGCCAGTAGTATCCAGCTCTGAGGATCTGGTGTGCTAATGAATCAGCTGAACCATGGCCCATGCCATGTTTTCCATGAAATTCTGCCATTGTTTGTTTTGCTTCTCGATGATCTAAGCATCTCAAATACACACCCTCGAAGTTCTTTCTGTATAACAGTCCCCATTTGATCATGTAATGAGAACATTTCATCCTTAGCGCTGTTCTCTGAGTTGCACTCATTCCTTCTGGGCAGCGATTGTTGAATAAGAAATAAATAAGATCAGTATACCAGGGATCATTGGAGAAGGTTTTTGTGATATAGTGCTAGCAAGTAATGTTTTTACTAGCATTCGCCATTGCTTTGGATAGACCTTGACCTCTAACCAACTTCATAGGATGGATCTCTAAATCAAATTCTTGAAGAATGGCCATCCACTTCCCTCTTCTTTCTCCTAATTCATTTTGCATAAGAAGGGACTTTATTGCAGCATCAGGAACCACATCAAAAATCTGACTTCTAAGGATGTAGTGTCTAAATTTTTTAATAGCTCTAACTAGTGCAAAGGCTTGTTTTTCAATAGGTGAATACCTGACCTCAGCATTCTTGAATGGGGAACTCATGAAAGCAATTGGTCTTTCATCTCCCTCTGCTTTTATTTGTGTTAAGATAGCAGCACATGAATGTTCAGAAGCAAAGGAGTAGATGTAGAATGGCTTTAGGTAATCCGGACTAATGAGTACTGGCGCCTCTGAGATTGATTGCTTAATCTGGGAGAAAGCAGCCTTTGCCTCATCACTCCACTCTATCTTTGCTTCCTTTTTCATCATTTCATTGAAAGGCTTGACAATCTCTGCAAAGCCAGTGATGAATTTTCTGACAAAGTTGATCTTTCCAAAGAAAGATCTCATCTCTTTCTTGCTGCCTGGCATGGTCAATTTCAGAATTGACTCAACTCATTCTGGATCAATGGATATTCCCCTTTTTGATATTATGTGTCCCAAAAGTTTCCCTTCGGAAACTCCAAACACACACTTTTTAGGGTTCAAGGAGACACCATATTGGATGCATCTTTCAAGGACCTTTTCCAAATCTGCAGCATGGTTAAGTCTGTCTTTTGAGAACACTGTCAAATCATCCATGTAGATGATGATGCACTTGCCAATCAGATCTTTAAATGCTACATCCATTGCTCTTTGAAATGTTGCCCCAGCATTTATCAATCTGAATGGCATTCTTTTATAAGCAAATTTCCCCCACTTTGTGGTGAAGGCCATCTTCATTCTGTCTTCATAGCTGACCAACACTTGGTTGTATCTAGAGTAGCCATCTAGGAATGACATCATTTGGGATCCACTAACCATTTGCAAGATCTCATCAAGAGAAGGGAGTGGATAATTATCCTTCTCTGAGGCTCTATTTAGATTTCTAAAGTCCACGCACAATCTGATTTCTCCATTTTTCTTCTGAATAAGGACCAAGTTGGCAACCCATGTTGAATGCCTCACAGGGAAAATTATTGCTGCTAACAGTAGCTTATGGACTTCCTTGAAAATGAGAGGTTCAATCAAGGCGTTAATAGGGCGTTGTTTCTGCCTAAATGGCTTTGCTTTAGGCTTTAAAGGGATAGTATGAGTTATCACAGATGTGTCAAATGTCTTCAAATCCTCGTATCCCCAAGCCAAAGCCACAATATCCTTCTTGAGGGTAAGCAATATATTGTCTTTGATTGCCTCAGGGCAAGCTTTCCTAATGTATATATTCCTTTCAGGGCCTGAATCAGCTAGGTTGACTACCTCATACTCACCTCCCTTGTCTTCAGTTGGCACCTTTTTCAAAGCTCTTGGATCTGCATCAAACATCCTTTCCAAGGCTACCATTCCCTTGGGAATGGTGTTACTTTTGAGATTGAGGATGCCATCTATATCACTATCTTCGGGGTTCCAAGCTCCCTAATCTCTATTAGATTCATCAATGATCTAGCCTTCAAAAGAATCTAAGCTTGTCAGAAAAGAAAGAATATGTCGATCATCATCAAAAACTTGAAAATTCCTGACATTATCAAGGACAGCTGGGGTGGATATTAGTTCCACTGAGAACTTCTTGAGCTTAGAATTTTGCATGGGCTTCAAGGTACTTGCAGCCACAGCCAATGAATCAACAATGTTCTCTTCTCTAGGGATTAGACTAATCCCAAAGGCATCAAAATCCTCAATCAGGTTCCATACCTAATTTCTATAAGCAGCTAGTCTCTTGTTGTGACATGTGTATTGGATGCGTACTTGTTTGACAATTACTTCTAAATCCCCTCTGACCCTCAGGGCAGTGACTCTTTTCTGATGAGAAAACATCAGTCCTCTTGCCAATGCCTCATATTCAGCCACATTGTTGGTACATCCAAACTGCAACCTGTAAGAAGCAAAGAAACTTTTTCCTCTCGGATTGGTTAGCACAACTCCAGCACCACAGCCTATTTTGGACTTGGAACCATCAAAGGTGAGGGTCCACAACTTATTGCAAGCTATGTTAGGAGGAATAATAGGTGGTATCAATGAATCCTTGACATTTGATGAAATACATGGCTCTTGGGAGCTCTTTGGGTAATCAATAGTGGATTTGATCAGTCCTTTAGGTATTGGTAAACTTGAAAGTGTGGGGGCATGAGTCAAGACTTGGGATTGTTCATCATGGCCATGTTGATCCAATGCCAAGATTGTGATGGATTCAATCTAAGGTACAGCTTCCTATGAAAGGGGGTTGTCTCTAGTTGAAATTGTTGCATTTCTAGCCTCAAATGGAAAGTGGTCAGTTATGGTCTCAGGGTGACTTGGAGCAGCCTTCCTAGTTGGACATACATGATGCAAAACACTGATGCAGGGCAGACATGTCATCTCTGAGTGACTTTGATAATGAACCCTACACCAGTTTGGAAGAAAAAGGCTTTGTAAATCAATGTCTTTTCCTAAGACAAGCTGATCTTGTTGTAATTTTCTGATTAGTGCCTGCTACTTTATGCCAATCACTAAGTCTTGGGGTTCTTGTGTGGGCCAACTATCAGGATCTAACACCAAAAGGGTTAGACATTCTTCTCTTTTGTAGATCCCAATCACAGTCTCAAAGTAGGCCACCTCATTGAGGCAGTCATACTCCGTTATAATGTGTTTAAGGCAGGGCTCACTTTCAATTCTAATCTGGTTAGGCATTCCTCTGAGCCATGGTAACCACATATGTGAGAAGTCTAGGGAGAGATATCCCTCTAAACTCTTCATGAAGTCCTTGCTTAAAAGCATACCATAGGTCTCAGGAATGTCAGCTACCTGAATGTCCATGTTAGTCTGGACTCTAGGGTCTAATCCTACTTGTATGTGTATGTTCCTAAGTTCCCCAACTACATTTACCTCTGTCTTGTCTAGCTGGATAACTTTCTTGTTGGTTTGAATTAGATTCAGCCCCAATTTTCTGCATACAGCAAATGGCATGACATTGCCAGAAGCTCCTGAATCTAATAAGCAATTATGTAAGTTCCTCCCACAAATCCTCAAGCTTATTAGAAATGGTGGGGTGCCTACTTTATTCTTGAACAAGGCCGCATTCATATCAGTGGTGGGGGTTGTCCTAGTTCTTCCTTTGGACCTATCAGCCTCTTCCAAGGATTTTGGCACTATTTCTCGTTGAGAAGGAGACCATTTCAGAATGTCAAAGTATGACAATGATGCCTTATATTTTTGCATTTCAGCAACAATGTCAAACTTTGTGTTGTGATTGTCATTATGCTTGAAAGCAGTAGATGGATTACCTTTACTAGAAAGATTAGGTGGACCCTTTGGTGGTGGAGGATTATTATCAATGTTCTAATTTGGGGGCACCATGTGGTTAGGTGGTACTAATGTAGTGAATGGCCCCTTGTCTTGGTTTCTCAAGAAATGACCGCCTTTCGTTTGAAAGGCCTAGGCATCATACACATCCTCTTCTGGTTCATTTTCATCTTGTATTGGGAATGAAGAGTCCCCTTCAAAGAGGTCAAAAGCCATAGCTGTATTTACTGGGTTGTATCCCTTGTTTGGATTTCCTTGAAAGGTTTGGGCATCCTCTTGTGCCATTTTCACCACCTTCTCCACTTCTGGGCAATTCACCTCGGAGTGGGATGCAGTCTGATGTAGCCTACACCAGTTGGTCATGTAGTTAAGGTCAGCTACAAGTGCAGTGTGAGGTTTGTCCTCATTAGGTTGATAGTTGTGGGGAACCCCACCATTGTTTGGACCGATGTTCCACTGCCTGTTATTGTTGGGCCTTTGATTATATCCCCTATTTTGGTTCTGATAACCTTGGTTGGGGAAATTTTTGCCTTGATAGCCCCTTTGGTTGTGAGTGTTCTGATAACTTCCCTGATTGTTGTTATGATTGGTTTGGGATGGGTTCAATTTCAATTGGGCCATGTCATTTGTGACCCGAGATAATGTTTTCTTCAATGTTTCTAGCTCATTTGTGAGCTAGGTTGTTTTCTCACTCTCAGCATTCTTAATGGAAGCTGGCTAATCAGCGGGGTTTGGCATGCTAGTTTGGCCATAATTACCTTATGGGTGTTGTGATGGATCAAGAATCCCACTCCCAAAGAGTGGAACCGTGGGTCAAGTCTGCAACTCAGGCATGGTTCCATAGTGGGAAGGAGACATCCCTGTGATGGTGTTAAATAGGGGAGTGGGGATATGCATTTGCTATCCCATAAAGGGAATACCCCCACTTAAGTTTTCTGGCTGAGAGCTAGTTTGTTGCTACAGTTTAATAGCCAGGTGATAGACTTTGGAAAGGGAATCACTATCCCCTGGAAGATAGGTTCTTTGCAAAAATAGACCCAGCCATGGGTCAATGGCTTGAAAGTATGCCTGAATGACACCATTCTCTATGATCAAATAAGGGTTTTGCAGCCTCCTATACGTTCTTTGAAATCTAGTATTGAATAGGGGTAGTTGTTCATGTGGCTCGTTCCTGATAGTAGCAAACTGTTGGAACAAGATAGCTGGGTCTACATAGACTCTAAACTGGTTAATGAAAGCATTTTCTAAGTCATTCCAACTCAAAATGGAACCTTGTGGTAAGTTCAAATACCAACTATATGCCATATCCCCTAAAGAATAAGGGAATAGCCTGCAAACCACATCATGATGAGCTATCTGGGCTCTAGTGCAGGCATCTTTGAAGGCCTGTATGTGCTCTTCAGCACTCCTGGCTTCACCATGAATGTATTTCGGACAAAATCTCTCAGGATTCTTTGGCATGTCATGAAAACCTTCAGGGATAGCACCCAATGGAGAAGGGTTATTCTGAAAGAAAGCCATTGGTGGAGATGGTTGAGCTAGTTGTTGGATGGGCTTAAATGGATTTGGTAAAGGATTCACTGGTACCAGCTGAGGTATGGGTGAAAAATCGGGTACAATGGATGGAGTGGACAAGGGTTTAACCCTGCGAGCTTTAGGTCTGTTTAGGGTCCTGAGCTTTAGCAATGGAGGTGGATTTTTAGTTGACCTAAGGACTCTTTAGGACTTTTCTAATGAAGAAGACCCGATATTCTCCAGTTTTCCTCTTCAGATTGCTTTCTTAGCTAATGAAGTTTGGTCTAACCTAGAGTTTAACTATTCAATTGTGACCCTCCTTCTAGCGCCATCTTTGTTGAGGGGCCATTTGACACACACAACATGTAGGTGGGATGCAAGTATCTCACCTCTCCTAAAAGAGGTAATCAGTGGTTAAATTGATCAGCTCCCAAGGTCCTTAGTGTTGGTTCACAACGATATCTATTTCACAAAGTGGTCAAGATGGCTATAATGTTCAAGGGGCCTGCTGGTTTTTTGAATAGCATTAAACTCAAACATCTATATAAACCTACTCTAATTGGGGTTTTCAAATAAATAGAAAAAGATAGGTCAGGGCTTTGAGACAGAAAGGAATGTTGATCCATTAATTAACTAGACTTGTTGCCATTAAAGGAATCTTTAAACTATTGCTATGAAATGAAGTTAATTTGTAACATGTACACAATTACATTAATTCACAGTATAAACTCAACAGATTGCCAAACACTATTTTTTAAACAAAAAAAAAGATACACTTTTTCATTCCTTGAAAGTCTTAAAATCAAATAGTTAACAAGATGAATACCATTCTGGAAGAGAACTTGAAGAAGATTACAATATGGCTGCTTTTACTATCATGGGATAGATAAGCAACATTCACAAATCTGGAAAACTTCACCAGTGTATAGGAAATCTGATTTTCAAGTTCCTCCCATCTACACTCAGAAAATCATAAAAGTGCATTCTATTGCTAAGAACTCCAACTCCTAATGTCTAACTTCTAACCTCTAAAATCTAACTTCTAAATTTTTCTAACTATCCTCTAACCTGGTCTAACCTATCTAACCTTTCTAACCCCTACAAATGAGGCAAAATTCCCTCTTTATAGATGAACCAGGTTCAGCAATATAGTCGACCAAAATTAGAGTTTTTGGAACAGACCAGTCACCAACAACTCTCACTGAGTCCGGATATGCATTCAATATTGGTACTATGTCTTTGTCGGTGTGAGATCTTCCATAAGCATGTTCTTCTGTCAGAAAAATCTTCCTCTGTCTGAGATCCGAAGCTTCACCATGAATGTTGACCCACTTCAGCTAGTAGATGTCCCATCGATGATCAAGAAGCATGGCCGATTCATGCCTGTGAAATTATTCCCATCGCCAAGATCTGTGGTTTCATTACTGTCCTCAAACTGCACCAGGGTCAGTTGAGTGTTGCAGAGACATTGCCCCCATGTCCACCAACCTCAACCGATAAACATCTCTTCTGCCATCAATGTTCGCATTCTGTTGCAGTAGATTAGGGTTCTAGCCAATGGAGTTTCTCATTCGGCAAGACATTCTTTGTTCGGCAAGACCCTTCACCGAGGTTATCGTTGCTTCATCAAGCTCATTAGCAATCAGCGTGACATCCCAAAGTCGGCCAAACCTCACAATGAGATCTCTATTATTTCCATGGGCAAACACATTGGCATCAGGTTTGGCAAGACATACCCGAGTCAGAGAGACATTTTGCCGAAGACAAGAAGTTGCATCGAAGTCACTAATCCCTCCAAAAAGAGAATCAGCCCCAGGGACACATGTCCACACCCTGCAAAACCACGTGCCAAAAATAAGTCCACAAGATATAATAAAATAATATTTCAAACTTCCAGACTTAGCAAAATTTCATTCTGTCGAAGGCAGATCTAGGACAGAATCAAGAAGAGGTCAGCACATTCAAAACTATGGGGCAGGAACCAAGACGGGAAGTGGAACCAGAATAGGATATGAAACCAGAATTTGGGGTAAGTTCCAAACTCAAATCTGAATCCAACCCCGCCTCCACCAGAGAAACAAAAGCAAAGGAAAAACACAACGCGCAGAGTCAAAAGCAGAACCAAAACAGAACTAGAACCTCAAAAGAAGATTCCAAGTTTAGATCCAGTCTGCACTCCGCCTCCGCCAGAGCAAAAAGACAAAGGGCCGAAAGAAGCAAGAAAACTTCTAAGGCACCAGAACAAAAAACCAAAGGGAAAGAAAACAAAAAGGGGGGACCCATTTTAAGCCAGTGAAAATGGGGGTGGTTATGCAAGGCATAACAGATCCTTCATTTCAAATGCCTCTGATAATTTTGTTTTGATTTCATCAAAACTTCATGTTATGATTAAGTCATCCACATACAAAATAACTCAACCAATTCCTATAACAATGATAACTTGTTTCACAACTAAATGAATTTTATTGCCAACTAAATATGAGATTGATGCTAACAAACTAGAATTGTGGGCAAATCAAATAGTTCCTTATGGACTCCTATTGATACTCGACCAGGCTTAAGTATCACACACTAAGCTCTGACTTGGTCAAAAGTCTTTCCCTTCTCCGTTTTGAACAACTTTTTATCCCCAATTACTTCCTTATTTCAAGGATGCTTTAGATACATTGCATAAAAAAATAGGTGTTAAAATGTAAGGGAGAGAAATAGCAAGTAAAATTTTATTTTTATTAATTGTAATATATTATTTTTATTTTTTATTTTTTATTCTTATTTTTTTATATTTAAATTTTATTACTTGTTCAAAAATATAAAAATATAAATTTATTAAATAATTTTTTATTTTAAAATTGGATATTAAATAATTTTAAAAAAATTTAATTGTTATATATTATTTTTAAAAATTAAATATATTAATATAATATATTTTTAAATTTATGGGTTAATTAATTTTGTAATTGATATTATTTATTTATTTATTTATTATATCTTAATTTGAGTTCTAATTGTAATCTTAATTTTTACTCAAGATCAAGGTTAGAATTAGGTTGCGTGAGGATTAGAAGAAAAGATATAAGTAGCATAAATTTAAATTGATTTAAAATAGGTGCTTCAAGAAAAATATCTTTGTATTTTTTATATAGATTTTTAAGGGATATATGCTATTATTTTCATTCAGTGTTAAAAGAAAGAGGAGTCTAACAAGATATTTTTTCCCTGCGGTATGCCACTACCATTCCATTCATGATGTAATCTCTTAACATGCCACAATAATTCTTTTTAATTCTTAATAAATTATAGTCTAACTCAACCTTTCTAAAATTATTTAGATAAAACTATTCATTTTAAGCATATAGATAAAATTAACTATTTTTTGTATCTTTTTTATTATTTTTTGTCTTTTGAATTTGTTACATGTACAATCAAATTGTTTTTTCCTTATATTTTTTTAATTATTTAATAGTTTATTTGGGAAAGAAAACAAATAAATGATTCAATCCCCATCATATTTAGATATTTATTAAAATTTATCACATCTTTTTATATGAATTTAAAAATTAGACTATTTTCATTTTTATTTCTTAATATTCCATGGATACTTACACATCTTAAGTCATACAAGATGTACCAAATATTTTAATTAAATATATTTTGATGTGCTTTCAAATATTGTGAAAGAAATTCATTTGATTATATATATATTTGATAGCAAATAAACGAATAGGAAACCATTATTTAAATTTTATAAAATCATGGGATGTTAGCATGTCACATGAACACCCAATGTGCATAGCATTTGCTTATGATAGATAAAGCTCACAATCTAAAAATATAGTAAAGTAAAAAAGTGAATCCTAAGCCAAAATGATCCCTATTTTTTGTGGGAATGGACACTAAGAGAATGATAATTAATAGTTTCAAAATTATAAGTTATAATTTTTTTTATATTACTAGTTAGGGTTTTGCCTTGATTTAAGTCATATATCTAAAACTTTAAACAATAGGTAGCTCGCAAAACAATTGATTTAATTTTTATTTTAGAATAAGGATATACTTTCCTTATTGAAGGAATTAAATATAATCATGGGAGATCTAATTTTACAATTATAGGAAAGGGTCTCATTTTGAAAAATAATATTATGATCTTCTATCCATGTTAGATCCCTACTAAATTTAATTTAAATATTTTTTTGGGTAATGTGATAATTTTAAATTTTAAATTATATATTTTTGAAATTGGTGAGAGTGATAGATAGTGGGACGAAGGTGAAAATGGTAATATCAAGTCATCAAATTTACACATTTACAAGTGTTATCACGTGTTCCAAAAGATGAAAGGTAAAGAAAGTTGACTTTCAAAGTTATGAAAAATAGAAATAAAAAGTGGTATATGTTTATAATGTTCTTTCTCATAACTATATTTTGTTTAAGTAATCCTTGGTTTCAAGTTGATAACATGTCATTTTTTGATACTAGAAAAAACTTATTTACCACCCTTGTAATTGGATTTACTTGGTTATTTTTAGTTTATGTAGATTGTTTTAGTTCTTGAAATATTTTCTCAATATTTTAAAGTGTGAAAATATATTTAATTAAAAATTTGGCACATCCTATTGTGTATGGTTTAAGATGTGTAAGCATCAATGAAATATCAATATTGAGAAATAAAAAATAAAAATAGTCTAGTTTTTAAGTTCATATAAAAAGTTTTGATAAATTTTAATAAATATCTAAATATTATGAGAATTGAATCATTCATATTTGTGTTTTCTTTTCCAAGAAAAAACCATAAACAATGAAAAAATTATAAGGAAAAAACATTTTGATTGTATATAAAGAATTCAAAAGACAAACAAAATGAAATGTATGCAAAAAATAGTTAATTTCATGTACATACTCAAAATGAATAGTTTTATCTAAATGGTTTTACAAAATAAATTGAGTTAAACTATAATTTATTAACAAGTAAAAAGCATTATTGTGGTATGTTAAGAGATTACAACATGAATTAAATGATAGTGGCTTACCCTAGGGAAAAACTTATACATCTTTTCAAAAATAATTAAACAAGATCTTGTTGGGCTCCTCTTTCTTTTCACACTAAATGAAAATAATAGCATATATCTCTTAAAAATCTATATAAAAAACACAAAGAACTATTATTCTTGCAATGCGCCTATTTTAAATCAATTTTTAGCATATAAGTCTAATAGGTGCCTAAAAATAATCTTTAAAGATATTTAATATACATTTTTAAAAGACATATGCTACGTATATATTTAATTATAATCATGATCGCAACCTAATTTTAACCCTAACACTAAATTAAAATTATGATTACAATTAAAATTCAAATTAAGATATAATAAGTTGATAGTGACATGGTGTGATAGTTAAGTCATGTTGATATTTTTTCCATCAAGATTTAAAATCCATTAGGGTATAATTGTGGAGGATTTATATTTGGATGAGATCACCCATTTGTGATCTCAAGATTCATAGCTCTAAACTGTATACCCCTTCTTTAAAAAAAATATTAAGATGTAATAAAAAAAAAATTAATTGCAAAATTAATTAACCTTCTAAATTTTAAAAAATATATATTATTAATATCATTTATTTTTAAAAATAATATATAACAACTTAAAAAATGAAAATTTATTTAATATTCAATTTTAAAAATAAAATAATTTTTTAATAAATTTATATTTTTTAACAAGTATAAAATTATAGTAAAAAATAAACATAAAATATAAATATTATATAATAATAATAATAATATACTACAATTTATAAACATAAAACTTTACCATTAAATAAATAGTTTTTATTTATTAAGTACATTATAACACGTACTTTTTATGCAATGTACGTGAAGCATCCAAAGAAAGAAGAAGTAATCGGGGATAAAAAGTCGTTAAAAAACAAAAGCTTGATGTGACGGCTATAAACAGCGTAACAGCAGCACGCAGGCCAGCGATGACAAAACGGAGAAGGGAAAGACTTTTAACCAGGTCAGAGCTTAGTGTGTGATACTTAAGCCTGCCCTTGAAACTCTAATTACGTGCATAATTCAGTTTGTGATTTATTATAACATGCCACTACCAATTTTTCTTTCACATGCCACCATCTTTGTCTTTGCCATCAGCACTGCCACTTCCATTTCCTCCACCATTACCGCCACCTCCCTTATTCAATTCCTTTTCTCCAGCAGTAGCACCACCTTTGTCTTTGTGATCAGCAGTAGCACCACCTTTGCCTTTGCCACCAGCAGTACCGTCAGCTCCCTTATTCTGTTCCTTTTCTCCAGCAGTAGCACCACCTTTGCCTTTGCCACCAGCAGTACCCTCAGCTCCCTTATTCTGTTCCTTTTCTCCAGCAGTAGCACCACCTTTGCCTTTGCCACCAGCAGTACCGTCAGCTCCCTTATTCTGTTCCTTTTCTCCAGCAGTAGCACCACCTTTGCCTTTGCCACCAGCAGTACCCTCAGCTCCCTTATTCTGTTCCTTTTCTCCAGCAGTAGCACCACCTTTGCCTTTGCCACCAGCAGTACCGTCAGCTCCCTTATTCTGTTCCTTTTCTCCAGCAGTAGCACCACCTTTGCCTTTGCCACCAGCAGTACCCTCAGCTCCCTTATTCTGTTCCTTTTCTCCAGCAGTAGCACCACCTTTGCCTTTGCCACCAGCAGTACCGTCAGCTCCCTTATTCTGTTCCTTTTCTCCAGCAGTAGCACCACCTTTGCCTTTGCCACCAGCAGTACCCTCAGCTCCCTTATTCTGTTCCTTTTCTCCAGCAGTAGCACCACCTTTCTCTTTGTGATTAGCGTCACCTTTGCGTTTGCCATTAGTAGCACCACCTTTGTCTTTTTCTTTGTCAACGCCTTGGACACCTTTGTGATCAGCAGTACCACCATCTTCACGTTGGCGATCTTCGTGTCCTCGATCCATTGTCGTCATAGGTTTCTGGTCTCTGCAACAACAAAACACCAACAGCTTTATCTTGGAAATCAACTGCTATCCGCTCTTAGCACATTACTGGTAACAGACAACCTTTATATAATAAATCCAAGCAACTGTGTAAGCTATAGCACAGCTGTAACATTAATTTCTTCACACAAAATCAGCTAGGATTGCATTTATTTATTACTGGGATAATGTCAGGCCATAACACAATCCGGACAAGAGCAGATCAATATGTTAGTTGTAAATATGTAAGAGCAGTCATATGCGTGGGGCTCTAGCTGTTTCCGGAATGGATGAAGAGAAAATGAATAAATTACAACGTTACATATTTATTATATTCATCTTCACAACAGAAAAGAGAACTCACTCTTATCTATTCATTTAGGAAACATGGCTGAATTTCAGGGGTTTTGCTCCTCCCAGTATGTTTTATTTGTGTAAAGCCAATACTGCATTTAATTATTACTGATTTAAGATCAGACCATAACAGAGCTGTACCATTTAATTCTTCACCAAATATCAACGAGGATTGCATTTCCAATTTCATCCGTCCACATGTGCATTGAATTGAGTAAAGAATTTCATAACAATTCTGTCAGGCCTTCAAATTTGAGCTTCAGAATCCGGACAAGAGCAGATCAATAAGTTCGTTGTAAATTTGTAAGAGCAATCATATTCAGTAAAGGTTAATTGTAAATTAAATGCAGCAAAGGTTAGTTGTAAATATGTAAGAGCAATCATATGCGTGGGGCTCTAGCTGTTTCCCGTATGGATGAAGAGAAAATGAATAAATTACAACGTTACATATTTATTATATTCATCTACACAACAGAAAAGAGCACTCACTCTTATCTATTCATTTAGGAAACATGGCTGACTTTCAGGGGTTTTGCTGCTCCCAGTATGTTTTATTTGTGTAAAGCCAATACTACATTTAATTATTACTGATTTAAGATCAGACCATAACAGCTAGGATTGCATTTACTTATTACTGATTTAAGATCGGACCATAACAGAGCTGTACCATTTAATTCTTCACCAAATATCAACGAGGATTGCATTTCCAATTTCATCCGTCCACATGTGCATTGAATTGAGTAAAGAATTTCATAACAATTCTGTCAGGCCTTCAAATTTGAGCTTCAGAATCCGGACAAGAGCAGATCAATAAGTTCGTTGTAAATTTGTAAGAGCAATCATATTCAGTAAAGGTTAATTGTAAATTAAATGCAGCAAAGGTTAGTTGTAAATTTGTAAGAGCAATCATATGCGTGGGGCTCTAGCTGTTTCCAGAATGGATGAAGAGAAAATGAATAAATTACAACGTTACATATTTATTATATTCATCAACACAGCAGGAAGAGCACTCGTGAAGAATACTTGGAATTTAATGTTATATTGACACCTTCCAATTTCCGAGAGTTATATATTTCCTTAATGGTTATTAAATTTTTGTCAACGACAGAAGGAACTATAGCACTTATATTTGTTTAACTCATTATTATTAATTATAATTATAATATTACTTTCTAACTCTTTATATTCAATTTAGTTAAAGTTAATATATGCAATAATTAAGTATAAATCAATTTAAAGTACTTAATGATTAGTTGTGGGCATTAAAACTATAGAGTCAAATGTTAAAGTATGGAAAGTAAATGTGATAAATGAAAGTATTTAGTTCTATATTTGAGGAAGAAGAATAGTTCTAAAATGGCATTGAATACTAGATGTTTTGGGATTAAAATTTGATCTTTTGTGTCTCTATTTTGTCTTGGAATCTTAACCATGTAAATGTTTTGTGAAGGGTTGAGTCTATAGATCATTTAGGCCTTTCCGATGGATGTGGGCAGGTCCTATAATAGACATAAATGATCTAGCTATATATTTACACTTTTTCTCTTTAATTTTTCCAATTCCCCTCTACCTATTTTGTCATCCTAATTGTGGTATTAATGAATACCTTTAGAATGCTTACCAATTTACTAGGTTTCACTTTCTCTTAGGTGAACCCCTAGAAAATTATAATGTTATAGTCATGATAATGATGAAAAAAACAAACGTCAATTGTGTAAGTGCTTTACTATGAATGTGCATATCTAAATTTTGTTTAGGACACTAACACAACTCTTCCCGACATACTTGTTAAAATATTTTGAAAGCATTGAAACTCAAAGCTAGTGTGAAATATCTAGTCAAACTATAATTTGACAAAATATTCAAGAATCTAACTATGAGAATAAGGAAAATTTCATGAAATGAGATAGACAAGATTGCAAGACACAACATTGCTCAACACAAAATGCATTACCCAAAAGCTCTTAATTGCATGAATAAATACAAGATAGATGAGAGGATACATAAATAAGAAAAGGAGGATGATACAATAACCAATGAGAAAAGTAACTCAAACTACCCAAAAATTAGTAAGAGTTACACTCATGGAAGATGCCATCTACCCTCAAAATAATCTACCCAAGTTACAAATAAGAAATCTAAATAAATGTGCAGAAAAATACAATATAATCCAACTAAATAAAATAAAAGACCTACAATAAGAACCCACCTTAAGTACTATTGCAAGTATGAATGTGTATGGTGGTGTTGTCATTGATGTCAACATAGTATAGGTTGTTGTAGAGAAAGGAATCAAGTGATTGTAGGAAGTGCATATATAGTTGAGATACTTTTGAGATGTTGTGAGTACATGGAGCTATCTTTATAGTGTCTAGGTGTACTGATATGATTAGTTATCAAGTGATTTTGAAAAAATTAATAAATAGAGAATTCAAAGTTGTGTGTATTTTCAAAATGTGCTTTGTAATGTGCTTTGCATTTCTTCTGTGTTGATCCTATGCTTGTGTAGATCTGAAGTGTTGTTTATGGGCATCCATGGGTGATATTCCTAGATTGTAGCTTCTGGTTTGATGAAGAGTGAAAGTTGTGTTCACCAGTGTGTGAACTGGTTTGGAAAAGTTATTTTTCTATGGACTAGGAGAAATGTATCTACTCCGTAGGCCTCCATTGGTTTGTGTCAGGTCTTCTAGATTTGGAAGGAGACTTATAATGATGTTATCTATGTTCTATCAAAGGCCTTCATGGTTTGGTGCTCTGAAGGACATGTTTTAGAGTTTCTATGTGTGTCTGTATAATCTAGACGAGCTAATGAAAATTTTTCTATGTATGAAGGTTGTTGCATTTGTTGTAGATCAATCTAAAGGCATCTAAGATTTGTTCCAATGTATGATGAAATGTGTTATGTTGTCTACATGCTATCCTCTTGTTGTAGAAGTGTGTACTTGAAATTTCATTAGTGTTTTAATTAGGTTTAACTGACCTGGTGTTTATAGGTCTTGTGAAGGATAAGTAACAATTAAGGAAGCATGTGATTGATCCAAGATGTTGTTTTGGCTCTTGGTTAAGTGTTGGTTTGTTCAACTCTCATTCTCTTCTATTGCGATAATGTTGATTTTCCAACCTAAATTGAATTTGTAAAATGAAGAGTGTGCAACTGACCTTGGAGAAAGTTTCTAAGGTTGAAGATAGTATAAATACAAGTCAAGATGTTATGGATCATATGCAACAAGTTTGAGAAATAAGACTATGTGAAAGTGAATTGAGGCAACAATACTTTAATTTGTTAGACTCTTGAAAGTGGTGAGCTAATGGTGTTTGCAATTCTCTAATCAAGGTTGCAGATGTGTGGAAGTTGTTGTGGTGGATCTTTTATTGCATTGAGAAAGTGATCTCTATGTAACATTCTTATTTCTATCTTTTTGTATCTATAGGTAGCGAGCCTCCCTATTGGACAATGAGTCATATTTTGGGTAGTAAGCCCTTTGGCAGTGAGCCTCTTTGTAAACTATTTTGTAATAACTTTATATTGTGAGTTAATCCTCACTGTGGTTTTTTCCTTATTGAGTTTTCCATGTAAATTTGGTATTTCTTGTGTTGATATTACTTTCTCTTATTTTCCTTAATGCTCATACTTAATAAAAAATTAAAGTGAATGTGAAGATTAATAATTCCCTGAGATTTGTGAATGTGATTGGTGACAATGGATTCACCCCCCTCTCAGTTGTCTTGTGCATTTTGAAAATTGGTACCAGAGATTTGGTTCCTTAGAGAAGAGCTTAACCACTTGAGGTAAATCAAATGACACACAAATTGACAGTCTATGTGTTTGATGGATCTGATTACAGTTTTTGGAAAGTGTAGATGAGAGGTTACCTAATCTCACTTGGTTACAAGACTTGGAAAGTTGTTGAGACAAAATATGTTGCACCGACAAGAGGTCCTTCTTTTGCAGATGAGATTTCTTCCTATGAAGAAAATGAAAAAGAAAGGTATGCAATCTATAGGGATTTATCTAAGCCTAAGCTGACAAAAGTTATTTCCTTGGGCACTACTTATGAAGTTTGGGAAGATTTGAAAGATATTTATGAAGGGAATGATATAATCAAATTGTCAAAGAAGTTAATAGCTAAGTGCATATATGAGAACTTGGAAAAGGAAGAAGGTGAAAACATTGCAAGCTACTTTTAGAGGGTTGATATTATACTAAATGAAGTCAAAAATCAAGGTGGTACTATGACATATGAAGATGTAATGGAGAATATTCTAATGACTCTTCTAGAGAGTTGCGGTGATAAGGTCTCAGCTATTGAGGAAGTTTATGATCCTAAGAAATTTACTATAGAACACCTATTTGGCACCTTGACTGCATTTTAAATGAGGAAATTTGGAAAAGAAAAGGAGAAAATAGAATCATCCTTCAAAGCTACAAAGACAAGATGATCCGGATGGTGCTAGTTCAAAGTAGTTGGAAGAAAATTTTACAAGGAAGTTGAAGAAAGGTATTGGTAAGTACAAAGGTATTTTACCTTTTAAATGTTTTAGTTGTGAAAATATTGGTCACTATGCTTCAAGATGTCCAAATAGAGCTATACACAAGAAGAGCAAGGACCATAAAGATAAAAAGGACAAAAACTTCAAGAAATTGTATTATGTTAGAGAAGATGCTGTAATTTATGATGATGGATCTCATTTTGAGGGTGATAATGATGAATGCTTTTTTCTAGCCTTCGAGAATAAATCAATGTCTACTAACCATGGAATATGTGCAAGGGAATGTGGTCCAAAAATAAAGAAGGAAGAGATGGAAGGTACTCTAGTTACTACCTTTTATGCTAGACAAGATGAAGACTATTAGGTGATTGATAGTGGCTGCTCAAATCACATGACCAGAGACAAAAATAAGTTTACTAAACTTGAAAAGCATGATGAAGGATTAGTCATGTTTGGAGATGATTCTAGTGCAAAGATTGTTGGAAAAGGAACAATTAGTTTTGATGGAAAACATAGTACTAATGATGTCTATTAAGTTAAGGACTTAAGGCATAATCTTTTGAGTGTTGGAAAAATGTGTAGCAAATGATTCAAACTTGTGTTTTAGGATAATACTTGTGAAATCAAAAAAGGGTCTAGAACTGTGGTAGCTATAGGAAGAAGAACATATGGAAAAAATTTATCATCTTAAGGGTGTTGATGGTCAGTGTTTTGTATCTCAACTTAATAAAATTTGGCTATGGCATCAAAGGATGGGACATGTAAACTTTAACTATCTGACCAAGATTAGTTCAAGAGAAGTTGTTTGGGATCTACCTAAAATCACAAAGCCTACCAATACTGTTTGTAGAATTTGTCAGTTGGGGAAAAAACAAGATGTAGCTTTGAAGGAAAAGAGAAATCATCTACTAGAATGCTAGAATTAGTTCATACAGACCTCTATAGTCCCACAAGAATAGGAAGTCTTAATGGTGACATGTATTTTATGCTTTTAATTGATGATTATTCTAGAATGACATGGGTTACTTTTCCTAGGCAGAAAGCTCAATCTCTAGATAGATTCAAAATGTTCAAAGCTATGGTAGAGAATGAAGTGAACCTGAAAATCAAATGTTTAAGGTTTGATAGAGGTGGAGAATTTACCTCCAATGAGTTTAATACATTTTGTGAAGAGCATCGTATAAAAGGCATTTTTTTGCTCATAGAACTCCTCAACAGAATGAAGTTATTGAGAGGAAGAACCAGAAAATTCAAGAGGCTACAAGGACTATGATGAAAGAGGAAAATGTACCTGATGTATACTAGAGAGAAGCAATTCACACTACTGTTTATATTCTTAATAGAGTTCAGATCAAAAGTAACAACACAAAGACCCCCTATGAACTGTGGACTAGAAAAATTCTTAATGTTAAGTACTTTAGGGTGTTTGGAAGCAAGTGTTACATTAAAAGAGATGATGAGAATCTAGGAAAGTTTGATGCAAGATGTGACGAAGGCATTTTCCTTGGATATTCAACTGATAACAAAGCTTATAGATGCTTCAATAAAAGATTAAGAAACATTGTTGAAAGTCCAAATGTAAAAGTTGATGAAGATATGCACAAATTAATTGAAATAAGTGAAGTTGAGCCAGATGATCCTATCAAAGGACAAGTAAAATAAGAGAACAAGGAAGAAGAAGAAGATATTGTTAGTGTAATTAATATTTAATTACACTTGCATAACTTTACTTATGTAATATTTAATTCCTAGGTTAATTAATTCTCATCTTTATCTTATTGAGCTATCTTGTTGCTCAAGATAAGATTAGGGTTATGCATCTTTTCTTTTATAAAGAAAATCATATCTTGTAATTATTGAATTTCTTGAATAATATTATGTTGCACATCTTTTTGCAATAGCTCTGCTTTTTTGTTTTTCTCTTTTGTGGAAGGTGATTTTCTGGTTTGCATTTCAGATCTTGGTTTCTAACAAATATTGAAGAAGAAGGAGTTCCGAAACCTGCTCTTACGACTCCAAAATATGTATAGAAAAATCATTCTAAAGAACAGATAATTGGAGACAAAAGTGAAGGTGAAGTAGTAAGAAATGAAGCAATGCTTGTGTGCAAAGTTTATTCATAGGTTGAAGGAATAGACTTTGAGGAGACATTTGCATTGGTGACAAGAATTGAGGCTATTCAGATATTCTTAGCATTTTTTGCTCACAAAGATTTCAAGGTATACTAGATAGATGTTAAGTCTGCATTCCTAAATGGAGAATTGGATGAAGAGGTTGAACAACTAGAGGTATTTTAGTTATTAGATAAACTGGACATGGTCTATAAGCTGAAAAATGAATTGTATGAACTTAAACAGGCTCCCAGAGCATGGTACGCAAGGTTGGATAGGTATTTGACACAACAAAGGTTCATCAAAGGCTCCATAGATATTAATCTCCATTTCAAGGTTGAAGGAAACAAAATTTTGATAGTAGTTGTGTATGTTGTTGATATTATCTTTGGAGGAAATGAGGGTATGTGTAAGATATTTGTAGAGGAGATGCAAGAAGAGTTTGAAATGTCTATGATTGGTGAGTTAAATTTCTTCCTTGGACTTCAAGTAAATCAAACTAATAAGGGAATATTCATTTCACAACTAAAGTACATTAAAGAGTTGATAAATAAGTTTGGAATGGATGACTCCAAACCAATCTGTACCCCTATGGTGATTGGATGCAAGCTTAGTAAGGATGGTGAATCTCCTAAGGTTGATCAAAGCATGTACAGGTCTATGATTGGTGGAAATTTATATCTTACTACTACTAGACTGAATATCATGCTTGTAATATGTTTGGTTTCTAGATTTCAAGTAGAACCTAAATAAACACATGTTATAGCTATGAAAAATATATTTGGATATCTAAAAGGAACCTCAGATTATGGCTTGTAGGATCCTAAGGATACTAATTTCACTTTGAGTGCTTTCACTTATGTAGATTGGGCTGGTTGTGTAGATGAATGGAAGAGTACAAGTGGTGGTGCATTCTTTCTTCGAAGAAGATTGGTTTCATGGCTAAGCAAGAAACAAGATTCAGTTTCTTTATCCACTGTAGAGGCTAAGTACATAGCAGCAACATCTTGTTGTACACAGGTACAATGGATGAAGCAAACATTGAAGGATATAGGAGTGATGTGTGATGAGCCTATCCCTATCTTCTATGATAATAAAAGTGTAATAAATATTTCAAAGAATACAACAATGCATTCAAGGACAAAGCATAAATCTATTAGATAGCATTCTTAAGAGAGAAGGTATTGGAGAATGAAGTCAAATTGGAGTATGCACCTACAAAGGATCAAAATTCTAATATATTTACTAAGCCTCTTTTGAAGGATACTTTTGTGTATCTTAGAAAGAATTTAGGGGTTACTGTACCTCCTTCTTTGAACTAGGTGCACATGGAGGTGCATCAATCCAATGGATCTATAAATTCTTCATTTGTTTGGATTGATGATTGAGGTCTACTCCTTAGGGGGAGTAGGAAATTATCATTGTTGCAATATGAGATGTGTGGGTGCACTCCTAAGGGAGAGTGATCAAAATTATGTTATTTTCCATTGATTTCAAAGGGGGAGAGAGTGCCATGTGTTTCCATCAATGATAAAGGGGGCTCAAATTGTTGCAAGTATGAATGTGTGGGGTGGTGTTGTCATTGATGTTGTCATTGATGTCAACATAGTATAGGTTGTTGCAAAGAAAGGAATCAAGTGATTGTAGCAGGTGTATGTATAGTTGAGATACTTTTGAGATGTTGTGAGTACATGGAGCTATCTTTATGGTTTTGCAGGTGTATTGATATGATGAGTTACCAAGTTCTTTTGAGAGAATTAATAAATAGAGAAGTCAAAGTTGTGTATGTTCAGAATGTGCTCTAGTATATGCTCCACATTTCTTTTGTGTTGATCCTATGCTTGTGTAGATATGAAGTGTTGATTATGGGTATCCGTGGGTGATATATCTTGGATTGTAGCTTCTAGTTTGATGAAGAGTAAAAATTGTGTTTAGGGTATGTACAGGATCATGATGGGCCGAAAAGTGGTGATATGATGGGTATGTGTAGGGTATGTGGCTGATGACTTTTTTTTACCCAAATTTGATGAAAAGAAAAGGGTTTTTAAAGGAGATTCTATGCTTTCCACCAATATAAATTATGTTTTACTTTGAATTTAATAAATAATTATTATTCATTTTCTATTTAAATTATGACTAAAGTCTTGATTAATAGGCTAATTGAAAAACATCTATAGCTTTCAAATGGTATCACATTTTTTGAATCCAAAACATACGTCACATTCTATACTTCACATACTATAGGATTAAAAGAAAAATTGAATTTTATGAAGTTTTGACCAAGTTAAGGTGTTTAGACATTACTAGTTTTTATATTTTTCAAAAGTGGTAACAAAAAATTCATAATTAATTATTTACTTGGAAAAAAATTACAAAAAAATATGAATCACATTGGGACATGAGTCATCTACTTATATCTAAAATATTATAAAAAAATATTATCATTTTATTGTAGTTAGGGTGGTTAGATAGACACCTACTTCTTATTTTTTCCCTGAAATTTAAGTACTATTGCATTGAAATTTCAAATTTTCACTAGATAGATTTTATTTAAAAAATAAATAAACCTAATAGTTTAGAAACTTCATTCAATTTTCTACAGATTCTATTCTTACATATTTTTGAAATAATATCGATAACTTATTCAAATTTTTATGTCAAGTTGCCTAACTCTATTTTTTTCTAAATTTTTTGCCAGTTAAGGGCTTGTTTTTTCCATGATGTTCCTACACATACCCTTTGAATCATTGATGTGTGAACTATTTGGTAGAGTTTTTTGTCTGTGGAATGGGAGAACTGTATCTGCTCCGTAATCCTCCACTTGTTTGTGTCAAGTCTTGAGGATCTAGAAGAAGGCTTATAATGATGTTATATGTATTTTATTGAAGGTGTTCATGGTTTGGTGCTCCTGAAGACATTTTTTAGAGTTTTTGTATGTGTATGTATAGTCTGGATGAGTTGATAAAAAATGTTCTATGTATGAAGGTTTTTTCATTTTCTTTGGATGAATATGAAGACATCTAAGATGTGTTCCAGTGTATGATGAAGCATGTTATGTGGTGTGCATGCTATCTTCTTGTTGTAGAAGTGTGTACTTCAAAGTTCATTAGTGTTTTCATTGGGTTTGGCCGACCTGGTGTTTACATGTCATGTGAAGGATAATTATCAATTAAGGAAGCATGTGATTGATCTAAGATGTTGTTTTGGGTCTTGGTTAAGTGTTAGTTTGGTTTGCTCTCATTCTCTTCCACTGTAGGAATGTTGAGTTGCTAACCTAATTTGAATTTGTAAAATGAAGAGTGTGTAGCTGACCTTGGAGAAAGTTTCTAAGGTTGAAGATGGTATAAATTTAAGTTGAGATGTTATGGATCATATGCAACAAGTTTGAGAAACAAGAGTGTGTGAAATTGAATTGAGGCAACAGTACTTTAAGGTGTTAGACTCCTAAAAGCAGTAAGCTGATGATGTCTTTAATTCTCTGATCAAGGCTGTGGATATATGGAAGTTGTTGTGATGGATCTTTTGTTGCATTGAGAAAGTATTCTCTATGTAACATTCTCATTTCTTTCTTTTTGTATCTATAGGCAGTGAGCCTCTTTGTTAGACAGTGAGTCCTATCTTGGGTAGTGAGCCCTTTGGCAATGAGCCTCTTTGTAAATGATTTTGCAATAACTTTATATTATGAGTTAATATTCACCGTGGTTTTTCCCTTATTGGGTTTTCCACGTAAATCTGGTGTTTCTTGTGTTGATATTGCTTTTTGTTATTTTCCTTAAATTATTTTCCTTAAAGCTTATACTTAATAATAGATTAAAGTGAATGTGTAGATTAATAATTGTCTAAGATTTGTGAATGTGATTGGTGACAACTAATTCAACCCGGTCTTAGTTGTCTTTTACATTTCAACAAGTACAACTTAGATGAGTTAAAATATAGGTCCCAAAAATGAATCTTGATGAAGTTCCTTGGTAATAGGAAATCTCCTTAAGGATAAGAAGTTCCCCCAAAGAGAAAAAAAAGAGAGGAAGGGCTATCTACTTTAAATTCAAGCAATATTGGAGATCAATGACATCTCCATTAATTAGGGCCCAAATTTAGTGCATGTGAATCTTTATATATCTCACCCCCTTAATGGTGGACTAGGTTCCATGAAGTCTAAATGGCATTTTTCTTGTCATAAAATATAAAAGAATGGTTATATAAAAATTGGATATCAAGCTTAGTTAGAATATGTTGAAGTTAAATGGTCTTAGTCAAAGATAGAGTTATATCATGTCTTTTTTTCTCAACCAACATATAGGACCTCAACCAAGTGATAAGTTGTACCATAAAGTGTACTTGTAATATGAAGAATCACTTTCCTACTATGAATCAAAGTATCTAATCAAGTCAATATTAATACCTACTACATAATGAATTTCATGGCTATGTGTTGTTTCAATAATGTGAAGAATGTTCTTAGCTACCTTTTATAATAGTTCATGGGGATTCTACATAAACTCAGAGACCATGCAAATGGATTATGAGATGTTAGACCATATACGAGTTAAGAAAATGAGGTTTCAAACAATGTTGTGGCCCTATTTATGTCTTTCTTTTTAGTTATATTATTAGCACATAATGATTTTGTAGATGCATATTAAGTATTGATAAAATAAGATTGATTGAGCTAACATTTCAAAATAAATTTATTTTAATATCTTTTGGATGATACAAAAGATTATTTGTGTTAAAAATATGTACTACACTCAATGTATTTGGTTTATCATATGATGTGTATTGATTTATTTTTAGAAAACATTACTATATGACTATGAATATATGATATTTTATTTATTCATTTGGATTTATTGTTTCCTAGTTAATGTTTTTAGATACTTGTTTAAAAATATATGATGTTAGACCTTGATTAGAATTTCACTATCTTGAATGCTATAACTTGTTTAAGATGGCTAAGTCTAATTACTTGTATGGAATCTATGAATATGATTATTGGATATTTAATAGATTTTTACTTCTATAACCACTACTAAAGAGCCATTTAGTTTCTCTATGTAGGTGATTAACTAAAAATAGCTAGTTGAAAAGAATGTGCAAGACATAAATACTATGGGATTAGTTTCATAGGAGATAGTGGAAGCATGAATGTAATGTATATTTTCTAGTATATAGTAATGGGAGAGAGAGGGATAGGGGATTATTTATTTTTATAGAGTCTTGGAGAAAAATTAAAGAGACATAGTTAGTTGGAGATAGTACACATGGTAGATGAGTATAGAGGCAAACTAAATACATAGGAATTTGTTTCCTTTTCTTAACAATTTTTTTATTATAGAGCATTTTTTTAGCATTAGTTGATTTTTATGTTATTGTGTCAATGTGTGTGTGTTCCTTGTTTGTATATGATATATTAGAAAATTAGCATGTCGCTTTTGAGGTATTCTATGAAATAGTTCACATGCCTTTTTTATGTTTCCCTTATCATTGTAGCTTTTCATTATAGTTAGTGATCACATTGTGCTCTAATTTTGTTCACATGAAATTATTCTTTGTTATTATAGAAATATTTATTTCCCTCGTAATGATTTGGAAAAATAAGTTGAATAATATTTTGTGCTATTTTGTCAAGCAATTCACATGCCTTTTTCTATATTTCCCTTTCCCAACATAGTTTTTCATATCATCCTCTATTAGAGTATTATGATTTAATTATTTTTCCCACTCATAAGGATATTACATGATCATGATGAATGATCTTTGAGACATTTTTTCAAATAGATCATGTGTCTAGTCTATGCTTTCCTTATCCTTCAATTCACTTTTATAGGCCATGAAAATTTAAATCTAATCTTTGGCTCAAGGGTACTTAGACATTTTAGCCTCTATTATCTTATCCATTTCATTTCTATTATAATTCTTCAAGTTACTATTCATGGTGTGGTTAATCATTAATATCATTTAGTAAGAAATAGTCTATAATTTTGTATTGATACTCTTAAAAGGAATGTGCACAAAGATGAGACACCCAAAAGTGGCCACAACAACTTTTTTGTACATCTAAGACATAATGTAAGTATTTTATAGCCTAGTAGTCATTACGCCTAGGTAGGTCACTATTGAGCCATGATGCACTCATGTTACAACTATGTTGAAAAAAAAAATCCAAAGAGGTTGAGCTCATTTCAACTCAGCCTCTTGTCTCTACAATAGGAAATTGTGAGTGAGAAATAGTGTTTATGCATTATAGAGCTTATAAGGCCACTGTTAAAAATTTACCATGAAATCCATGAGGTTGAGGTGACAAGGAGGTAGGTTTCTTAGTTTTCAAGTTGTAAAAATTGAATTAAATAACAATTTAGCAATTATTTTGATTCAATTTTTTTAATTTTTAAGAATTGAAAATCATTCATAAATTGGTGAAAACCATAGTGAAGAACATGGATGACTAAATACTTATAAAAATCATCCATCAATTCCTTGACATCCTCCTAAAAAAAAGAAAACCCAATAGGTCAAATTGAAAACAATAAAAGAGAGCAAAAAGACTAATCGATAGGTTGAAAAATCAAATTGGAATGATTTCCCATCATACAACCATTCTTTCCACCTCATCAGATTCTATCATCTCTCATATATATTCTAGGAGTGGTCAAATTAACATGCTATCAAATAATAGGGGGGAAGAATGATTTTTTAATACCTCAAAATTGTCATACCAACAAGTAAAAGAAAATATTTATTAAATATGATTTGTGTGCAAGTTATTCATTAATCCATGAACTAATACACCCGTACATACTATTTATAAGAGGTTGATTATCCATTGGTGCCAACACTAAGGAATAAGAAAATAAAAATGGGAGAGGTAGTGTGTTGGTATGTGGCAACTGATCATGCAAATATTGTACACTCATAAGATGTCAAGCTTTTTCCCGATGACATGTCAAGGTTTTTCCGTTAACATGTCAAATGAAAAATGGCCTTGTAAAACCCTAATTCTAGAAGGTTCCAAAAATCTTGTTATAAGAAGCTAGGATGTATGTTGTAGCATGGTGTTCATGAGATTACAATCTATTTTTCACTAGATAATAATATCATTGGGTGGCTGAGTTTCTATGGATGTAGCCCATATTGGGTGAACCACTTTAAATTTATGTGTTGATCTCTTTTGTGTTATTCTTCATTGTTATTTTTGGGTTATTTAATTTGCATATAATTGTTAATATTTATTGCTTAGATATTCCTAAACCCTAACATGGTGGATATTCTTTGACCATATTATATGCAACAATAAGGAGGTCCAACAATATTTTATGAGGAAACTATATTGTTAGTTTCTCCTTAATGATATCCTAAACTAATTTGACATGCATGACTTATAAGGTATAGGTGGGGTGACTTTGCATATGATAGAGAGGGGGCATGTCATGCCTAGGAGTAGGCATGAAGACCCCTTGGTGGTCCAAATATTGAGCATGCAACAATCCCTTTGGTTGTGAAGGAGAGTATTGAGGTGGATAATTTAGAGTTCATTAGCTCCCTCACATATGCCTTGTTATAGAACATTAGGGCTTTAGCACATGGTGATGAGGGTGAGGCTCCTAGGTCTTGACAATCACCTCAAATTTGTTGAATCTATTGGTTTATTTACGATTATGGGTTTGAGGATGTTTGGGTTGTATGGATCTAGGAGTAGGACAACAACATAGATGATTTTGAATAAGGTTAAATAAAATTTACTATATTTCCTTTTGAAATCTAATATTAATTATATACATCTACATGATAATTGAAAATTAATGTAAATTAACTATAGATAAATTTCAAGGTCAAAGTGTTCATACTACATCTATCAAATTTTCAACTCTTAATTACATGACCATGTTGAGTCCACAATATGTAATTAATAAATAAATAGTAAATACAATGCATGAAAATATTTATGCCTTAAATGATGGTAATATTAAAATTCATATCAAGGATGATGAACAAGTGCACTTTGTATGTTTAACATTAGAAAATATTAGTGGGAGTGGTCATACAAATTTATTTAAGGTAAGCTTGATTATTTCTAATCATTATATTTGTGAATAATTTTAGATATATTTTGGTAAAATAATGTTGTTATATGTTCAGTTGAAATCCACCTCATTGATTGCTAAATAGAATAAAAAATAAATAGAGAAAAAAAAGCATAGAAAAAACACAAAAGAACACATTGATATCTTGTTATTCAACTACAATTTTATAGATACAAAATAACTTAACCAATTATTATAATTATGGTAACTTGTTTGATAGATAATTATAATTGATTGATAACTAATTGAAGCTTATTGCCAACTAACTATGAGATTAATGACAATGAAGTGGAATTGTGTATAGAACCAATAGTTCCTTATAGACTCCTATTGAAACTATAATTACATGCATAATTCAGTTTTTGATTTATTCTATAACTCGGGCCATTAAGGAATAACTAAATTTTAATGCACTCCTACTATATTTCTATTGATTACAAAGTGTATCTTATCCAATGGCTTAGTGAATACATCAGCCATATTGTCATTTTTGTTACACTATTGCAACTCAATATCTTGTGATTGAATCTTCTCCCTAATAAAATGATTTTGAGTTTAAATATTCTTTGATCTTTCATGATAAACTAGAGTTTAAATCCAATTTGATTGATGTTTAATTATCACACTTGATTAGATTTGGTCCTTCTTGCTTTTGTCCCATATCTTCAACAATTGACTTTAGTCAAATAAATTAACATGTAGCACTAAAATATGCTTTGCACTCAACTTTTATATATGATAAATAAATATTTGGTTTCTTCCTACTACTCCGAGAAACAACACTAGATCCTATGTTGAATGCATAACTAGTTGTTGATTTTTAATCATCTGGATCACTTTCCCAATCTGAATTTGAATAACTTGTCAACTCAACATTGAAATGGTTAGTATATTCAATGCCAAAATATATAGTGCCTTGTAGGTATTGAGTGACTCTCTCTGTTGCTTTCTAATGACACTCAAGAGGCTTGGCCATAAATTTCTTAAGTATGTTGACTAAATATGTAATGTTAAGCCTTGTAGTGGTCAAGTAGTTTGGTGCAGGAGCACCAATGCATTTCAATGAATTTTCTCTAGTTGGCTCATGATGGGTTGAGTATAGGTGTTTGATTCTAATTTTTTTGAGTGTTTGAGTCTAAATAATGTCCATTCAGACCATTTTGATGCAATTGGAAAACTTTGGTGTCTTTTGGGGCTATATTGTAAAAGTTGCAAATCATGTTAAAAGTTATCAAGGAGGGTAAGGTGTCATTTTTCTTGTGCCAAGTCATGTTCTTCGGTTAAATAAGGTCATATTGACAATTTCTTGATGTAATGGGTCTATTATGTGTCTAGGAGAGTAAAATTGCAAATTATGCAGAAGTTGTCAACATAAACTTGCAAAAAAATGCAAAATTTGTAAAGGCATAGAATCCCAACAATCATAATTTTCAAAAGATAGATTTGTAAGGTTAGGATAGTTGTTATTGGAGGGAAAACAATTTAAATATGTAAGGCAACTCATGGAAAGGCTTCTTAAATATTTTGGAAGGAGAACTAAATTAATTATCTCAGTTTTTTGTATTTTTCTAGGTTTTCTCATTGTTTTCAACTTGTGACAAGCCCATACTGTTGAAACTTGTTACATAATTGTTTAGAATTCTTTGGAGCAATGAACTAACCTTCATTTGGATATAATTTGGTGAGGTTTCATTGAATCTAGAGCATTTTAGAGGTGTATTTCATAAAGCAGGTTTGTATACCTTGTTTAATGGTTTGTAAAACAAAAATCATGTTTTAAGGGACCATTTCACTGAATGTATAGCCTGTGACTAGTGAAATGGGTCCCATTGAATGGGATTAGATGTATATTTATTGAATAAAGTAGGGAGTAGTGTTGGAAGATATTTTTGATGACTTTCCTCAGGGATTTCTAAGAGGTTTTTCTTGAAAAGGGAGGTTTTATACTAGGGTTTGATGAATTAATACTGACGGTGGTTTGGTGAATGTTTTTTAAGCATATTCAAGCATAATGAAGAGTTTTTGAAGTAGTGGCTTGGATTTTTCATACTGTAAGATGGTTTTTCAATAAACCCCCATGAAAATACTAAGGAAAGAGGGTTTCATGGTTGAGTGCTTTGGGAAATGTGTGTGTGAAAATAAATTGTGAAATTGGGTGTTTTGATGTCTATTTAATGCTTCCTCATAGATTTTTTGGGTAGGCTGTAAATAAAAAGTGGCAACCCTTTGCAAAAGTGGCCTAATTCAAGGCCTAGGTCAACGTAGAAGACAAGATTTGAGGTTGATGTTTCAAATGAGTTGCATGAGTTTCTGGGGTATGTTTTAACATGCTTTAATGGGTTTCTGAATGTTTCGGGAGATGGTTGGTTGTGAGAGTTTGATATGAGTTAGGTTCAAGTTTTTAGGTATGTAGACCTAGTAGAGAAGAAAAGTGCTTGTGTGAAGAAGTGCCCTTGTTAGGGTTTGAAGTTTCAAATACTTGTTGAATAGTGTTGGGTTTGTGTTGTTTGTTTGGAATCCACCTTGATTGACATCATAGTTCAAACATCCCACCATATATCTATACAAATTCCCATTGAATTTTGTGGCATCATTATCACTAGAAAACTTAACATTTTTTTAATGGAGTAGACACTACTTTATAATCCTGCATATTGTAGCATTGTAAAATGTCACCCATAAAAAAATCAAACTATGTTTTACTCCCCCTAAATTAATAAGCCAAATTAGGTCCCTAATTTTTTTAAATCTTGTATTCTATAGCCCATTTGTACCATTTGGTGAGAAATTACAAGCATTGAACAAATGCAAGTAAATATTTTTCCCCTAATGCTAAATATCCTAGAGAATTGGGCCAAGACCCATTTTTCCAAGGGTGAATGGGTCCCCCTAGTTTGTCGAGGTCTAATTTTTAATAGGTCTAGTTTTTAATACATATTTTTTTTTTTGAAATAACATATCATAGATATCCACTATAGATATATCATTTATAAAATAAGATGGTCATTTTAAACAAGTATTCTTGTAAAAAAATATTATAATTATGTGTAAAACTACTGAAGTAGCAATGTATACGTTGTCATGTAAACACCCTGTAAGCCTGAACAGATGTAACATTTATTTCTTCATCAGATAATGTCGAGGATGGCATTTATTTATTACTGATTTAACAGCTATAAAGATTAATTGTAAATTTATTTATTACTGATTTACTTATTACTGATTTAAAGTCAGACCATAACAGAGCTGTACCATTTAATTCTTCACCAAATATCAACACGGATTGCATATCCAATTTGATCCCAATCCACATCTGCATTGAATTGAATAAAGTATTCCATCACCACCTAAGGTCCCATATAACAGCTAGGATTGCATTTACTTATAACTGATTTAAAGTCAGGCCATAACAGAGCTGTACCATTTAATTCTTCACCAAATATCAACGAGGATTGCATTTCCAATTTCATCCGTCCACATGTGCATTGAATTGAGTAAAGAATTTCATAACAATTCTGTCAGGCCTTCAAATTTGAGCTTCAGAATCCGGACAAGAGCAGATCAATAAGTTCGTTGTAAATTTGTAAGAGCAATCATATTCAGTAAAGGTTAATTGTAAATTAAATGCAGCAAAGGTTAGTTGTAAATTTGTAAGAGCAATCATATGCGTGGGGCTCTAGCTGTTTCCGGAATGGATGAAGAGAAAATGAATAAATTACAACGTTGCATATTTATTATATTCATTTACACAACAGAAAAGAGCAATCACTCTTATCTATTCATTTAGGAAACATGGCTGACTTTCAGGGGTTTTGCTGCTCCCAGTATGTTTTATTTGTGTAAAGCCAATACTGCATTTAATTTAGACTAAAAATCTAGTTTGCAGATATAAGAGCATTTACAGAATTGCATGGTTATAGATTGCATGGATACTTTTTTTCAATTATCCCACTCTCTACTTTGAATAATGAAAACAAATTTGCAAGTTCGTATAATATGGAAATTTAAAAAAACAAAGTGCATTCCCTTAATCTACAGAGAGTTTAAAATAGTAAGGGAGCCCTAGAGCTATAAGGGCTGCTTCATCCCTTTTATTTCTTATTTGCATCCGTATCAATGTGAGGGCAAAAATTAGGCATCCAAGCCCTTTAGAGCTTATAACAGCAATTCTGCACGTGAAGAATACTTGGAATTTAATATTATATTTGTTTAACTCATTATTATTAGTATTTGAATAGTTAACTAGTTATTAATAAGTTAGATTTCAACCAATCAAAAATAATATTTAATATAAATTAAAATAAAATTTAATTTTGTAAAATTAACTTGTAAAATATTTAACTTCACAAACTATAAAAATTACTTATTTTGACTTTTTTTAAATGTAATTGTTATTTTTTATTAAAGAAAATTTCACAAAAATCAATTAACTATTTTATAGAGATTTGGATTCACACTAATAAAATGATAAAATAAAAATTGTATTATTCTTTCCATTAGATTAATATCTTTGTTATCTATGTTTTAAATATTTTATGGTATAGCTTAATTATTACATGCTCTCCTTCTTTTCATTAATAAATTTCAACATGTATATTTTTTATATTAATTTATATATATAACCTATATTAGTAGAATTTATATATATTATTTCTATTTATATCTTATATATATATATATATATATATATATATATATATATATATATTAAATTAAAAATAAACAACTTGTAATAAATAATCATTTTAATATATAACAATTTAATATTAATAATAATTATAGAAGAAACATTGTCAACATGTAATATCTAACTTTTAATGATTTCTAGTATTAAATTATATTTATAATTTTATTTATAAAATTTATTTGATATATAATAATTCATAATATATTTATTAAATATATTATTTATTTAAAATCTCATGAAAAAAATTAGGTTTATAGTTATAGATAGTGTTACGATCATAGTTAGGGTTAGGGATAGGTCTAGGATCAAGACAATGGTTTACAATTTATTGTTAGAGTTAGAATTAAGGATAGGGTTATGGTTGGGGTTAGGGGTAGAATTAAAGTTAGGTTTAAGGTTAGATCATTAAAATAACTAATTAACAATACTAAAACACTATCATTAACAAAACTTACATTTATTTTTATTCACATTAATAAAACTTACACTTAATTTTTATTAAATCTAAAAAACAATAATTACAATACTATTAAGGCAAGTACTAGCCACTACATGACACTTGTTAATTATAATTATAAAATTACTTTCTAATTCTTTATATTCAATTTAGGTAAAGTTAATATATGCAATAATTAAGTATATATAAATTTAAATTAATTAATGATTAGTTGTGGGCATTAAGGCTATAGACTTAAATATTAAAGTATGGATAGTAAATGTGATAAATGAAAGTATTTTGTTCTATGCTTGAGGAAGACGAATAGTCCTAAAATGACACTGACTACTAGGTGCTTTGGGATTAAAAATTGATCTTTTGTGTTTATATTTTGTCTTAAAATCTGGTAGAGCCTTCAAAAATTTTGCAAAAAAATCTTGAGCAAATCCTTATTTGGTCATGACTTTAGTTCTCTGTGATCAAGGATGTGCTAGGGTTTTGATCTAAAAACCCTCATTTTCATAAATTTTTACCTTAAAACCTTTGGGTGCTTTATTTCTATGCTGGCTTATTACCCCTGGTTGTCAGTCACTTAAGTCACAACCTCGATCCATTTGAATCATCCTTTTACTAGCCCTGATCTAGGTTCATCGATAGCCCTTTTTCCTACATCAATTTAACATTTCCTATAATTGGGTTGAAAATATTTCATGGTGAAAGATGTAGATCAAAATTTCAGTCCTAAGGGTTTGAGCCTCATTGACCTAATATGGCCCCTTTCTAAAACATCTTTTATGGATGTGGAAAATCTCCATTAACTCAAGCGATCATCCATTGCTGAAGTGGTCTCCTTCAAAAAATTCATTTTAGTGATAGGTGATGTACCTTGGTTCACCTTTGCATCACTCATCATTGAAGTCCTTCATACCTTTCATCTTATTTCAGTGACAAGCAATGAGTGTTGTGGTGTGTTCTATCCCATCATCCCCGAAATTTTTCATGTTCTTAAATTCTAAGTTTCAGTGACGAGTAATAGAGGTGAATGGAAATGGTATGGTGGCCGCGTGTTAACATTTTACTAAATCGCTATATCACCCATCACTAAAGATATATTTTTCCTCAAATTCATTACGGTGACAAGCGATGACTTAGGTTATTTGAAGATGTCACCAGGAGGTCTTTGTTTCCAAAACAAAGAAGGGGTTCAACCACTCTTCTGCAGTAAGTGGTGAGGGATTTTTTGGGAATATTCCTTCTAGATGAGTGCTTCTACTCATCATTGAAGATTGGAAGCAATGTAAGGGAGATTTTGTGACAATCGGCAAGTTGCAAACAATATAACCAAGGTGTGGATAATTACATGGCAAATTTTCATCATATCATCACTATTTCCAAGTATGAATGAAAAGGCAAGTGGAGATCCTTAAAGGTCTTCATTGATTAAGATTTGAATTTGGACAAGATGATCGATGACTAGGATTAATGATGGAGGGATTGATCATCTATTTGCTTGAGTGAGTCAACATGGTCATTAAATGTTATACACTATAATCCTTCTATTTAATGAGGACCTCCTGTAGTTCATCTCATCGTTTGCAATTATCAAGGAACCAAAATAATTGTTGTAGCACTAGAGGAGTGACATGCTAGTGCTGAGGAATTTCATCACAGAAGTAGTAGTGTGGTTTCCCTAGGTTTGTAAGTGTGTGTATGTGTAGCTCAGTTACCATATTCTAGTTTCCTAGGGTGGCAATAGTTATATAGCTTGCAATTTTGCATTGTATTGATTTGTGTTGGGCTAGTTTGAGTTTTCTTTCTTGCAAAGGGTGCCCTGTTGGTTTTAGCTAGTGTATTTTTTGAAAGGTGGTCTATTGGTTAGTGTCTTGTCTTGTGTAAAATGGGTGAGCCAAGTAAGTCTACCACACCAGTTAAGAGGTCTAGAATGCTAAGTATGCAGGAACATCTTGTCGACGTGCCTAAGGTTAAACTTGGTATATTGGGAATTCCTACTACCTTAAAGGGTAAAAGAAGTGTTCGTAGGAAAGATAAGAAGACTATTGTCTAGAGTACCTATTAGGAATTACATGCAAAAAACAACAATTAAATGTGAATAAAGATTAAACAAATGAATGAAAAACACAAAAATAATAACGAGAGTTAACTTTTAACGTGGTTCACCCAAACTCAGGCTACATCCACCAACAAAGAGTCCAATATTATTATCCAACAAATCAAACCAATTAAAACCAGTAATCCTTGCAATTCAATACCACTGCAAATGATACAATACAATATCAAAAGAAACCCTAAACCTTAGCCTTTTATCAAAACTTATGCCAATTACAAAATAAGGTTTTCCTATGTTAGAAAATAGAAAAGTAACTCTCGACACCTTTATAAAATAATAAACAATTGTGAGAGGTTTTAGGGTGTTGCCTCTCAACTCTGCCTTGTATCATGACAAGAAGTGTGCTAGGGGTGCTACCCCTAGACCCCACAAGGGGCACTGCCCCTTGAACCCATCTTGGGGGTGCTACCCCCAAACCCTCATTAAATAATTTGGGTGAAAATTGCACCGATAAAAGTGGGAAAAAATTAACCTCTAAGTCTAATTAGGCTCCATATAACAATAGTACCTACAATTTAAGGAACAAAACCATTTTATAAGAAATGGTCACGTTTATAGGGAAAAAGTTGGTTGAGCTTGAGAAGAAAGTGAAGAAGAAGAGTAAGGGTCCTATGGCTTGTATGGGGAGGCACAATGCTCCCATTAAAGGTTTTGATAGCTCTTCAAGTGATGGAGATGGAACCGGCCCTAGCTATAGCCATTGTCCTATTTCCCTAGTACCCTATGGTGATTTTGATGAGGATGTGATAGTAGCTACTCCAATTCCAGTCAAAAAACCAAGTGGGTGTGCTTACTCAGTTGCTAACAAAGTAGGGTAGCACCTCGTTCCTCCTTTGAGTTGGTGCTTGGTTATGGGATTTTGTGCTCACTCAATTTTTGGTTGGTCTGTTAATTTGTGAAGTTGGTACTGATGGTGACTTCCCCGATTTTGGCATGGATGTGCAAACTTTTATGCAAGAATAATGATGCCTTTTGGAAGGCTGGCTGGTTCCTCTTCCACTTGTTATGTGGGTTCTCTTTTTGTCTTTTTCCTTCTCATGGTAAAAAATGGCTAATATAATTATCTAGGAGGAATCTCAAACTAAGAGGAAATTAATTTTGAAATGCATATGAAATGTAACTATAATTTAGCCCGATGCTTGTTGCTCCATCGTACTATAAAAGAGATTTCAAGGCTAATTATAGGGGTATGATTTTTGACTCTCGTTATAATTTAGGTAGAATCTAAGCTAAAAAAGAAGCATACTATAGAAAATATCAATGAATTGAACAGTAAATTGTCTTGGTGGTGGGTTATGTATGTAGAAGTCTTAAATTGGTTTTATAAAAGCCATAGATATGAAATAAAATGTCAATTCTCAAACATGTACTCTCCTATGTAATTCTCTCACAAATTATAAATGAAAATGATCAATGATAATTTTGTTTGTCTTTAGTTGTTTAAATTGAATGTGTAGGCTTGTTTTTTGCTTCAATTCAAATAATTGGTTAAAATTCTTAAATAAAGTCACAGGTATGTGAGTGAAGGGTACATGATTTGGTAAGAAGTAGTGTTCTAGATGTAGTGAGTTGAATACTAGAAAGTAGTATGGAAATAGTCCATCAATGTCTAAATTAAATGGCTAATATATTACTAGTTGTTGCTTATTTGACTCCATAATCCCAATTGATGAAGCACTAGTCTATATTTTAGGTAATCTTGCAAATAAATGAGCTAGTGATAAGCTTGGATATGGATTTAAAATGAGAACAAAATTATTAAAAACTTTCAATCATGAGGAATGGATCTAAAGTAATGCCTAATTCCTAGCAATAAATGTTAATTTGTTCAAAGATCAGCCAAATCTTTAATGAATTGAGTCTATTTGCATTTAATAGGAATTTATATGTGTATAGAAGTGTTCTTAAAGAATCCAATATCAAATGAATATGATAAGGAACACCCTTCTAGCTCCCACAGAGCCTAAATAGTAGGAGTGAAAGGTCTCAAAATCCTTTACTCATTTGTTGGCTACTAGCTTTGAAGATTCTTGAATAGAAGGGTTGGCTACCCTATAGAGGACTTCAAGGTTATGCTAGAAAAAAACACCAACAAAATTGGCAACTCCGCTAGGGAAATTCTCAATCTCTAGTTGCAGATTATTGTATTTCAGAGTCAAATATTTGGTGAATCTAAACTTTGATTCAAATATTAAGAAGCTCCTAGACCTGGAAATGGTTGAGTGCAGTAAAGTTCAAAGGATTTGAGTGTGACTCTGCTGATGGAGAAGACCCAGAACATGATTTACCTTTGAAGGAACTTCATATTGTTTGAAGTTTAATCCTCTATAAAAGAGGTGGTGACTCTATCTAAAGAACCAGTTGAAGAAGAAGTATTAGTAGCTGCTACCAACTTCCAGGTATTCTCATAAATCCAAAGAAAATATTAATGAATTTGCAGACAATTTATGGGAAGTCTTCAAGACTTAAGATGTAAATGATTCCCAATTAGGTGAAATATCACTAAGAGAGGGAATAGTAATGCTAATTTGACATGCTTCTAAATTTTAGTTTGAAATTCATGTATTATGATGAAGAAGTATGTTATATCTCTAAATTCTACTTGTTGGGAGATATTAAGTAGGATAGAGATTGAAAATTTGCATCATAAAGGTTTAGGATCATAGTCATAAAGGGAGTTTGAATTGCCTCTTGTAATTATAAGGTAGATCTGACATGGCTTGTAAAAGTGTGAGAAAATATATTATCAATTTGTGCATCCTTGTGGGGAACCAAATGTAACAATGTATAATGGGAAACCCCTGCCATATCAAAGAAATTTTAGTACCGAGAGGTACAGAGCTATAGAATTTAGTAACATTTATGGTTACCCAAATGTTGTATCATCTAAGATTAGAGATAAGGTACCAAAATTCAATGGTGAAAAGTCTAAATTAGCAAGCAAACATCTACAGGAGTTGTTGATGTGATGAGAGATTATGAATTGGACTCTGAGGATGTCATGAAATTGTTTGTTCAGTCTCTAAAAGGAAATGTGGGAGATTGGGTCTCATATCTACCAGCATATTTTATACATTCATGTGAATAATTTAAAGTAGTGTTCATGGAGAAATTATGTGAAAGGATTGATCCAATCTTAATAAGACAAAAGTTCATGAGTGTGGAGAAAGAAGAGGATGAGCTAGTCCCATCTTTTAATCTCAAAGTTTCAAAGATAATAAGAGAGATTCTTAAAAATATAAGACCAAATGATGTAGAATGTTTGATCATGTACTTAGGTGAATTTGATAAAAAGATGAGCTATCTATTAAGAGATAAAGAGACCACAACATTGCATCAAGCATATCAAGTTGCTATAGATATTGAGAATAACTTGAAATATTCAATGATGAAAGGATATTCAACCACTAGTACTAGTCATTCTTGCACATTTAATGCAAATAGAACTAGTGGATCAATTAGTAGAGATCTATGCCAACATGGAAATGCTTCTGTTGCTCCAATTTCTTCATCACCACAATATGAGGATCATAATAAGTTCCAAGTTGAACATTCACAAGATCTAAGAAAAGTTTATCAAGTGTCTTTTGTTAAAAGATTATGTGAAATGAAAAGGCACAAAGAAGAATCAACTTATGACTTGTTCTCTAGATTTTTGGATGCTTTGTTGGAATTACCCAAAATTGCTAGACTAGAAGATTCAATGTGCATTGATTTGTTTTGTGAGATATACCAATTAGGATTGAGTGCCTTGCCACAAGAATTGGAGCCTCATAGATTGGAGTAGGTAATTGATTGGATAAAGAATGTAGAGGGAGCTAAGATTGACTATACATAACATCTGACACCCCCAAATGTTAGTGGGCATTGTCCTACTAAGAAAGATTAGGAAACAATGAAAAGAAATGAAAAAAGTGTATTAGAATATGAACATACACTCCATTGTATGGGGGAATGTAATGATTGTAATCAATTCATAAATAACATATCTATAGATTAGTACAGTAGTGATGGGGAGGAAGCTACACAATATGATGACAGAGGGGAGATGCCTGATTTGTGCCCGTGGGATGTCTTGGAAGTACAATAGTTTATCCCATGTTATCATTTTATCAATAACAATGGTACTAATGTTGATGATTCTCTATCATAGACCAGTGATCAAAGTATTGAAAATCAAAGTCTAGATATTTAGTCTGAGGAACTTGAATGCAGTCTCAGTATTGGTGACTTTTCATGCTATGGTAGTTGTGATGACAATGAGTTGGATCATTCCTCTATTGATTATGATTATTCCTATGAAGTAGAGACTGAATCCTTTGCTTCAAGTAGGAGATATGTTGATGATGATGGGAATGTTTGTTTGCTTGGGAGTGAAAAAAAAAATTCATGTGAGGAGTTATCAAAATCTAAGTCAATGATGTCAACTAAAAATGATATGGGTGAAGTTGAAAATTCTTCTATATGCTCTTCAAGTGATTATAATGATTTTGAATATGATGATGATTTGCAAGATTTAGATCTCTATACTGAGGAGCTAGAAGTTCCCATGAGAAGAATAAAGGTAATGGAGAATACCTTATTTGATGAGTCTCCATCCCCACCAACTAATAGAAATGATGATCCTTACTGGTGTAGAGATAACCCACTTTTTGAAAAGGACCCAGTTGATACATCTAACATAGGGTGTGAATGTGGCCATGAGCAAACAAAGTTGCACATGAATATGTCACATTGGGTACTAATGTTGTTCATAAGATTAAGGATCATGATGAGATTGAATTCTCTAACTTTTTTCCTCAAGAGTGTAATTTCCCTTATGAGGATGATCCAAAAGTACTTTAGTCACATGAAAGATGCAATGATACAAATGCTCATGAAGTTTTTTTCCATGAGTAAGTGAAAAAATTGCATATAATGAATACCTGAAATGATATTCAAGTTTTCCATCAGTTGAGCATGTAAATCATGAGAATGTTGAAGAATGTAAAGACAATAATTTCACTATTCAAGGTGTTGATCTTAAACACGGTGCTAAAAATGATGAAGATTATGATGCCCCAACTACCCATGATGGTTTGTGTAAATAAAAACTAGAAAGGTTGGTTAAATGTGAAAAGGATGATGGTGTGCAAGTTGATGGAAGAGGGGGTTCAGTATTGAATGACCAAGCTATGCATTATAATACACACATGGATCATGGATCAACACTATTTTCCATTAATAATGAGAGACAATTTGATTTGTGTGTAGGACAGCTAAATGATGCAAATGACAAGGGGTATGATGTTGATCAATATGAATGTGTGGTTGAGTTTTTTGTTGATGTTCCTTATCTTCTTAGTATGATTATGGATATGTTTTCACCCAATAAAGACAACATTTATGTGGAAGAGAACAAAGACACTTCTCTACCTATTATTGAACAACATTAAATCATGGAGGCCTGGATATGTGCCTGTGTTATAGTGACCAATACAAAGATGCCTTTGAGTATGCATCTTTCATTTTTGATATATCTAGGGATGATTTGTATATTGTACAATATAGTGTGTGATGGTTTTTAGTTTGGTATGTAAGATATCAAAGTTCACAATAGTAGTAATCAAGTGGATTATGAATGTTTCACTTTTCTAGTTCGCTCAGAGAAAATAGAGTTGGAGGAACCTAATGAATAGATGGACTATGGGAAATGAATAGGTTTCAAATGTTACTTGCTTGCATTTCTCAGCCAGTTACATTTTGTGAGGATTATGGAAATATTAGAAATGTGGCATTGCTAGTGGGTGGTGTTAACCATAATAATCTTGATTATTTGGAAATTCCTTGCATAATTGGTAATCCAGTATAGATAGTAGAGAATAAAGTCTTTGATAGAGGTAAACATTGTCCCTAAGTTTTGGGGGAATGGGGCCTCCACTTTGACGATTGAAGCCAATGGAATGGAGGAGGCTTCAAAAAAGGAAGAAGACATAATTTATAGCCTTGTAAATACTATATATAGGTTTTTTGTGTTTGCTTCTAGTTCTGTCTGCTTGCCTCATTCAGGAAAGCTTCAAGGTTTTTTGTGCTTCTTTGTTGGTTTTCTTCAACTTGAGAACTATATTCTCACCATACCCACTAGGGGTATGCATCCCTAACCATGAACCATTGGTAGAGCCTTCAAAAATTTTGCAAAAAAATCTTGAGAAAATCCTTGTTTGGTCATGATTTTGGTTCTTTGTGATCAAGTATGGGCTAATGTTTTGATCTAAAAACCCTCATTTCATAAATTTTCACCTTAAAACCTTTGGGAATTTTATTTTTGCACTAACTCATTACCCTCAGTTATGAGTCACTTAAGTCACAACCTTGAGCCATTTGAATCATGCTTATATTGGCCCCGGTCTAGGTTCATCGGTAGCCATTTTCCCTGCATCGCTTTAACATTTCCTATAATCGGGTTGAAAATATTTGATGGTGAAAGATGTAGATCTAAATTTTAGTCCTAAGGGTTTGAGCCTCATCGACCTAATATGAACCCTTTCCAAAACATCTTTTTTTCACATGGAAAATCTCCATTAACTCAAGTGGTCATCCATTTCTTAAGTGGTCTCCTCTAGAAAATTCATTTTGACGATAAGCAATGGACCTTGGTTCACCTTTTCATCACTCATCGCTAAAGTCCTCTAGACCTTTGGTATTATTTTAGTGACAAGTGATGAGTGTTGCAGTGTGTTCTATCATGTTGTCATTGAAATTTTTCAAGTTCTCTTCTAAGTTTCAATGATGAGTGATAGAGGTGAATGGAAATGATATGGTGATTGCGTGTTAACATTTTACTCCATTGTTGCATCACCCATCACTGAAGATATATTTTTCGTAAACTTCATTATGGTGACAAGTGATGGCTCGAGTTATGTGAAGATGTTACCAGGAGGTCTTCGTCGCTAAAACATAGAAGGGTTTCAACCACTCTTCTACGATAAGCGATGGCAGCTTTCATGCCTGGGAATATTCGTTTTGAATGAGTGCTTCTTGTTAGAGTAAAGTAATTAATTAACTTTACTATCCTCTTAAGATTTCACTTTATGCACACATATTAGTCATTTAATAATTAATATTTAATTATTAAATGCACTCACCTTAGGGTTAGGTTTTCCTTTTTGGTGTTGATCTCCTTTATAAGGATTTATCTCTTGTATTGTATTCTCTTCTTGATGTTCTTTTTTCAGTTTGATAATACATTCTTGCATATTGTCAGAGCAAAACCCTTGTTTTGTTTCCTACAAATTTTTCCTTGTGACAGGTTTTTGCATGCAGGTTTCTTTGGCTTAATAGATTTATTATTCATCAAATCTTACACTTCTGCTCATCATTGAAGATTGGAACCAATATAAGGGAACTTTTGTGATAGTTGACAAGTTGCAAACAATATGGCTGAGGTGTTGATAATTTCATGGTGGCTTTTCAGCATATCATCACTATTTCCAAGTATAGATGAAAATTCAAGTGGCGATCCTTAAAGGTATTCGTTGATTAAGTTTTAAATCCAAAATGATTGACGAACAAGATTAAGCATGGACTAATTGATTATCTATTTACTCAAGTGAGCTAGGTTGGTCATTAAATGTTATACACTCTAATCCTTCTATTTAATGTGGATCTCCTATAGTTCATCTCATCATTTGCAATTAACAAGGATTTAAAATAATTGCTATAGTACATGAGGAGTGACATGTGAGTGCTAAGAAAATTATCACTAAAGCAATAACATGAATTCCCTGGGTTTGTAAGTGTGCACGTATGTGTAGCTCAATTATCATAGTCTATTTTCATAGGGTGGCAATGGTTATATAGCTTGCAATTCTACATTGTATTGATTTGTGTTGGTTTGGTTTGAGTTTTCTTTCTTGCAAAGGGTTCCCTATTGGTTTTAGCTAGTGTATTTTCTAAAAGGTGGTCTTTTGGTTAGTGTCTTGTCTTGTGTAAAATGGGTGAGCCAAGTAAGTTTTCCACACTAGTTAGGAGGCCTAGATTGTTAAGTATGCAAGAACCTCTTGTCAATGTGCCTAAGGTTAAACTTGGCATATTGGGAATTCCTACTACCTCAAAGGGTAAAAGAAGTGCTCATAGGAAAGGTAAGAAGAATATTGTCCAGAGTACCTACAATTTAAGGAACATGACCATTTTAGAAGAAATGGTCAAGTTTATAGGGAAAAATCTATTTGATCTTGAGAAGAAGTGAAGAAGTAGAGTAAGGGTCCTATGGCTTGTATGGGGAGGCATAATGCTTCCATTCAAGTTTATGATAGCTTTTCAAGTGATGGAGAAGGAACTGACCCTGGTTATGGCCATTTTTCTATTTCCCTAGTGGCCTATGGTGATTTTGACAAGGAAGTGATAGTAGCTACTCCAATTTTAGTAAAAAAACCAAGCAGGTGTGCTTACTTGGTTGCTGACAAAGTGGGGTAGCACCTCATTCCTCCTCTAAGCTAGTGCTTGGTTTTTGGGCTTTTTTGTTGACTTATTTTTTTTGGTTGGTCTATTAATTTGTTTCATTGGTACTAATGATGACTTCCCTGGCTTTGGCATGGATGTGAAAATTTTGATACAACAATAATGACACCTTTTAGAAGGCTAGCTGGTTCCTCTTCAACTTGTTACATGGGTTCTCTTTTTGTATTTTTCCTTCTCGTGGTGAAAAATGATTAAATATAACTATCTAGGAGGAATCTTGAATTAAGAGGAGATTAATTTTGAAATGCTTATGAAATTTAACTATAATTCATCTCGATTCTTGTCGTTCCCTTGTACAATAAAAGGCATTTCAAGGCTAATTACGAGGATTCAGTTTTTTAGTCTCATTATAGTTTAGGTAGAAGCTAACCTTAGAAAGGAGAATACTATAGAAAATATCAATGAATAGAAAAGTAAATTGTCTTGGTGGTGGATCATTTATGTAGTAGTCTTAAATTGGTTTTATAAAAGCCACAAATATGAAAGAAAATGTCAATTCTTGAACATTTTCTCTCCTATGCAAGTCTCTCATAGATTATAAATGAAAATGGTTAATGATATTTTTGTTCATCTTCAATTATTTAAATTGAATGTGTGGACTTGTTTTTTGCTTCAATTCAAATAATTGGTTAAAATGCTTAAATAAAGTCATAGGTCTATGAGTGAAGGGTACATTATTTGGTAAGAAGTGTTCTAGATGCAGTGAGTTGAATACTAGAAAGTAGTATGACAATAGCCCATCAATGTCTAAATTAAATGGCTATTATATTACTAGTTATTTCATATTTGACTCCATTATCCCAAGTGATGAAGCACTAGTCTATTTGTTAGGCAATCTTGCAAATAAATGATCTAGTGATACACCTAGCTATGGATTTAAAATGAGAAAAAAATTATTAAAAAATTTCAAAAATGAGGAATGGATCTAAAGTAATGCCTAATTCCTTGCAATAAATCTTAATTTGTTCAAAGATCAGCCAAATCTTTAATAAATTGAGTCTATTGTATTTAATAGGAATTTATTTGTGCATAGAAGTGTTCTTGAAGAATCCAATATCAAATGAACATGATAAGGAACAACCACCTAGGCCCCACAGATCCTAAAGAGTAGGAGTGAAAGGTCTCAAAATCCTTTACTCATTTGTTGGCCACTAGCTTTGAAGATTCTTGAACATAAGGGCTAGGTACCCTTTAGAGGACTTCAAGGTTATACTAGAAAAAACACCATCAAAATATTAATCATCTAAATATTTTGTGAGGAGTTGAATCTATAGATTTAGGCCTTTTATATGAATGTGGGTTGGTTAGGTATATTATACATAAATGATATGGCTATCTTTACACGCTTTCTCTTTAATCTTCCCAATTCACCTCTACCTATTTTTTCCTTCTAATTGTGGTATTTATGAATACTATTAGAAGGCTCACTAGTTTGCTACGGTTCACTTTCTCTCAAGTCAAATGCTAGAAAATTATAATTTTATAGTCATGCTAATGATAAAAACAACAAGCTCCAATTGTGTAAGTTCTTTACTATTTATGTGTAGATCTAAATTTGGTTTAGGACACCAACACAACTCTTCCCAACATTCTTGTTAAAATAGTCTAAAAGAATAAAAACTCAAATCTAGTGTGAAATATCCAATCAAACTCTAATTTGACAAAATATTCAAGAATCTAACTACAAGAATAAGGAAAAGTTCAAGAAATGAGATAGGAAATAATGTAAGACATAATATTGTTCAACACAAAATGCATTACCCAAAAACTCTCAATTGCATGAACAAATTAAAGATATAGGAGATGATGCATAAATAAAAAAAAGAGGAGGATCAAATAACCAATGATAAAAGTAACTCCAACTACCCAAAAATTGGCAAGAGTTGCACTCATGGAAGATGCCATCTATCCTTAAAGTAAACCACCCAAGTTACAACTAAGAAAGCTAAATAAATGTGTAGAAAAATACACTATTATCCAACTAAATAAAATAAAAGTGTTGGAATTGGTTGTCATTGATATCGAAACTTGGTGAGATTCTTGCATATGTTTGTAAGATTGTTGTTTGTAATTGGTTGTCATTGATTTCAACACTCAGTTAGGGTTATCATTGATTTTACACTAATAGTGGAGTTGTTGATGTTCATGGTTGGATGTAGTCTTTCCTTGTTTAGTTGAGTTGTTGTTGTTCATAGTTGGATGTAGTCATCCCTTGTTTGGGTGAGTTGATGATGCTCATGGTTGGATGCCATGCCTTGTTTAGATGAGTCGTTGGTGTCCATGGTTGGATGTATTCATGCCTTGTTTGATGAGTTGTTGATGCTCATGGTTGGATGTCATGCCTTGTTTGATGAAAATTAGAAATGTATTGTGTATGGTTGATGATACCATGATGATACTTTAAGATGAGGACTAGAAGCATTAAGGTGAAGATTAGAAGTAATGTTGATGTTGAAAAGATGTTATTGATGGTCTCTAGTATTTTTTTTCTCTCTCCTATTGTTTCTGAGGAAATATGTGTTGTTGCAAGGAAGTTTTGGTCTCAACAAGTTCATGATATTTTATGCTACAACAAGTGGTGTTGAAGACTATTTGAGAGAATGCTCCACATTCCTCCACCTTTGAAGATTTGGTATTGTGGTTTAGGATTCATTGTTTGTATTATGTGGATATTGCACTCCTATATTTTCTGGCCACCAATGTTCGCAAGTATGTTTTGGTAATTGCAGTGGGTTGGTAGTTTTGTTGGCTATCTAGATTGGTCCAAAAAATGCTTTGTATTTCTCCACATTATTTTTTCTACTCATACAGATTGGTGGACATGCTTTCAGTGCTTATGTAGTGTCTTAGTTCATTTTTCATGTAATGAAGTGTTCTACAAGTTGATATGTTAATGTTTCATCTCATTCTTGTGTATTTTGTGCTTTTGGGATGAAGTGTCCTATCTCTATTAGGTTTATGGTGGATGCTTGTGGCATAAGAGTGTGAAAGAAGTATCAGGAAGTGTTGTTGGATGTTCATGAAACATATCTTTGTGGTTCATATATCAATGATTGATCTCTTTGGTGCTACATATTATTTTGAGTTGGTTTTCTAGGAAATTTTGGATGTCTAGCCAAGAGGGATTGTTGTCTTGTTTATGCTATGTGCTTGGGTGTTTGCACTAGAATTTGAGGTGGTGTTAATATGTATTTGGGTCTTGAACTACTTTTTGAGAATTGTGAAAGTAAATTTAGTTGAAGATGTGTTTTTGGGCCGATTGGTATTGTGCTACACGTTTCATCCTCATGTTTCCTTGTTGTCAACTTAGGTTGTTGTGTGCTAACATGTATATTATTTGGGATTGTTGGAAACACGAGCATGATGTTGTATGGTTTTTTTATTGATGGAAAGCCATTTTATATTTTATTAGTATGTGTATTGTTTGGTGTAGACCAAGTGTTTTCTAGAAATTAGTTGTCTTTGATTAAGATAGTGATGTAATAGAGTATTAGGTTTGTGGTTTGCATTGCTCCACATTACAATATACTATCATGAAATTTTGAGGTGATAATGGTACATGTTGAAAGATTCTATATCCAAATTTTTAGGGTTTTATGTCTTCCACAACAAAAGATATTGATGATAGAGTATCAAGCTAAGTAGAGACATAGTTATAGTTGCATAGTTCATGTTGGAATGATCCACATTCCACCACAGATGATCATTTTTTTGTGTGTATTTAGGAAATTCTTGAAGATTTAAGATGTGTGTTCACTCCAAGTGTCAATTTTTGAGATGAATAGTTGGTTCATTTTGTTGTTGCTTCACTAGTTTTGTTGTGTGGTGACAACCTAAGAGTTTTGGGGTCATGTGAAACTAAATTATGTATGGAGTGGAGCCATAGGAGTATCTATAGGTCATGCTAACCTATCTTGGTGAATAAAATGATTTGATTACTTTTGCAAGGTATGTATGATGGATTTTTGATCCAACAGGTTATGGTGTCACACTATTCATATAATTAGGCTAACCTAATTGATGATATGATTGTTTACGAAATATACATATATATAGAAGGTCAATATAGTGTACATGTAGTATGAGATAAGAGATAAGAGAAGATAGGTGTAGTGAAGTGTAAAATGTGATGGTGGTGGTCTTGTGATAGTGAGGAATGAAATGTGTATAGCTAGTTTTCTAAGCCTAACTGGAATTGTATCTTCAACATCTAGAAAATGTATTGTAAGAAGTTAAAATTCTAGTAGTGAGCCATCCTTTTGTATATATTTCATAATTCTAGAAGAAGTGATATTCCTTGGGTAGTGATCCCTCCTATTTTTAGACAATTAGTCCTCTAAGTAGTGAACCCTTCAGGAAATGGACCTCTTGTAATCTATTGTAACCGATTATGATATATTATGAGCTAATCATCATCATGGTTTTTCCCTTTCAAGGATTTTCCACGTAAATCTAGTGTTCTTATGTTGAGTGTTGTGGTTCATGCTTTAATTGTTCTTTTACTTTTTCTACAAGTTTAATGAGATGCTTTGTAATGCACTTTCATGTTAATGAAATTTAGGGAGTATTGATTCACCCCCCTCTTATTATTTTGGGTGTTCAATAGGGATCAAATTCAAAGATGTAATAATTTTTTTTTTGTCCTCTCTATCTTCTAGATAGGACCACATTATGTTTTTGTGTTCGACCTATTAAAATTATTGTGTATTATTTTCTAGCCAACCTAATTAGTGTTTTGAAATCTTGTGATGGATATAAATTCAAGGACAATTTAGTTGCAAGATGGGAGTATATGTGGTGGTGTGCGAGAATGGATTAGTGAAGTGAGTTCAGAAAAAGAAGAGTGAGATGAGTTTTAACACCTTATTCAATATAGTGTACTATTGATAAATGTTGTAATTCAAATTTTCATGTATTCTACTATCATAAAATGAGTCTCTTTAGCAGATCCTTGTTATTTGCATCTTTCCCTGGGGTTGTACACCTTAGTACTATAATTCCTTTGTATCTTTCCCTAAGGTTGTAATCTTTTGTAAGTAGTGAGCTTCCAATATTGATAATTTTCTCTCCATGGTTTTTCCCTTCTTGGGTTTTCCACATAAATCTAGTATTATCCTGTGCATGTGTGTTCATTGTATTATCTTTCAATTTTTCTAATTTTATTAAGTGTTATTGATATGGTTAAGAGTTGTTGATCTTTTCAATATTTTTAATTTGTATTTTGTTGAAGGTTTTAAGATCTAAAGGGTTTATGTTTTGATAGATACTGATTCACCCTTGGTGTAGGGGCACCAAAGAAAATTCATGTAAATGAGGTCTTATGTTAGGATTTTGGTGTGTCTAGTCATTTTTTATTCATAATAGACCATTTTTAATGTATTGAGTCATGTTTGGTTAGTTTGAGTTCATAATGTCATATTTTGCAATATTGTCAAAAGTTGTCATATATAAATGTGGAAAAATATATAAAAAAAAGAATACCAACGGTCAGGAGGTTCAAATGTTAGTTGGATCAGTTGAGTTAGTAATTTTTTGGTGTGAAAATTTTAAATATTCCTAAATAAGGCTCAAAAAAATGTTGGAAAAGTATATGTGAATATTGAAACAATAAAATTCCTTGATTTTCTTTGAAATTTTTGCATTTTTCTAGTAAACTGCTACTTCCAAGATCTGTACAGTTTTGTACAAAAGAGTAATCTTATAAAAGATTTTTAATTTAATAAAGGAATTTTTTAGCTTCAATTTGGTTGTGATTCGGGTGGATTTCATTGAGATTGAAGGATTTGGTGAATATTTTACTGTAGGCAGGTCTGAACACCTTATTTGAGGGTTTGAAGGTGTATAAAATGGATTAATCACCATTCCACCAATAGATTAGTTTAAGACTTGGTGGAATGGATGAATTAGGTTATTTGTAGATGTTAGAATGGATTTTAGGAGTAGGGAAGGTGTTTGGATGGATTTTGATTGCTGCCCTAAGTGATTTTTATGAGTTTTTGGTTCAAAATGGATGGCTAGAAGTTGTAGTTTGATGAAATTGAATTGATTAGGGTTTGGAGATGTTTTATTAAGCATATGGAAGAATAATTTAATGTTTTTGAGGTAGTGGTAAGGTGAGATGGGGCCCGAGGTATTGATTTTCAAGAAACCCTCATGTTTTAAGCATCAAATAAGCCTAAAGAAAGGGTTTTGCAGTTTGATGTATGAATGATTTTTTCTTTGGAAAAAAAATATTTTTTTAGTCCATTTGAGACCTATTGAGAGTGATGTAATTGAGTTTGGGAGTTTTGATGAAGAATTTCATGAAGTTGCTTTGATAAAGTGACTTATTTAAGGTATTGGGGCAGCATAGCAACATTATTTTAGAGGTGATGGTCCAAAGTGACCTTATGTCATTTTGAAATATGTTTTGTAAGAAGATAATGGGTGTCTGAAAAGGGTAAATAGCTTGTAGGTTTGAGGTGTATTTGGGAAGATATGTTCATATTTACCTATTTGCAATGCTACAAGGAAACTTGGGTGAAATTGTGAAAAGTTGATAAGATAGGGTTGTAAGGGAAAAAAAATTATTTGAGTTTGATCAAATTATTATTGAGAGAAGGTTTTCCTCCCTACTCTACATCAAGTGGTATTAGAGTATAGTTATTAGATCTTTTGAAGGTGAAAAGTGGGAAGTTGAAAAGATAAAATACCTCCTAAAGGTAGTGCAGTACTTGCAAGGGAGATAAAGTTTTTGAAAGAGTCACAAGAAGTGATCTTAGCCAAGTTTGAAACAATGGAGACAAAGATAGCTAAGAGGAAAGGCCATTGAGGAGGAAAGTGATTGAGAGGAAGAGGAAGAGGGTGAGCATGAAAACCCCCCAAGTGGAAGAGTCCAAGATGCTAATTGGGATCCTAATGAGAGAAGGATGCTAAAGATGCTCAAGGTTGATAGAGGAGATGATTCTAGTGAGAAAATTGATGTGCCAATGTATAATGGTAAGCTAGATGTTGAAGAGGTATTAGACTGGATAGATGCACTAGATAATCACTTTGAGTTCAAGGAGGTTATTGAAGATTTGAAGGTAAAGTTTGTTAAGATCAAGTTGAAAGGTCCTTCTTTGACATGGTGGAATTATATTCAAGAGTAAAGAGTGAAGAAGGGGAAGAAAAAAAATTGTTCATGGGATACGATGGTGTCAAAGATGAAAGCATAATTCTTACCAAGTGATCATGCTATACAAATCTTCTAGAAATTGCATAGTTTAAAAAAAATGATAAGGATGTTATGACATATACTAAAGAAGTTCACAAGTTGAGCATTAGGTATGGTCATATTGAGGATGAAAATGAAAATATTGCAAGGTATACGTGTTGGTTGAGGTATCAAATCCAATATTAATTGAGTTTGGCTACTCCAAGAATAGTTGAGGAATATTTTCAATTGGCTGCTAGGGCAAAGGAGAAAATAAAAATAAGACAAGAAAGACAAGAAAGAGGTAGTGGCAACCCCAATAGAGGAAGAGGATCAAGGAAGTACTATGAAGAACAAGAAGATGCAAGAAAAAACAAGGACCAGGTTGTTGATCTAAAGGTTTTAGAGGAAGATTTGGACAAGGTAGAAGTTCAAGTTCATTTTCAGGAAGATGATACAATTGGAACCAATTTGGTCATCTAGCATGGATGTGTCTAGGAAAACAAGGTTCTACTTCAAGCGTTGGACATAAAAGAGTCTAGTTGGTGCAAGAGGATGACTATGAAAGCATTCATTCTCCTAATCAACTTGTTGCTCCAGAAGTTGGGGAATAATTTATGGTGAGAAGACAACTACTTAAGCATCCAAGGAGAAAGAAAAAACACAAAGAAGGACATTGGTCAAGATCACCTGCAAATGCAATGGAAAGGTATGTAAGGTAGTAATAGACTTTGGAAGCACTAATAATATGGCATCAACTGAAATGGTTGATAAACTAAAGTTAGAAAAGATTCCCCATGAAATACCATATAAAGTATCTTGGGTGAATGATGATCAATAAATTTTGGTTAGTGAACAAGCTTTTGTTGAGTTTAATATTGGTGGATAAAAGGATAGGATACTTTTTGATGTTTTTCCAATGGATTGTTTCCATTTATTGTTTGGAAGGCCATGACAGTTTGATAGGAATGCACTTTATGATGGGAGACACAATACTTATACTATTGAAAAGGATGGAACCACTTTTACACTAACACCATTGCAGGAGGATGATAAAAGATAGAGTAAGGTAGAAAAGGTGACTATGTTTGGAAAGAAGGAGTTTGTGAACATGAAGGAAGAAGAGAAAATGGAATTGGCAGCCACTTCAAGGCTTAAGATGTTAGGACAACAGATGGAAGAAAAGATGTTGACTTGGTGACAAAATTAGGTCAAGAGAAGGCCAAGGATGAATTAGTTGTGGAAGTGCAAGATTGGCATGACAAAGTCATGATAGGGACAATACTTTTTCCGTGGTTGCAAAGGAGGTTGATAGGAAGTCTAATTCTGTCACCACATAGATTTATGAATCTAACTATATAGTGGTTTATAAGTTTGATAAGGAAGAGGTTTATAAATTTGATGGTACAAAGATTATTGGGGTAGAGAACTTGAGAATAGGGATGAAGGAAGAAGGTGGATTGAATCAAGGTGAAAGGAAAAATAAAGTGAATTAATTCAAGTGTGAAATAGGATTTAAGAAGAGGACAGTCCAAGGGAAGAATGGAAAAGGTAAGTTTTCAAACATTAAGGTCAATTTAGCATCAGTGTCAGATGAGAGAAAGGCTAGAGGATATTCATCAGATTAGTTTGCCAGGTTGGAGCAATATCAAGATGGAAACAAGGTCAATGGTGCAAATAATGATGCACACTTTTGGTACCTAACTCTATGGAAAGTATTTCTAGATGAAATAGCTTTTGGAGGAAAGATACATGAAATGATCAAGTTGAACAAGCTGCAACTTAGTCCTCAAAGGGACTTGCAAACTTTTTCAGGCTAGGCGTATGGTGTAGGGGCACCAAAGAAAATCAATGTAAATGAGGTCTTATGTTAGGTTTTTCATGTGTCTAGTCATTTTTTATTTAATAATGTCATAATAGACCATCTTTTAATGTATTGAGCCATGTTTGGTCAATTTGAGTTCATAATGTCATATTTTGCAATATTGTCAAAAGTTGTCATATGTAAATGTGGAAAAATGCAAAAAACAAGGAATACCAATAGTCAAGAGGTTCAAATGTTAGTTGGATAGATTGATTCAGTCATTTTTTGGTGTGAAAAGTTTAAATATACATGAAGAAGGCTTGACAAAAGGTTGGAAAAGTGTATGTGAAGATTGAAACAATAAAATTCCCTATTTTTCTGGTAAACTGTTGCTCCCAAGATTTGTATAGTTTCATATAGAAGAGTAATGTTCTAAAGAGTTTTTAATTTTATAAAGACATGTGTTAGCTTCAATTTGGTTGTGATTTGGGTATATTTCATTGAGATTGGAGGATTTGGTGAACATTTTACTGTAGGCGGGTTTGAACACCATGTTTGAGGGTTTGAAGGTATGTAAAATGGATTAATCACCCATTCCACCTATAGATTAGTTTAATACTTGGTGGAATGGGTGCATTAGGTTAGTTTCAGATGTTAGAATGGATTTTAGGAGAAGGGAAGGCATTTGGATGGATTTTGATTACTACCCTAAGTGATTTTCATGAGTCTTTGGTTCAAAATGAATGGCTAGAAGTTGTAGTTTGATGAAATTACATTGATTAAGATTGAGAGATGTTATATTAAGCATATGTAGGAATATTTTGATTTGTTTGAGGTAGTGGTAAGGTGAGATAGGGAATAGGGTATTGATTTTCAATAAACCCTCATGTTTCAAGCATGAAATAAGCTTGAAGCAAAGGTTTTGGGGTTTGATGCATGAATGAGTGTGTCTTTGGAAAAAAATGTTGTTTTAGTCCATTTGAGACCTACTGAGAGTGATGGAATTAAGTTTGGAAGCTTTTATGAAGAACTTCACCAAGTTGCTTTGATAAAGTGACCTATTTGGGATATTGGGGCAGCGTAGCAACATTGTTTTAGAGGTGATGGTCCAAAGTGACATTATGTGCTTTTGAAATTTGTTTTGTAGGAAGATAATGGGTGTCTGAAAAGGTAAATAGTTTGTGGGTTTGAGGTGTATTTAGGAAGATATGTTCAAATTTCCCTATTTGTAATGCTACAAGGAGACGGGTGAAATTGTGAAAAGTTGATAAGACAGGGTTGTAAGGGTAGAAAGTTTGGTTGAGTTTGATAAAATTGTGATTGAGAGAAGGTTTTACTCCCTGATTTACATCAACCCACCCTCCTAGTATCTAGTTGTGTTCAACAAAAAGACCTACAATAACACCACACCTTAAGTACAACATAGATGGGTGAAAATATAGGCCCCAAAATGAAGCTTGATGAAGTTCACATGTAAATGGAAATCTCCCAAAAGATAAGATGTTCCCCCAAAAGAGAAAAAAATAGAGAGGAAGGACTATCTACTTGAAATTCAAGCAATATTAGAGATCAATGATAGCTCCATAAATGAAGACTCAAATGTAGTGCATGTGAACCTTTATATATCCCATCCCCCTAAAGGTGGACTAGGTTTTATGAAGTATAAATTACAGTATGCTTGTCAAAAAATATAAAAATTGGTTATATAAATTGGATACCAAGCTTAGTGACAATATGTTGAAGCCAAATGTCTTAGTGGCTATTGTGAATAAAAAATTCACCATGCTCCCTTTGGGTTTTGTTTTTTGCTAAGTACCATCCCATGCCTTCAATGAATATCATCAGCCCTTTTGATAATCCCCGCAGCCTTTGCCACATGTCTGCTCAGTGCTCTTCAAGGGAATTCTCCTCTTTGTTCTTCTATTGGCTCTTGCTATGCTCCCACGTGTCTTCACCATGGATTATTTTAATTGCTTCCCTTCACTTCTTCATCAGCCCCTACCTACGTGCCACGTAGCTTCCATTTGCATAAAGATTTGGCCATCCCCATAGGTGGAATCTATAGTAAAAATTATTGCTACATGTCATTTTAGCACAAGCTTTTAATGAAGGAAGGGAAAAATCGATCGCGGGTAGCAAAATGTTGCCATGTGTCTCTTCAGTCTAAGGAATGAAGCAAACTATGGGCTAGGAAATGCTACCATGTGTTCCAACTGCATATATGAGGAGGTGACACTTGTTTGCACAGAACCATTGCCATCATCTGTAGGGGATGCACCTAGTAGGGTGCGACCAAATTCCATGGCCTGAACCTTTTTTTTTACAATGACCAAGGGGAATCATTGCTTTGACATCATTTCTCAAGATCTAGAATATTTTCAGTTACTACTCGCCAGACAGTGGAAGTCTCACTATATATACTACTCTTTACTGCTAACTAGGGGTTCTGAGTTCAAAGATTACATGCTACATATTTTTCAAGTTCCACTAGTTTAAGAATTACAAAATTTTAGAGACATCGAGACTTTTTACTATTTTGATTATTGCAAGAACTCACAAACTGTGCCATTGTTCAACCTTTTTATTTTCTTATGCTATTGATTAACTTTACACTATGCCATTATTAGTTGAATGGTTTATTTTTCATAATTCTATAATTTGAATCCAAGTTTGTTGGTTTAGATCATGTTTTTTGACTCTTCTTTCAGTAAATATGTGTGAAAATTATTTTATGTCATTAAATGAGTTATTCATGCTGTAATCTTTAATTTCTGTTATTCTAGGACATGGTAATTTTTTAAGCAGGCCCTTAGATTATATCCAAAAGATAGGTTTATCGTTCCTTTTATCTAAATTTTGGTGCATCACCTTTTGTTAGATTCTTTATTTTTTATATCTACTTCATTTTCCCATTCTAAAACCCCAATTACAAAAGAAGCTAACATCTTTAAAAATATCGAGGTCACTCAGTTTAGCACAATAAGTCCCTCATAAATTGAGTTTCCCACAAAGGGTTGTTACCTTGCCAATTGTTGGCATCATCAGTTTTTCTTTTTCCTGGCATGCCCAATGGGATTGAGCTTAAATGAATCTAATTTTTCAAAGGGTGTATGAGCCATCAACCTATTATTAGGTCTCAAATAAAAAATAATTCTAGTTTATTAGTACTTCCATTAGTGACAGTGTAGCCCGTGACCCAATTAGTCAACATTTCATTTCCTCTACCCTTTTTTCTAGCTATGTTGTTTGCTGCTAATAGAAATTATGTGGCACAGGATGTTGGAAGTCCTCTTGTAGCATCAGTAACACCTGAAATTTGGACTACTTTCTCAATTTCCACCCTAAAAGCTATTCCTAAATTCACTGGGGATGACTTAAGAACACCATCTAAATATCTACAATATGTTGTAGATGTATGTCTTGTACATGACATTACAGACCAAAATATAGCACTAAGGTTGCTCACTGTCTCATTTAGAGGAAAGGCATTAAATTGGTACTATTCACTACAAACAAACACTATCAATACCTAGGATGAGCTTGGGGATCCTTTTTACTAGAGATTCTTAAATGAAGGAGACCGATCCTCGCTATATTATCAGCTCTCGGTCATAAAATGGGCCCCACACGAAGCCATAGCCAACTTCAATACCCAGTTCCATACAAGCTTCCAAAGGATTCAAGTTGATATCTTCCCACTGCCTGATCTAGCATTTATGTTCTATTTAAAATCTATCAACCCTAACACTTCCATGATGATCCAGTCTCTTGGTGGAACCATACTACCAAGTGTGTACAACATCGTTGTCAAGGAAGAGAACAATTTGATAGATGTCAAGAAGTTTCCACCTCTGACCATCATTCTTATACTCCCATAAATATTATTTTCTACTCAGGAGATGCCTTCTACCAACACACTGACTCCTCAATCCGTGTATAGGTATTTGAGCACACCACAGAATGTTGCCTCTACATCTAACTCTTCAAAGGAGGAGATGAGCGAGTTCAAGGAAATGTTGTGGACTATTGTTAATGAGATAACCATTATCAAGCGCAACTAGGTCATACCTTTGAAGCCTACCTACCAGAATTATCAAGGTGGAAGGTCCTCTTACCAACAAACCAGTTCCAAGGAGGCACCCACACAAATCTGCAGGTGCAAACAACAAATCATATAGTGGTAGTACCCACTCCATTGCAAAACACCAACCTAAGCTTGAGTAGAGAGTTGATTGCAGGGTAAAAAAATTTAGTGGATGACACCAACCCCTAGTGCTTCCCTTGTAGTGATTCACACATGCCTTGAAACTGTCTACATGGAAACCTACAACAAAAGGTGGCAGAGCAACATAGCCAACCTATAGTGTCAGACCCTAGAAGCTATCTGTATACCTCTTCACAAATGTGCAATGCAGTGTGCATGACACAAATGCAATGGATGTCACTAGAGTAATAAGAAGACATCACTCTCAATCACACACTCTTTTCATGGATGGAAGAAGTAGTGTTTTTCAATGATGCATCTGAATCTAAAACACCTCAAGTATAATATGATTACAACACTCACTCAAAGTGGAGGTTCACAGGCAAACTAGTTGTTCTACAACTAGTCAGCCTGTAACCTAAAAGTGCTTCTAACCAAACACCTAGTGCCTTTGTCATGGTGCCACAATTTCTACCATGGAGGGGGTTGTCATAACAAAAGTAAAGGAGCAAAAATCTTTGAATCTACCACCCTTTAATATGGTGGAAAAATTAAAGAGATCATCTAGTAATGTGTCTCTTTGGGATGTATTAGCTATTGTAGAACAAAATACATTACTACAGAAGGCACTCCAGGAGGATTTAATCATTGAACCAGAGGAGAAATTTCTCAAAGGAAATGTTGTTGATTAATCACCTTAGGCCAAAGTTCTCACAAATTGCACAGTGGAAGCTCTCGTTGAGGTAAGAGATAACCTAAAACCTAAACCCTTCTTCCTAACACTTATTGTGGGAGAGAATTTATTGCACAATGACATGATTGACTCCAATGCCAACACTATAGTTATGCAAAAACAAAGAGGTGAAGCTTTAGGGCTTAGTTATGAACCTTTAAAAAAGGAGTGATGCAACTTGATGGAAAATGAGTCAAAACTCTTGGTCTAATCAAGGATCTTCCCTTGACTCTATTTTCCCACCCTAGTATTACAGTGTGACAATATACTATGATCATTGATGTTTCCCCCATGTTTGGCCTCTTCCTATCCTAAAAATTTACTTCAAAAGTGGGTAGATACTTGTCCCTGGATTGGTCACACATGATTCTCTAGACCAAGTGCGGTGCAAAAATGAAGATAAAATTTGAAGCCCTAAATTCGAAACATGTGGCCAATGAGGCCATGATCCAATTTGAGGCTACTCATACTTCTATCACAAAGCAAGAAATGTATTGTGCTAAGCTACTGAAAGATGAAAGGTGACCAAAGATCAGACCGATCAAGAAGATGTTCTATTGAACGAAGATATGGATACTGATCCTTTTGGAAACTATCATGCTATTGGGTTGGACACCTATGTCATCTATGATGAAGATGTAGTGCTCTTGAAGGTTGTCAAGAAACCAGAGGATTGAAAAACCTTAGAGTTATGGATGCTACATTTTGACAAAGTAAGATGACAAAATGGCGCAGGAGTTGGCATATGTTTAATGTCCCCACAAAATGAAAAGACAACTAAATTTTTTTCGCTTCCAATTCACTTGCTCAAACAATGAAGCTAAATATGAAGGGTTAGTGCAAGATATTAGCCTTGTGGAACAAATGGGAATTAAGAAATTAATGGTGTTCATAGATTCCAAACTAGTAGCTAATCAAGTCCAAGGAATTTATATGGCCAAGAATGTCCACATGTGATCCTATAGACACTAATTTTGGGACTTGATTGAGGACTTTGAAGATTTCAACATTCAGATGGTGCCCCAAGAAGAAAATATAGATGTAGATTGATTGGCACCAATCAAATCCTAGTTTGATCATGTCTTCAACCTGATTCACAACAAACACTCTATATGAGTGATAGTTCGACCCGCCATTCTAGATAATGACTAAAGTTGGAAAGTATTTGATAATGATGAACACATTGCCTCATTCATCTATAGTTAGGAGAATTTTCTAACCAACTCCAACCAAATATTGTTGAAGCTTATGAAGGAAAAATTATTCAGTTGAAATCCAATAAGATTTTGAAGGGATTAGTCACTCTCAAGAATATTTTTGATTGTGATGATGCAAGAAATGACAAATGAAAGTTTGTAGTAGATGAAGGTGACTATGTGGACCTTTAGGTCAGAGATGGAAGAAAGCTCAAAGTCTAGAAGGATGTCCCACATCATGATAAAGAAAGGCTTATTGACTTTTGTGAAAAATATGGAGTAGTGGCCTAGTCATATGATAACCTCAAGGGATATGATCCTGATATCATTCAACATACAATAGAGTTGGAAGAAGGTGCAAAACCTATCCACCAAAAAAAGAGGATAGTCGATCCTAAGATTGAAGTGCTAATGGTCCAAGAATTAACAAAGCTAATCTAGTTGTGGATTGTCTTCTCAATCAAGCATAGCACGTGGGTATCCAATTTGGTCCCGATTCAAAAGAAGAATGGAGATACTCATCTATGTGTGGAATTTTAGGACCTAAAAAAAGCATCCCTGAAGGATCATTACCTGCTACCTTCAATGGAGTCAATCCTGAAAATAGTGGCAGGATCAGAGTTGTTCTCCCTATTAGATGGCTTCTCTGATTACAATCAGATCCGAGTCAAAGAAGAGGATCAACATAGGACAACATTCACTACCAAATGGGGAATGTTCACATACGCTAAGATGCCATTCATCTTCTCAAATGTAGGAGCCACATTCTAGTGGGATATGGATATTAGTTTTAGCAAACTGATCAACAAGATCATCTTGATCTATTTAAATGATTTGACTATGTTCTCTAAATCCAAGGATGTTCATTTCGACCACCTTGAGATGGTTTTCAAGAAATTTCAGGAGTTCAGGATATCCCTGAACCTAAATAAATGTGTCTTCGGAGTACTGCAAGGTAATCTATTGGGGCACGTGGTGTCCAAAGAAGAAATTTCAATTGATTTTGAGCAGATGAAATCAATCAAAGAGCTTCCCCTTCTGGTCAACAAGAAAGGTGTCCAGTCCTTCTTGGGAAAGGTGAATTTTGTTAGCAAATTTATTTCTAATTTTGTAGGAATAATTAGGCCAATTATCCTAATGTTGGAAAATGATCAAACATTTAAATGGACAAAGGAAGCTAGAGAATCCTTTGAGAGAGTCAAGGATGCTATTTCCTCTACTCCTATTCTGGTCAATCCAGACTTATCAAAGGACTTCATAATGTATGTATTTAGTAGTAAGTCAAGCATTGCTACTATCTTAACTTAGAAATATGATGATGGAAAGGGAGAAAATTCGATTGCATTTCACTCTTGGACCCTAGAGGAATATGAGACAAATTACAACTTTCTAGAGAGTCAAGCATTTGCAATAGTTAAGGGGCTCAAGAAGTTCTGACACTTAATATCTTATAATAAGGTAATTATCTATGTTGCACATTCTAGCATGTACGAATACATCATGTCAAGAGAGATCACTAAGAAAAGAGCCAATTGGATCACCATGATCCTCATATATAATATTGAGGTTAAGCCTACAAAGACTGCTTGGGGAAGAGGGTTGTGCAAATACCTTGCACATGATGAAGAAATGGCCATTGAAAAAGAGCAGCCAAAGCTAATCCTAAGGAATGAGTTAGAGTCCAAAGGCTGTTGGCTAGTGGATAGAGTGAGATTTATGCATACAAGAAAGTATCCACTAGGCCTTCCTTCTCTGAAGAGGAGATTCTACTGACTACAAAATAGTGGATATGCGCTCATTGAAGGGATCTTATTCAATAAAATTTTTAATGGTGTTCTATTGTGGTATGTTAGCATAGAGCAAGCAAAAAGAATCCTCGACACTTACCACAGTAGTTTTGCAGGTGGGAATTTCTCTACAAAGACAACCACCATCAAAATCATGTGCATAGGGTACTTTTGGCCGACACTATTTCATGATTCCTACTCCTTGGTGAAAACTTACAAGGAATGTCAGTTCTTTGTGGGAAGAAGAAAAAATTTCACAATGTCTCTCAATCCAATAGTGGTTGATGATCCATTCATGTAATGGGGTTTGGACTTCATTGGAATGATCAACCCAACCTCTAGCATGAGACATAAATGGATCTTGATGGCCACTGACTACTTCACAAGATGGACCGAAGCCATTCCACTAAAGAATGCAATAGATGCAGAGATAGTGGATTTCCTAGAGGAACTGGTGATGACATTCAGCCTACCCAAAACTATCATCTTCAACAATGCTAAAGCCTTATTGGACTCTAAGGTGAGCTAATTTGCACTTATGCATGGTATATTCCTTAAAACATCATCAAACTACTACCCAAAGGGGAACAACTTATATGAATTGACAAACAATAATTTGGTATGACTCAAAAGAATTGGTTCATAATATGAAAGGGAATGGCATAAAAACCTCTGAGTAGCACTCTAGGTGGACCACATAACTCCAAAGCAAGTCCTCAAGACTTCACCATATGAGTTAGTATATAGAAAAGAGGAACTATTGCCTATCTCTATGGAGATTCTAGTGTTGCAATTGATAAAATCTCTCGAGGTGGAACAAAATGGTGCAATGGAGGTGTGGTTAGCCGAGTTGCTAGAAGTACAAGAAAAAGGGAAAACTTCCTAACCACCAATAAGTGGTTAAAAGTTGGTTTGACAAGAAAACATCTGACCAAGGTCTAAAACACAGGGATCTAGTGCATAAATTTAGTAAAAGGGTTTTGAAGCTAGGTCAACATGGGAAGTTTGATAGCTTTTGGGAAGGCTAGTTCAGAGTAATTCAATGCAAAGGACATAATGCATATGAGTTAGAAACAATGGAAAAAGAACTGTTGGGAATTCCAATCAATGAAATTTACCTAAAATTATTTAGTTAAGCTTGTTACCCTGCCGATATAAATATGTCTATAATGTTTTTCCCTTCTTTCCCTTTTGTTTTGTTGGCTATTCTTTTTATTTATTCTATGGTTCGAGGTAGAAAATCTTAGGTAACCCATTGAATTCAGAGAGTAAGGAAATATAATCATAGCTAAAAAGAGCAAAAAATTAAAACACCCACATTCAAAATTGATACATACATGCTGAAAAGGAAAAGATGCCCCAGTTGTAGAATCTAAAAGCAGACAACAAGATTATTATAAAGATATATTTTCATTATATATGTGCTTCAATATTTACATTGTCAAAATGGCTCACGGGCCATGCTTCTAAAAGGCATATAGTTCTATTTTGCTTCTTTCATATATTTTACAAAAGGCCTTTTTCAAGCATATATATAAAATGCACTAATTACTACAAGTTTTTAAGCGAAAAAAGAAAAATGTGGAAGTCTTGAGTCCATAGCATGGGAAACAACAATGGACGCATCAACAACAACATCCATAATAGCTTCATCTACGAGGGCACCATCATCATCACCAACATCAATAACATGAGCAATGGCTAGAGGTAGAGGGAACAAAAGGTTCCTAAAGTCTATATACCAATCAATGTCATAAAATGAAACCATGTTGTAGATGTGAAACGAGAAATGGTAGGCTTGAGTGACCCTTTGGGGGTGCTCATTTTGTGAGTGGAGGTAGAAGCCACTCAGAAATAGTAGCCATGACACAACTGCATCCTCTTCTATAAACCTTTGTAGGTCGCTCGCGGTTAGTATGCCTCCACCAAATGAAGCATTTGTTGCTACCTCTCTGAGGCCACTCAGGTACTTCTTGGGAAATATTTCTCTAATCATATGAAGAACCAAGGGCTTGGGAATTCGAATATCCAACATGGAGGTGACAAAGTGTGAGCACACATCAATGTTAACTTGATACTTTTCCTCATATTTGGGACAATCCCATCCCAAAAACAATTTAATGGATATGATAGCTAGTGAGTGATTATTTTTTTCATCCTCTTCAAATGCTTAGTAGAAATCTCACCTAGGAAGGCAGTCTGAGACTTGTGACACACTAGCCTAATTGGGGTATTCATGTTGGAAATCACTCTGCAACTAGCCTAAAACTATCTCTGCAAAGTGCCTAAGTCTAACCTATGAAAATGCTATGCACTACCAATGCTAAATTGCTAAACCAATTACCTACTACCAAATTTTCTCTAATCACTAAGTGTTATTTTTCTATTACTTAGATACCTATTTATAGAAAAAATAAGGAAATGTGTGGTAATCTTCTTACCATAAACAAGATGTTGATTGAGTACCAGGTTGAAAGTTGTGCTTGAGCTTGCTTGAATTTCCCACCCAATTGTGTTTGCTAAGTATGATTTGTTGCATGCAAAACTAATAAGGGATAATTAATTAGCCTAAGCTGGTGGCAACAATCAGCAGTGTTATGCACAACCAAGGACTGAGGTGTCATTCTCCAAGTGTTTTTCTTATTCCAAAGTAGAGATCATATCTTTTTAAATGCTGATCACATCTTTGGCTTAATCATTCCTTTTTGGATATTAATTTCCAACGCATATGAATGCTTAAGCTACTAGCAAAGCATTGGCTCAAGTTTCAAGAAAATTGTGTTGTACAATATGGTTGCTAATTGCAATTATGAATTCTTGTCACATCAAAATGGCAAGTGATTCATCTCACACAAGCCAAGGGTTGGTGATACATTCTGAATTAAATGAAAAAAGGTAACTCCCATCTACCACCTTGAGAGAAAATAGACAAGTGTTGCATGTGAAATATTTGAGCACTTAAGGTCTTTTCAAATATGCTACCTAGAACAAAAACAATTTCTAATGCACAGCTAGAGCCAAGGTAAAGTTGCAGAAAAATTCAAGCTAAGCAAACGCTTCCCACAAATAAAAAATGGTAGAAAGTTCAAGCCAAGAAGCTAGGCAGGGGGTGAAAAAAAGCTTATTTAAAGTCGTACGAGGAGCACTAGTCCTCAATATCTTTGACGACATTTCCTATGCCACACTAGGTATTCTTGACAAACCCAAGTGGGAAAACACAAAAGAGCTAGACAAGCCCAAAAACTATAGATACTAGAGTTTAATTCAGGAGGAATGGGATAATATTCATTATCCCTTTCTTGCAAAAAACCATAATGGATTGTGGGAAGTGGCCTACGAAGGAGTGAAAGTATCTAGAAAGACAATGTTGATGGTAGATAAAGTATGGTTCAGTGGGCTTCCTCGATATATGGTCCCATTTGTGCACTACTACCCAAAATTGGTCAACATGGCCATTAAGCATTTCAACTCAAGCACCAACACCATCGAGGGTAGGACTCTGTCGGTTAACATCACTCTGGTAGCCATCTAAAATATGTTGTCTATTCTTGATCATAAGAAAAAAGGGTTCACAATGGAGGCATTTACTCCTAAACAAGGGGATCATATATGGGACACTAGGAATAAGGCTCTAGAGTTTTATAAAAAAGAAACCCAAAGGATTGAAGCAAAGCAGGGGAAGCCACCAAGAATTCTAGCGTAGCACAGTGCTTTCGTAGAAGACTTGCAAGATGCCTTTTCAATGATGACATTTGTTTTTTGGTCTAGACATCGATAAGGAGGTGCATGGGTTTCAATTGGGCCTAGGTTTCTAGTTTCACGGGAAGCAATGTTATTTCTAGAATGATTTTACAGAGTACCTCACAAAGAAAATGATAGAGAAAATTAACAAATACCAAGCTAAATGGAAGTTTAGATTTCCTTCCTATCTCACCCATATGTCTCTGTATTAGAACCCTAATTTCTTTGATAAGCAGGTGAAATTGTCTATTTTTTATGAAAAGAACAAAAGAAAGCTAGTTTCTATCTGGACTCCTCTCCTCTCTTCCACTTTTGATTATTATGTATTTTTGGATTATTTCTTGACTCCAATTTTGTAAGATTTGCAAGGAGAGGATAATATTAATCGACTCACTTTGACGTAGATAGAGTATATGTAGAACTTCACTCCCATATGTGATTGGTTCTTCGGAGTGGATTTTAAATTTATCTAAATGTGAGGCTTCACCAAAAGACCATTCTGCCTTCTGACATGTGTGAATAAACAAGTTTTGGTGCTTGAATTGTTCCAATAGGTGTGCATTATTGATATTACCTTCTGCAGTGGAAAAAAGGCCAAGAGGAACAGATTCTTCATCTATCCACAAAGCTTCAAAATAGTGGCCATGAAAAAGAAGTATAAACACCCATTGTTGAAGGATAAGTTGGCTCATTTAGGGTTGGTAATGATATGTGACAAGTGGGATTACAACCCTTTCAATGATCTTCCCTATGAGCATCTCAAGGTAACTCACAACCCTTGACCTTACTGGGAGAGGAGGCGTAGCCAATTGAAGGATGATGATGAACTATTGGTTGACCAAATTCACATTCCCACAAAGGAAAATAGGCCACCATGGCATAAGTTCTATTTTGTTGAGGCAGATTATGACAAGAACTACAAAATGGGAAGAACTCTATATAGTAAGTTGAGAAATGAAGAAGAATGGACTAATGAAAGGATTAGAGCCTTTTGGATATACCGCCAAGAGACAAAACAACTTGATGCACCTTATGAAAGTCTCTCGTATGATGAAGAGTTTGATAGACTGTGGGAATGAGGAGCATCCTTCTTTTGACTCAAGCGCTAGTGGAGGAAATGACCCCGATGAAGGAGAAGAGTAGGCGAAGGAGGAAGCTAATACATAAACATCCTCCACTCAACAAAAGAAGAATTCCATAGGGCAGCCTACCTATGTCACTTCTAATGTGAAATTAAATATATCAAGAGCCTCACAGATGCTCACCTAGGCCTCAAAAGCAACAAGAGGGTCCCAAAAACAACATTTGGAGACTATGGAGATCGAGGACTCCCCATCCCCTAAATGAAAACACACGAAAGCTATTATGGGAGAAGGATTACAAGAGCCTACTGTAATCCAAGTGCTCATAGAAAACTAGGAGTTTGAAGTAAGTGAGGAGCCAACAATAAGCGAAGCACCACCAACATCCAGTCAACAAGTAATTCTCACTCCTTCTTTTGTCACTTCTCAATCTTTAGTATCCTCTGCCATTCTTGTGGTTCCCTTTACTACAAATGTCAGCCCTACCTTCTCTTCCCCTACCATAATGTTTTTGGGACATTTCTCTTAATTTACCCATGAAAGGCCATCTATCTTAACATATTCGTGAACCTAAATGCTAGCCACTGCTACTCAATCTATCCTTGCATCTCTTTCTAAAAGTTAAAGCACCATTGGTAACCCCATTGCTATAGCTACCTCGAGCCTAACCCAAATTTCCCAGCAAACAGACATGATTATGACTACCCCATCACTGTAGCAACAAATGAGCCCTACCACAAGTTCACAAACTGAACTATGGCAGGTTCCCTTCTTCTCCCTAAAGATTGTTACTCTACAAAAATGAAAAACACAAGGACCTTCCACGTTTACATTACCTTTTTCCCTACCTCCTAGTACACTTATTGCAGGTAGGCTAGTTTAGTCACCAATCCAGTTCATAGTGTAGGGTAATGATATGAAGGAATTGCAAGCCCTCTAGATCCAAAATTGAAAAGAGAAGGATGAAAAAAAGGAGGCGAAGTCTAAGGTATATATAGTTTACAATGAAGAGAAACAAACACTGAATTTCACCACCATGTACTTGAACGTTGTCAAACCACAAGGGGAGATGCTATTAAATGATTATGACATGTATGCCATGGGGCTTGATATGGCCACATCCTGACCACAAGACAAGGTAGAACTCATGGAGGAAACACAATAGCTAGTGTCAATCAACTTCCTTATGTCTAGCCATCAACTAAAGAAAAAGGAGGGGCATCTAAAGCTTGTGAAGAAAAGAGTCAGTTTCTTAGATATGAAGGAGAGATCACTGGAAGAAGAAGAATTAGAGTGGAGAAAAATCCAAGAGGAACTCAATAAGTCTTAATCTATTGACCCCACACTGATTAACAAGCTACAGGAAAAGAACCACGAATATAAGAGTCAATTGGCCCTAACATAGCAGAATCTGGAGAAAAAAGATACAGAGTTGGCAGCTCAACATGCTCTACACAAGAAGGAACTAGAAAAGGATCGTATAAACTTTGAAGACTGAAAGGCCCAGTTAGAAAAAGAGCTTCAAGAGAAAAAGTCCTCTTTTGACACAGAATTGGAAAACCATGCCATGGCCAAGGAGAACTAGTATAAAGAGCTAAATAGCCTCAGGGAGCAACTTATATATACAAAAAAGAGAATTTTAGAATTAACAGGGGATGTCAATTCAAAGGATACAAAGATCACCTCTCTAAAGAGCACTCTCTAGGCCTCCGCTGTGTAGCTAGATCTCATCTTGTTATCTTGACAACTATACATTTCTTATTGGGAAAAGGTTAAAGCCTTCTGCCTAACACTACATCCAACTCTCTAGTTCATCTTAAAGGCCACATAATTGAGCCAGGAGGTTCACAAAACAATTGAGAAATTCACACAATTCATCATAGAGAAGGTTCCTAAAGCAAAGATTTTTATAAAAAAGCTATACATGGTCTTTGATGAAGACCTAGCCAAGGTAGGAATTGAAGATTAGGATATTGTTGCCTAGCCAACAAATAAGTTCATCCATTGCCACTTAGCCTTCCTGTGAACTAAAGCCGCCATAGCTACTTTGAACCAAACTATGGATGACATGCAATAAAATTTCTCCCAGCTGAGAAAAATGGGTCTACCATCCCCATTTCTTGAAGATGGTTCGATTGCCACAACCGATTAAATTGCAAAAAAATTGAAGAAAAGGAGCAAGACCCAACCGCTTTCCAAATTTTCAGCCAACCTCATACTGCAATAGACCTTGAAGGTGTTATGCATCCTCTTGTGCAACTAATTTTTGATTGCAAGGCATGGGCTAGTTTACCTGAAGTGTTGCCTTATAAAGAAACACTAGACCTAAGCAAAGCATAGGAAAATTTGTGTAATATAATTAGACCATCCAAAGATGACTAGCTATCCCTCCAAGAAGCCCTTTCCAAGCTCTAATTTTGTCACCAATGGATGGTGCTCTAGTCTATGAACTAGATAAAATTTTGGGTTCCACGTTCCTCAAGAAAAATTCCCTTGATAGTCACCAGAAGCTATGAATACAAAATTCACCATGCTCCCTTTGGGTTTTTTTTTTGCTAAGTACCAACCCATGCCTTCAATGAATATCATCTTCCTTTTTTGATAATCCCCACAGCCTCTACCACATGTCTGTTCAACACTCTCTGAGGGAATTCTCCTCTTTGTTCTTCTTCTGACTCTTGCTATGCTCCCATGTGTCTTCACCGTAGGTTATTTTAATTGCTTCCCTTCACTTCTTCATCAACCACTACCTGCATGCCACATAGCTCCCATTTATGTAAAGATTTGGTGGTCCACATAGGTGACATCTATAGTAAACATTGTTGCTACGTGTCATCTCAGCACAAGCTTTTAATGGAGGAAAAATCAATTGTGGGCAATGAAATATTTCCACACATCTCTTTAGTGCAAGGAATGAAGCGAACTATGGGTTGTGAAATGTTGTTGCGTGTTCCAACTGCCTATATGAGGAGTGACTTGTTTGTGTGGGACCACTGCCATCATTCACAGGGGATGCACCTAGTAGGGAGCAACAAAATTCCATGGCCCAAACCTTTTATGTTAAAATGGCTAAGGGGAATCATTGCTTTGAAATCATTGCTTAAGATCCAAAATATTTTCTATTATTGCTCGCTAGGTGGTGGAAGTCTCACTATATATACTGCTCTTTACTACTAAGCAAGGGTTTGGAGTTTGAAGACTACATGCTACATGTTTTTCAAGTTCCACTAGTTTAAGAATTATAGAATTTTAGAGACATCAAGCCTTTTTATTGTTTAGATTATTGCAAGAATTGATAGATTGTGCCATTGTTTTCCTTTTCTATTTTCATATTCTATTAAACTTGACATTGTGCCATTATTGTTTGAATGGTTTATTTTTCGTACTTCTATAATTTGAATGCAAGTTTGCTAGTTTAGATTATGTCTTTTGACTCTTCTTTTAGTAAATGGGTGTGAAAATTATTTTATGTCATTGAATGAGCTATTCATGCTACAATTTTTAATTTTTTTTATTCTATGACATGGTAAATTGTTAACCAGGCCCTTAGATCATATCCAAAAGATAGGTTTATCATGCCTTTTATCCAAATTCTAGCGCATTACCTTTGTTAATTCTTTATTTTTTATATTTGCTTCATTTTCCCATTCTAAAACCCTAATTACAAAAGAAGTCATCTTCTTTAAAAATCTAGAAGTCACTTATTTTAGCGCAATAATTCCCCTCATAAACTGAGTTTCCCACAAAGGGCTCTTACCTTGCCAATTTTCGGCATCAACAACTACATTTACATTTTCCAATACTTGGCCTTAGTGGATGATAGAGTAATATCATGTATTATTTTCTCAACCAATATACAAGATCCAACCAAGTGATAAGTTGTAGCATAAAGTGGACTTAAAATATGAAGAATCACTTTCCTACTATGAATCAAAGTATTTAATCAAGTGAGTATTAATACCTACTACATAATAAATCTCATGGATAATATCATGAAGACTGTTCCTACCCACCTTTTACAACAGTTCATGGATATTATACATAAACTAAGAGATCGCATGAATTTATTATGATATGCCATACCATGTATGAATTGAGAAAATGAGGTTTCAAACATTGTCATGACCCTGTTTTTTTCTTTATTTTTACTTATATTTTTAGTACATAATGATATTATAGATGCATATTAAGTATTGGTAAAATAAGTTTGGTTTAACTAAAATTTCAAAATAAATTTATTTCAATATCCTTAGAATGATAGGTAAGATTATTTGTGTTAAAAATATTAACTATATTCATTACATTTGGTTTTTCTTATGATGCATATTGATTTATTTTTAGATAACATTAGTATATGAATATGAATATATGATATTTGATTTATTCCTTTGGACTTTTTGTTTCCTATTTAATGTTTTGAGATACTTGTTTAAAATTATATGATGTTAGACTTTGATTAGATTTCCACTAGCTTGAATGCTATAACTTGTTAAGTTGGCTAAGTCTAATTACTTGTATGAGAATCTATGAATATGATTATTTGATGTTTACTAGATTTTTCCTCCTATAACCACTATTAAAGATCCAGTAAGTTGCACTCTGTAGGTGAGCAACTATAAATAGCTAGTTGGAAAGAATGTGGAAGACATTAATACTATGGGATTAGATTCATAAAAGATAGTGGAAGCACGAAGGTAATGCATATTTTCTATTATCAAGGCAATATGAAGAAATAGGTATTTATTTTCTTTTCTTAACAATTTTATTATTTGAGAGCATTTTTCTAGCATTAGTTAATTTGTATGTTATTGTTTTGATGTGTGTGTACTTTTTGTGTGTGATATATTAGTAAATTATCATGTCTCTTTTGAGGTATTGTATCAAATAGTTCACATGCCATGTTTCCCTTGTCATTGTATCTTGTCATTATAGTTAGTGATCACATTGTGCTCCAAATTTATCCACATGAAATTATTCTTCATTATTATAAAAATATTTAATCTCCTTTTCCCTTGTAATGATTTACAAATATAAGTTGAATAATATTTTGAATCATTTTGTCAAACAATTCACATGCCTTTTCTATATTTCATTTTGTAAACCTAGTTTTCCATATCATCATCTATTAGAGTATTATGATTTAATTTTTTTTTCTACTCATAAGGATATTACATGATCATGGCGAATGATATTTTAGGTATTATTTTTAATAGATCATGTGTCTAGTTTATGGTTTTCTTATCTTTCAATTCACTTTTATAGCTCATGAAAATTTCATACTCTAATCTTTGGATCATGGGTACTTAGACATTCCAACCTCCGTTATCTTATCCATTTCCTTTGTATTATAATATTTTCAAGTTACTATTCATGGTATGGTTCATAATTGATATTATTTGGCAATAAATACTCTATAACTTCATATTAATACTTTTAAAAGGTGTAACACCCCTCCATTTTGACTCTTTCGATTGTGCAATGTTCTTCTTTGTTATGTTTGTTTCTGTTTATGCTTTGACTTTGGTACTTGGTTACTATTTGATCACAAATTGTAAAGCAATGTGAATGTTATATTTTGATGTGATTGTATTTTACTCTAATGTTATCATTATGGCATGCTTTGGATTAACTTAGCAGATATTTGAATTAATGATGCTTTATGCTTTTGAATATATTATTGATGTTAGATTCACCAATTAGTTATATTGTATTGGTGAAGGGAACGGGATTGCACCACTCGCTTGCAAGCACCTTGCGATTATGAGATTTCCTCTTCACGGTGTGTTTTATTATATTATATATGTGCATGTTCGATATACTCTCTGTTTGTAGGTTGACAGGTATGAGACATTGACTCCACCTAGTTCACAGGTTTGAGCATGTCCATTGGCCAACAATATTCAGTTGGGAGATAGTAGCTAGGTTTTTCGTGCCAAGTTATCACCCTAGTCATTGTGTGTCATCAAGTTTAGTTAGGCTAAGTTGCTTTTTTGTTGTTCATCTCTCCTTGATTTCATTTAATTGTAAATTGGAAAAGTTAAATAAATGGCTTTATGTATTTAAGTTGTTTATTAAATAAATCTAGTTATAATGTTAGAAATGATATTTAATTTATTAATTAATTTCATTTAATTAATAAAATAATCTAATTTTGGATTATATTTATTTTATTAATTAATTAAACTAATTGTGTCGAATTGATTAATTAAACTTATTTGTGGAGTGCATAAATTAAATGGTTCATGTGATTTTAAAAAAATGCATGAAATTAAAAGTGTTAATTTATTGTTGGAAAAGAAAATTTTTAAAATTGTAATTTCTTTTGAAAAGAAATTATTAAAAAGTTTCAAATGCTTTTGAAAAGGAATTATTAAAAGTTTTAAATTCTTGTTGAATAGAAATTTTAGTTTTAAATTTTCAAAAAAAACAAAATATCTCCAAAATGCATAGAGGGAGTAATAACTATGGTGGATGGGATATTTTAGAGAAGTTGACTAAATTTGGGGAAGATATTTCATTTTGGAAGAAAATTGTTGTTAAAAGGAAAATAAAGGAATTCTTGTTTGGGATATGCATTTTTGGATTTGCGTGAAGATTTTGGAAGAGCTTTGAAAAAATTATCTTGCAGGGAAGCTCAACTCTTCTTCTTCAAGCTCCTCTTCAAGCTTCACAGGTTCTTTCTTGTTTTATAGTTTTAAAAAATTTGCATTTTTTAATTTTGAAAACATGCTTGGAATCAATTTGAAAAAAAACTCTGTTGAATCATGAAAGAAATTTAGATGTTTGTAGAAAAACAAAAAAACTTTCAACAGAAACTTTCAATTTTAACAATAGAAAATTTGAAAAGGAAAAAATGAAATTAGAAAACCTCAATTTAGGGAGTTGAAATGTTTCATATCAAATTAGAAATTGAAAACAGGAAACAATGTTTGAAAATTAGTTTTATTGTATATTTTCAGTAGAAAATTGGTTCAATTTAACTGTCAAATGGAGATTTTATGTTTATAAATGTATATATATTCTATATACATATATTTTTGCATATTGGGTCTATTTTATTTTTGGAAAACTTTGTTCCTATTAAAATTTTGGCACAAAAATCATGTTCTAGAAATTACCAGAACAAAGGATTTAATGTGCAGGTATGTGCAGGATCATGATGGGCCAAAAAGTGGCAATATGATGGGTATGTGGCTGACGACTTTTTTTTAACAAAAATTGATGAAATGAAAAGGGTTTTTAAAGGATATTCTCAGCTTTTCAGCAATATAAATTATGCTTTACTTTGAATTTAATAAGTAATTATTATTCATTTCCTATTCAAATTATGACTAAAGTCCTGATTGATAGACTGATTGAAAAATATCTATAGCTTTCGAGCGATATCACATTTTTTGAATCCAAAACACGTGTCACATTCTATGCTTCACATACTATAATATTAAAAAAAGAAAAATATAATTTCATGAAGTTTTGACAAAGTTAAGGTGATCAGACATATGATTTTTCTATTTTTTATAAAATTTGTAATAAAAAATTCATAATTAATTATTTACTTGGCAAAAAATGACAAAAAAATATGCATCACATTGGGACATGAGTCCTCTACTTATATCAAACATCTTATAAATTAATATTATCATTTTATTGTGGCTAGGATGGTCAGACAGACACCTACTTCTTATTTTTTCCCTGAAATTTAAGTACTACTGCATTGAAATTTCAAATTTTCACCAAATAGATTTTTTTTTTTTTAAACAAACCTAGTAGTTTAGAAACTAGATTCAATTTTCCACAAATTATATTCTTACATATTTTTGAAATAATATAGATAACTTATTCAAATTTTTATGTCAAGTTTCCTTACTTTGATTTTCTAATATTTTTGCCACTTAAGGGCATGTTTTTTCCATGATGATCCTGCACATACCCATGCTTTGTTTTTATTTTAAAAAATGAGCTTTTGAAAGACAAATAAAATAATATAAAATTATTTTTTTAGTTTGTGGGGGAGGCAGGGGAAGCTATCCCCACTGCCACCCAACCTCAGAGGAGGCAAACTATGTGTGTGACACATAGGGCGCCACCCCTATGAGGAGGCAGACTGTGTGTGACACATAGGCCGCCGCCCCTATGAGGAGGCAGACTATGTGTGACACATAGGTTGTCGCCCCTATGGGAGGTAGGTTGTGTGTATCACACAGGCCGTCGCCCTGTGTGGAGGGCTACGTAGCAGCCCCACCCACAATAGGGTTGACCTGCATGCCCTAAATGGGGCTTTTATTTTTAATAAATTTTTTTTTATATATTTATATAATATAATATATATTATATATAATATATAATATAATAATTATTTATTATATATATAATATATTATATATTATATATTATATATATTTATGTTAAATAATTGGTTATTATTTAAATGGTTTGTATTTTAAATGGATTTTATTAATATATATTTTAAATATATAAATGTATATACATTAAGTATATAATTATATATATGTTTAATATATATTTATATTTAAATATAATGATCTTAAGATTATTTTATTGTAATGGATGAAAACATTTATTTTATAATGAAATGATTTAAATGGGAAAATGAGTTTCTTTTTATATATTTAAATATTATTGGGAAACTGAAGTAGACCTTTAGATTTAAATTTATAATTTCTTGTCAAATGCCCTAGTTATTTAACAAGGGAATGATTTTTAAGGGAAATGATTATGCTTTTTAATTAAAATGAAAATTTGTAGAAAATGATGTTATGATAGTTTAAATATTATTTGGTTGCAAACGAATTTATGATAAGACTAGTTATTTTCATGTATTGTATAATTGGGGGAAATTATAGAGACAAACAATTAGTTATGTTTTTTTCTTATCATATGAATTAAATTGTCTCGAATTAAAAATAATTGAGAAAATTTTATTGTTAAATTGGATTTAAGAAATCTGAATTTTAGAAGTTTTAATTTTCTTGAGTTGCTTTTAACTTGTGTTTTTCCTATTATGTCTATTGGGAAAAATGAGTTAATTGAGTTAGTAAGTCTTCCAGAGGAGTTATTCTATGTTGGGATGTTTTATGTGATGGTTCGTTTTGTGAATTTCTTTGGGTAGTGCACTTGGGTTTAGCTATTGGAGCATCTGGTTACCACGAATGGGTTGTGTGAGCTTATGTCTTAAGGTTGGTATTTGTTATTAGTTTTGGTGCATATAGTCTACCCATTGAATTGTGGTTTTGTACCCTGTGTGTTGTTGATAGGAGAGTGGCTCTATGTGGGGGTCCGACACATAGAGGGGCACCAGGGTAACTCACTTAGGGTTTAAGTAAGTGATAAATTAAAAAGAAATAATTAAAAAAATTTAGACTAATTAAGATAATGAATGCCTCTCTCATGACTCATACGCTTCTTAAGGATTGAGATGAGACGAGAAGCACAGTTTGTATGAGGGTCTGAAGGCTGGTAGAGGAAAGTTAGGGTAACCTAGAATGGGGTTTTGGTAGCCTAGGAAGGTTGAGCCAGGGTAACTCATAGAAAATGATGTGTGACACTCTCTCTATGACAATCATAAGTCATTTTTGTTGTACTACGTAGATGATCATTGTTCTTTGGAAGCATTGTAACCATTGTGTTAAGTGATATTTCGTTTGTATGTATTTGATTCAGTTCAATCATGTATTAGCTTGTGTCTAAAGGTAGATGGTCTTGTATATGAATTCTTGTTACTATCTCCTAGCACGGGGGGTGAGCCTTTGGGTATCACTTGGTTGGGTAGAACATACACCTTTCTCCGTTGGCTTTTCTTCTTGTTTGTATGGATAAGATTTCCAGTTAGAGAGCTTGTGGGATCTATTTTCATTTCATGCTTTATTCTTTTCATATGATATGGTAATTTACTACCCCTCATTTGTTATCAAGGTGGAAGATGTAATTTATAACCATGATTTTTGGATTTACCTTATTTGGGGAATGAGAGTTGTAATCTTATTGTTACATGATTATTATTTGAAATCATGTGGTATCTCTTATTCTTTGATGTGATTTATCTTGTATGGAATGAATGTGTTCTTAATTATTTTAGTAATTAGATGTTATGGTTTCAATTCATGTTTCTATTTGGGTTTTAAAGTAATCGCAGTCTCATAACCTTAGAGGTTGTTGCAATGGGTAATGATCTTGCATGTTATTTGTACTTAAACAAAACAAAAAAAAATATTGTGTTTGATGAGTTAATTGCAACTTCCTCTAGGGTTGTGTGGTGGGGTGTTACAAAAGGAATATGCATAAAGATGAGATTCCAATAAGTGTCCACAACAGCTTTTTAGTCCATCCAAGACATGATGTAAGTATTTTATAGCCTGTTGGTGACCAAGCCTAGGTAGGTCACTATTGAGCCATAATGTACTCATGTTACAACTATATTAAAAACAAAAATACAAAGAGGCCAAGCTCATTTTATCTCATCCTGTTATCTCTAAAATAGCAAACTACGAGTGAGAAATATTGTGTACACATTATCCAGCTGATCAAGCCACCTTTAAAATGAAGCAGTCACCTAGATGGATTGGAGCCTCTAAGGGGTTTGCAACCTCTACTTTTGTTTTGTGCCTAGTATGGTCATAACCCCTTAGGGGTAGTCTCTTCCCACATATGCTCATATTTTTATATAAATATAATTTTTATTTTTACTTTTATAATTTGATTAACTTTTTTAGTTTTTGATTTACTATTCTTTACTATCCCTATTATTTGTTGAGAATTGAACCCTCAAGGTTTTGATAAAAAAATATGTAAATTTTTACTAATTTGGCATGGAAACAATAGAGGCTTTCTAATATTTTAGAGGTCAGGGAATATTTTTTTAACATTTCTTGATTTTTGTAATCATTTTTCTAAGATTCTTGTGCATGGGTCTAATTGCTAAATATGAAGCAATGAGTCTACAAGGTGAACCTAGAGGTGTATGATCTCAAGATTAATAACCATGCATAAAAAATAAATAAATTTATAAAATATTAAGATAATGATTTAGGTTTCCATTCATATATTCATATTTTATGTTTAATACTCAAAATTTTAACAAATGATAACATGATGATACATATAGTTTTCTCAACCAACCTTTAACACCTATTTTTACATTAATCTAAATATAACATCAGCTTTCTCGCATCTTTTTTATTTCCATAATATGAACATTACAAAAAACTTGGCTACATTATTTTTCTTCATATATAATTTTTTAGATAACCATTTAAATTTAACTTCTCAAAGGTAAAAGAGTTAAACTCCTTGATTGAACAAGAACCTCCCATTTTGGAAATAACTAGATTGAATAAGCATTTGAAAGAAATTTAGTGGTGAGAGAAAATGATCTCTACCTAACCAGATGACATCATGAAGCTATTTGAGGCTCTAGCCACTAGTCACGCTAAGAGGACCACCCAAACCCAAGATAGTTCATACAATGCAAAATCATACCACCTACCCAAACTTTATTACCCACACATAAGGCTGCATAACTCCCACATGATACTTTCCACTTTGAAGGAAAATAAAACTACAGGATAAAATATAAATTTCAACCAACTCTCAGAACATAATTCATAACATGGTGTAACAAAAATTTGAAAAAATTACCATAATCCCCAAAATAATTCATGAACCACATAACATATAATACATCAGTATTCTTTGTAAAAATAATAAGGAAAAATAAATCAAGGAGGCTTACCTCCCAACAACCCACTACCCATGAAAATATTTAATCAACCTCATTCTTTCCTCCATTATTCTCACATACCTTCTCCAAAATGAACCAACAATAATTCCAAAAGAAAAGTTGTAAATCATCTTTTAACCTCCTTCACAAGTTCCCTAAGCCTAGGAACTTTGGTTAGGGTCTCAAAATTTCACAATGACCTCACTTTTTTTCATTTTACACCTCTTACAAATGGTTCCAAGGTTATCTACATGTTACAATTTTATCAAATTTATGAAATACAAGAAAGAACCACATTTCACCATCAAAATAAACTTTCAAACACCAAATTTATTGAATTACACAAAAAATAGCATTCATGACCACATTTGTAAAACAATGTGTTACTTCACAATCATGAAGTGGGGATAATTAGGGTCTTGGTGATCCTCTTGTCCTCCCATTGACCATTTATATACTTCCAAACTTTGCATATGTTTAGTACTCCATGATTTGAATAATGGAAATGAGATATTTTTAATTAAATCATCAACATGGTATAAAGTAAATTTACATGCCTTAACCATGCTTTGGTATGCACCACTAAAATTATTGTAACTTGATCTTAAATTCTTGAGTGGAAAAATATTTTTCTAGTTAATGATAATATTTATATAATTATATCCTTAAAATTTATATACATGATTATCAAATTCAACATATTTGAATTACCTAATAACTACATTCAAAAGTAACTTGAGCTTTCAAATTAATTCTCTTCTTTGACAATTACATTTTTATTTTTAGAATATGACCAATTAGTATCATTCTTAAATCAAATTAAAATAATTTATATCAAAATAATAATATGATAATTCCTATTACAATTCATTGTTTATAATTTTGTAGATATTTACACCATTTCAAAATAAATCTCCCTTTCACATGGAATAAAACAATACAGTGAGCAAGTAAATTTGCTTATATCATCAACACAAGTGCATAGAGATTTATTTTCCTAGGTAACAATTTGGTAAGAGTTAAGAAACAATTGCTTAAATAGCATGCCCCATATTTGAACAAGGTTAACCCTTTTGTTGAAATGATTATATTAAACTCATAATACCATCTTAACAATAATAAATGATGAGAGAAAATATAAATTGTCTTTCTAAATCCAATTAATACAGTAAGAAACCCTAAAATGGAAATAGTACCTATCTTAAATTAATATTTTTGTATGAAACTTACAAAAGTCACTACTAACACTATTTTGTGTAATATAGTGACATCATAATTTCATCATACTTGAAATAAGAATACAAGGATCATTGACAATACCTATAATTATTTACTCTGATTATACATGCTAAGGTCACAAGTTCTAAGATCATAGTAATAATAGTTTTTCACTACATCTTTGTAACGCCCCGCCGTGCGAACCCCAAAGGACTAAAAGGCAATAATTACAACAATTTTTTTTTTTAAAAGATAACATAACATACATGTAATACACATTAAGTCATGACATGAATTTCATCTAAGTATATTCATTTGCACATACATCCCTTAGGGTACACGAGGAGTCATTACACGACTTAGATCCCCACAATGACAATAAAGAATAAAAGCCAAAGATATAATTCATAACAAAGTAAACATTAACAAATGTAACACACATGATAATCATTGATAAGAAACCATCTGAGTACATAAATACAACATATGCATGATTAACTTAACACATTGAATGACAACTACCAATAGCCACATAAGATTTAACATTACATTACAATACAATGTTCAAGATGTACAATGATACAAAAGTGGTTCCAATCATAAATGGAAACTGTACACGAGATAACATGATACAAATGAATACAAAATATCACCACTGGCTCCAAGACAAATACAACTCTGGAGTCGCTGCATCCACACCAATCCGTACCTCTCGATCCTCGACTGGGGACCCAATGGGGTGCTTAGCACATTCCACCCGACCATGTGAGTCTGAAGACCCACCCCCCGTGCTAGGAGCTGACGAGACAGAGACCTCAACCAAGAACATCCAAACACGGAACCACAAGACTCACATCATACAAAAGTATCATATAACTCAAGAATTACAATAACAAAATCAACAATATCCAAGAGTCGACATAATAACTTAAGGTCATAAATCTCATCACATAAATCAAAGCAATGACCAATAAACAAGTAACCAAAGGATGATCATGAAACACTTCCAAAACAAACTGAAATAATAAACATAATACAATTCCAAATTGCAATTAAACAATAACATCATATCATAGTACCAAAAGAGTACAAGGTCATAAATCAAATATCAATGAGATCATACAAGATCACAAAGTATACTAAAGATGTATTAGAACAATAATCAATTTAAATCAATATAAACAACAATTTAAACCAACTCCCATAACCTACATCCAAAGGAACACAATAAAGTAAAACACATGGGCAACTAGGGGAGAGTTTCATCGCATAGTCCTACATGGGTTATCATGTGCTCTTCCTCCCAACTGGAGGCGTCGGCCCCCATCTATGGCTGTCCTGTGCTCTTCCTCCCAACTGGAGGCACTAGTCCATAGCGTGACTCATGCGGAGCCGTAGACCTCTCATGAAGACGAGGTCATGACCTTTCCAACCATGGCCTTCTCAACCTTCCATTAGTCTGCGAAAGCACTAATGAAGACGAGGCATCCATTTTTTAAAATCTTATAATGATATTACTATCCAACCCTCCTAAGATAATTATTAGGTTTTCACTTGTTTACTAACTCACTCGTGGGTTATCCTAAGCCCTTCCCCTTAAACGGGGCACCGGCCCCCATGAGGAGCCACTCTCCCTAGAGACCCAACAATCTCAAACAAAAAATAACCAAGAAACCAAGGGTTGTACAACATAACAAGAATATTAGATCACAACTGAGAAGCATGCGAGGCATTACACATCTCCCTATAAATACATAATCAAAGTCTCAACAATTCTCGTACAACCCTTTTAAAATCATGAAACCACAACACTTGCCACATCAAGGGCACATAAAGAGAGAAAGCATAAATTATCAATCATCTCAAGCCTCTAAAAGCCAAAAGAATGAAAACCCACAAACGAGGGTAAAGTGAAGCATCAAGAGTTTTTCTCAAATAATTCCAACACAAGGATAAAATTTCATCAAATATGAGAGTAAATCAGAAAAGCAATAAAAAGGGAAGATTCATCAAGACCCATCCACAAACCAACAATGGTGTTACCTCAAATAGGGAAATGCAAAAGAAAATCAACCTTTAATTCAACAAAAACACTTAATAAAACCAAAAGCCACCAATTAGGTATTCCACGGGAGACCTCAATTTTCTCCTCACAAGATACCCTTATAGTTGGTAAACAAATGACCTTTGATAAAATCAACAAACAAGACAACAATATAATTTAATGTTTCACCAAAATAATAAAAGTGGAAAGACTGCATTCAATAAGAAGCATAAACTTATCACAACCAAGCATCGCATTGGTATCCAAAATACTACACCACAAAATCAATTAATAAGATACCCACAACTCAAAACAAACCAAGAATTCACCACGTAAGGTTGAACGAATAGCAACACAACTTAACTTAAAGAAGATCACCAACTCACGTCAACTCAAGAAAAGTTAAAATGAAAGAGTATGTCAAATCACTCATAAAACAACATGAAACCAAAGGAATGAAAATACTTCTAACGCCAAGCAATTCCAAGGAGAATACCACAAATAGGATACACCAAATTACCTGTAAATGATCAATGATTAAATCAAAAACAATTTATCCATTTGTTCAAAACGAATTAATTTAAAATAAATAAGGAAACTCTAAAATCACATATTGTAATTATCTCAAGGCATATCCATAATGTTCCTTATCATTAAATTAAAAGATTATTTCCCTCGAATAATAATAATATTTGAGACAATCTTAATATAGTTTCCTAATTATTTAGCTTACACACTAATCTTACCATTCCACTCTAAAGATGATAAAATAACAATATTCAAATACAAATTAACAAAGAATAAACCATAATAATTGTGGTAATAATAATATCCTAAATTTCTTAATCTTCTTAGACAATTTGCTAATCATTTAATAATGGAAAGAACCTTCATTCAATTTTTAGTGTCAAGGAAACTTAACTTTGTTTATCTTTATTTACGTAACCATTTTCAACCTAAATGTAGTCTTATTTACTTTATTAATCCCATACATTCAGAAGTATATACATTAACAATTATTAATTCCAAAATTGCTTCCCTATTCCTTAATTCAATTATCTTCAAAACCAGTCATAAACACAAATAATCCTTATACATCTTACCCCTACCTCTAAATATAAACACGTATTTATCATTGACGGAAGTTTAGCTCAACATAAAAAATAAATATTTCACTGGGGTTATATTTACAAAAATATTTATAAATTTGAATGCCACATCTAATATCCCTTCATCAAAATAGGTGACATACTGGATACCCACAAGTACACACAACTAAAGTATCACTGCCAGTATAACACATCAAATAGAATGATTATCAAATGGCATGCATTACTAAACACACAACCTAACCTAACCTTCCCACTAAAACACAACTTAGTTATGTAATTTGTGGACTATAGTTGAAGTTCATATGCCACAATGTATAGCTAATGCTTTCCACCGAATTCTTACAAATGCACAAAAAAATATTATATACACTATACCCAGCATAAGACATAGGAAATCACAACAACCATTGAACTATGGATCAACAATTACGAGTCAAAACCATCAACTAACAAAATCAAATCATAATGCAGAATATATGACTCCAGGCATAAGTATAACTACCGAACTAAATCTATATATATACCGTAAGAGAAAGAGACGTTGACAAAGTGATTGCATGCAGAAGAAAACAAGAATAAAGTTGCTAACTATCATGTGTATTGCGAAAGAAATGACTCTATACACCCTACCATGATCAAGTGCGCTACTATGATAGGTTAACTATGAAACTAGAGAGAGATTGTTAAATTTACTATACCTTTGCAAGTCGAAAGGTTGCAGCTATGACAGGTGATCATTGATTTCGGGGAGACTGTTAAATTTTGTACAATGTCTCAACTCTAAATGTCGTAATAGGGACAGGTTGCCAAGTATATTAGAAAGTGAATATTGTAATTTGGAAATATCGCTATCTACTTGCATTATTATCAAATCTCAACTCTTATCTACAAGACTGAAGGGAAAGGTGAGGTGCAAATACGTGACTAGAGAAATATTGTGACAGTATTTTTTTTTAAATTTTTTTTAAGTCATTGACAATATCCTATTTTCAAGTGATGCAACTGCGATAGATTGTGTACATCGAATCCCCCAATCATCCTTTGTGAACATTATAGACAAAGAGAGACGGCCTTGCAAATGCCTTGCGGAATAGGTGTGCGAAGATTGGAAGTATGGATAGGGAATCTATACTCCTTGGAGGAATGCCTAATAATTCAAAGTATTCCAAAATCAAAATAAAGTGAAAACACAGGTAGAGCCAGGGAACAATGCATTTGTTGCAGAGACAAAGCAAAGGATATAAGCTGGGATGGAAGAAGAAATGACACAAAATTAAGGCAACAACTATATCTCTTGCGAACTATGCTTATGAAACCATCGCCTAGACGATAACTAGAAAATAAGGATTAAATGGGTATCTTGCCTTGACATTTCAAGTAATAGACTTCGTTGCTTACCTGTCTCCTTGACCTCATGCAACCATGAAATCTACCACTTCTTCCAGTCCTCTAACAAAGAGAGTCCACATACTTTTGCTCAGATTTTCTAAACGACTAAGGGAGGCAGAGAATGACCATCCATATTGAGAGCTCCATTGATGAAAACAATTCGCCAACAACATCACCGACCAGCTCCTTCATCACCTCTTTCTAAGGAATTAGCCTATCTTCCGGCCAGTGGATGGAAGTGCACCAGACTATTTGAGAGACTCCTCTTCATTTTCTCCATCGCCCATTCAAAATCATGGGAAACATTGGGTATGGAATAAATGATACCTTTCTCAATGTATTTGTAACCCAGCAGCTGCAAGTCTAGGTGGTTTAGAAAGTAATGTTATGGCTTTGACGGGCTCGCTAGGAATATGCTTGTCTTTCTATCGAACCTTACTGCCATGATGAAAATTTTTAGCCTGTTTAAAGAGAAACCAAAGATTTAACAGGGAAGTTGGGTGGTACTGTGCGCCTGGTGTGAATGATGATGGAGATGTGACGTTTGTAATACCTAGTAAAATGCGTGAGGGCTTAACAACTTTGGAAGAGAAAATTTGCATACAATACTCTTCCCTTTCGTAGACTCTGGTTCCTCTAAATACACAAGATATGGTTCTCAAGTGTGTATTCAATGGGTTGAGAAACCAAGCAAGAATAAATGATGCACCACAAACTCAACCAACTTCCCCCACTCTTCGTGAATATAAATTTCCCCCCCTTCCTCCAAAATAATTCTTGTTTAGCACTTTGTTTCATGATGACTTTTCCACTCCCATCGGGGAACCGTTCGACTTCCATCAGCAGACCATTGCACTTCCAACAGTTACGATTGAATGCCAACCACTACCCTTATTTATTATTTTATAATTGACTCTTTAATAGATGAACCAAATAGATCAACTAGTATTTAATAAATATTTAATAATTTAATCTTTCTTTTAGTTACAATAAAATATATTTATTTTAATAAATACTTTCACCTTAATTTATTTAAACTTAAATACAATTTTAATATTTAATCCTCTCTAATATTTTCTCACTTTTAAATTTATTAATTGAACTTAATCATTAAATGATAGTTATCTTTCCTCATCTAATCCGTTTAATTTAAATAACTAACTCCCAAAGATAATTCAATAAATGTTTATTATTGAATCTAGTTCTTTATTTAATTCCAAAATGAAACAAGTAACCTTATAATTAAATTACCTTTATTAATCAAATCCAAGCATATTAATAGTGTTATCCCATAACCTTAAAATTAAATTAAATAATAAAATCACCACATCATCATGACATTACCAACAACAACTTACTTGACATCAACGACAACCACAAATGGAGGGCACTACATCCTCCCCCCCTTAGACATCGACTTACTCTCGAAAGTTGATCTCAAGTATAAACACGATAACACAACAATATCAATGATCATAAGCACATCAACACCATAAATCAAAACATCAATTAAACATCATCAAGTAAATAATGAAAATTAAACAAACCAAACATAGGGAAAAGATACCAAAACAAAAAGGGTGACGGGGTTACAACTAGACCAATTTTTCAAACACCAGAACAAATGACGAACTAGTTTGGGGAAGCTTTCTTGTCAGCTCCTATGTTCAACATCAAACCCATTGGGTGTATATAATGCTCGCCCTGTCCTAACAATGCCGGTGGAATCGAGACTTAGTTCCTACAACCCTGCATGCAAACAAACGTTGTGCACAATACATATAGATATATCACAAATACATCATGAGAGGAATTCCCAGCATAGTAGGGCACTCGTGAGTGAGTGATACCACACTGTCCCTCCCACTAAACCACACATAATAGTCAAAACAATTCTAGTAACTTGCAAACAGTTTGCTTCTTATTAGTTAGGTAACATTCACATAAGGATGCTAACTGTAAACTTAATTCATCAACCATATCAAAATGAATTACCACTTGACATTATAAGTATCTATACCTGCATATTACAATTACATTACCTTCATCACTATGCTTTATGAATCCAACTTCCTATAATTCAAAAGCTACCATAGAACATTGCACATTAGTACCAATAATTCAAATTACATCTTAACCTCTTTATACTATATTTTGCTAAAAATCATAGAATAATTATCCACTAAACCTCACATCTTCGTTAAAACTCATAATTTTCACACAAAGAACTCTACTTTAACCATTATTCAATACCAAATCTCACATCAATTTCAATAAAAAAGGGTAAAATTTTACACCTTCACAGATTCAAGAAAACATAATTCATCACTCAAGGACAAAAAAATCGCAGATACCACACACACTTGACCTATTTACACACATAAAACACATCACCAAGAACACATCACACTAAAACTCAAGGGTCCATAGAGCATCCCTGACAGGAAGGATATCGGTGTATTGCGCACTACACTGCGGGTCCTATCCTTTCCATCAATGTCCTACACCATCGACCTGACACCAACTTACAGAAGAAATTCAAGTTCACAACAATGACAAAAGCAAAGTGAAACTCAAGACTCTCGGGTCTAAGCGTAAGGTTACATAGTGAGCACACATAGTGCCAGGTGTATGAACCTATGCTCTGATACCATGTTGTAATGCCTCGCTGTGCGAACCCCAAAGGACTAAAAGGCAATAATTACAACAATTTTTTTTTAAAAAAGATAACATAACATACATGTAATACACATTAAGTCAAGACATGAATTTCATTTAAGTATATTCATTTGCACATACATCCCTTGGGGTACATGAGGAGTCATTACGCGACTTAGATCCCCACAACGACAATAAAGAATAAAATCCAAAGATATAATTCATAACAAAGTAAACATTAACAAATGTAACACACACATGATAATCATTGATAAGAAACCATCTGAGTACATAAATACAACATATGCATGATTAACTTAACACATTGAATGACAACTGCCAATAGCCACATAAGATTTAATGTTACATTACAATACAATGTTCAAGATGTACAATGATACAAAAGTGGTTCCAATCATAAATGGAAACCATACACAAGATAACATGATACAAATGAATAAAAAATATCACCACTGGCTCCAAGACAAATACAACTCTGGAGTCATTGCATCCACACCAATCTGCACCTCTCGATCCTCGACTGGGGACCCAATGGGGTGCTTAGCACGTTCCACCCGACCATGTGAGTCTGAAGACCCACCCCCCGTGCTAGGAGCTGACGAGAAAGAGACCTCAACCAAGAACATCCAAACACAAAACCACAAGACTCACATCATACAAAAGTATCATATAACTCAAGAATTACAATGACAAAATCAACAATATCCAAGAGTCGACATAATAACTTAAGGTCATAAATATCATCACATAAATCAAAGAAATGACCAATAAACAAGTAACCAAAGGATGATCATGAAACACTTCCAAAACAAACTGAAATAATAAACATAATACAATTCCAAATTGCAATTAAACAATAACATCATATCATAGTACCAAAAGAGTACAAGGTCATAAATCAAATATCAATGAGATCATACAAGATCACAAAGTATACTAAAGATGTATTAGAACAATAATCAATTTAAATCAATACAAACAACAATCTAAACCAACTCCCATAACCTACTTCCAGAGGAACACAATAAAGTAAAACACATGGGCAACTAGGGGAGAGTGTCATCGCATAGTCCTACATGGGTTATCATGTGTTCTTCCTCCCAACTGGAGGCGCCAACCCCCATCTATGGCTGTCTTGTGCTCTTCCTCCCAATTGGAGGCATCGGTCCATAGAGTGACTCATGCGAAGCCGTAGACCTCTCGTGAAGATGAGGTCATGACCTTGCCAACCATAGCCTTCTCAGCCTTCCATTAGTCTACAAAAGCACTAATGAAGACGAGGCATCCATTTTTTAAAATCTTATAATGATATTACTACCCAACCCTCCTAAGTTAATTATTAGGTTTTCACTTGTTTACTAACTCACTCGTGGGTTATCCTGAGACCTTCCCCTTAAATGGGGTGTCGGCCCCCACGAGGAGCCACTCTCCCTAGAGACCCAACAATCTCAAACAAAAAATAACCAAGAAACCAAGGGTTGTACAACATAACAAGAATATTAGATCACAACTGAGAAGCATGCGAGGCATTACCCATCTCGCTATAAATACATAATCAAAGTCTCTACAATTCTCGTACAACCCTTTTAAAATCATGAAACCACAACACTTGCCACATCAAGGGCACATAAAGAGAGAGAGCATAAATTATCAATCATCTCAAGCCTCTGAAAGCCAAAAGAATGAAAACCCACAAACGAGGGTAAAGTGAAGCATCAAGAGTTTTTCCCAAATAATTCCAACACAAGGATAAAATTTCATCATATATGAGAGTAAATCAGAAAATCCATAAAAAGGGAAGATTCATCAAGACCCATCCACAAACCAACAATGGTGTTACCTCAAATAGGGAAACGCAAAAGAAAATCAACCTTTAATTCAACAAAAACACTTAATAAAACCAAAAGCCACCAATTAGGTATTCCACAGGAGACCTCAATTTTCTCCTCACAAGATACCCATATAGTTGGTAAACAAATGACCTTTGATAAAATCAACAATCAAGAAAACAATATAATTTAATGTTTCACCAAAATAATAAAAGTGGAAAGACTGCATTCAATAAGAAGCATAAACTTATCACAACCAAGCATCGCATTGGTATCCAAAATACTCCACCACAAAATCAATTAATAAGATGCCCACAACTCAAAACAAACCAAGAATTCACCACATAAGGTTGAACGAATAGCAACACAACTTAACTTAAAGAAGGTCACCAACTCACATCAACTCAAGAAAAGTTAAAATGAAAGAGTATGTCAAATCACTCATAAAATGACATGAACCCAAAGGAATGAAAATACTTCTAATGCCAACCAATTCCAAGGAGGATACCACAAATAGGATACACCAAATTACCCGTAAATGATCAATGATTAAATCGAAAACAATTTATCCATTTGTTCAAAAAGAATTAATTTAAAATAAATAAGGAAACTATAAAATCACAGATCGTAATTATCTCAAGGCATATCCATAATATTCCTTATCATTAAATTAAAAGATTATTTCCCTCGAATAATAATAATATTTGAGACAATCTTAATACAGTTTCGTAATTATTTAGATTACACACTAATCTTACCATTCCACTCTAAAGATGATAAAATAACAATATTCACCTACAAATTAACAAAGATTAAACCATAATAATTGTGGTAATAATAATATCCGAAATTTCTTAATCTTCTTAGACAATTTGCTAATCATTTAATAATGGAAATAACCTTCATTCAATTTTTAGTGCCAAGGAAACTTAACTTTGTTTATCTTTATTTCCGTAACCATTTTCAACCTAAATGTAGTCTTATTTACTTTATTAATCCCATACATTCAAAATTATATACATTAACAATTATTAATTCCAAAATTGCTTCCCTATTCCTTAATTCAATTATCTTCAAAACCAGTCATACACACAAATAATCCTTATACATCTTACCCCTACCTCTAAATATAAACACATATTTATCATTGACGAAAGTTTAGCTCAACATAACAAATAAATATTCCACTGGGGTTATATTTACAAAAATATTTATAAATTTGAATGCCACAGCTAATATCCCTTCATCAAAAGAGGTGACATACTGGATACCCACAAGTACACACAACTAAAGTATCACTGCCGGTATAACACATCAAATAGAATGATTATCAAATGGCATGCATTATGAAACACACAACCTAACCTAACCTTCCCACTAAAACACAACTTAGTTATATAATTTGTGGACTACAGTTGAAGTTCATACGCCAAAATTTATAGCTAATGCTTTCCATCGAATTCTTACAAATGCACAAAAAAATATTATATACACTATACCCAGCATAAGACATAGGAAATCGCAACAACCATTGAAGTATGGATCAACAATTATGAGTCAAAACCATCGACTAACAAAATCAAATCATAATGCAGAATATATGACTCCAGGCATAAGTATAACTACTGAACTAAATCTATATATATACCGTAAGAGAAAGAGACGTTGACAAAGTGATTGCATGCAGAAGAAAACAAGAATAAAGTTGCTAACTATCATGTGTATTGTGAAATAAATGACTCTATACAGCCTACCATGATCAAGTGCACTACTATGACAAATTAACTATGAAACTAGAGAGAGATTGTTAAATTTACTATACCTTTGCAAGTCGAAAGGTTGCAGCTGTGACAAGTGATCATTGATTTCGGGGAGACTGTTAAATTCTGTACAATGTCTCAACTCTAAATGTCGTAACAGGGACAGGTTGCCAAGTATATTAGAAAGTGAATATTGTAATTTGGAAATATCGCTATCTACTTGCATTATTATCAAATCTCAACTGTTATCCGCAAGACTTAAGGGAAAGGTGAGGTGCAAATATGTGACTGGAGAAATATTGTGACAGTATTTTTTTTTTAATTTCTTTTGAAGTCATTGACAATATCTTATTTTCAAGTGATGCAACTGCGATAGATTGTGTACATCGAATCCCCCAATCATCCTTTGTGAACATTATAAACAAAGAGAGACGGCCTTGCAAATGCCTTGGGGAACAGGTGTGCGAGGATTGGAAGTATGGACAGGGCATCTATACTCCTTGGAGGAATGCCTAATAATTCAAAGTATTCCCAAATCAAAATAAAGTGAAAACATAGGTAGAGCTAGGGAACAATGCATTTGTTGCAAAGACGAAGAAAAGGATATAAGCTAGGATGGAAGAAGAAATGACACAAAATTAAGGCAACAACTATATCTCTTGCGAACTATGCTTATGAAACCATCGCCTAGACGATAACTAGAAGATAATGATTAAATGGGTATCTTGCCTTGACATTTCAAGTAACAGACTTCGTTGCTTACCTGTCTCCTTGACCTCATGCAACCATGAAATATGTCACTTCTTCCAGTCCTCTAACAAAGAGAGTCCACATCCTTTTGCTCAGATTTTCTGAACGACTAAGGGAGGCAGAGAATGACCATCCATATTGAGAGCTCCATTGAGGCAAAAAAATTTCCAACAACATCACCGACCAGCTCCTTAATCACCTCTTTCTGAGGAATTAGCCTATCTTCTGGCCAATGGATGGAAGTGCACCAGAGTGTTTGAGAGACTCCTCTTCATTTTCTCCATCGCCCATTCAAAATCATGGGAAACATTGGGCATGGAATAAATGATACTCTTCTCAATGTATTTGTAACCCACCAGTTGCATGTCTAAATGGTTTAGAAAGCAATTTTATGGCTTCGACGGGCTCACTAGGAATATGCTTGTCTTTCTATCGAACCTTACTGCCATGATGAAAAGTTTTAGCCTGTTTAAAGAGAAACCAGAGATTTAACAGGGAAGCTAGGTGGTACTATGCGCCTGGTGTGAATGATGATGGAGACGTGACGTTTGTAATACCTAGTAAAATGTGTGAGGGCTGAACAACTTTGGAGGAGAAAATTTGTAGACAATACTCTTCCCTTTCATAGACTTTGGTTCCTCTAAATACACAAGATATGGTTCTCAAGTGTGTATTCAATGGGTTGAGAAACCAAGCAAGAATAAATGATGCACCACAGACTCAACCAACTTCCCCCACTCTCCATGAACAGAAATTTTCCCCCCTTCCTCCAGAATAATTCTTGTTTAGTACTTTGTTTCATGATGAATTTTCCACTCCCATCGGGGAACCATTCGACTTCCATCAGCAGACCGTTGCACTTCGAACAGTTACGATTTAATGCCAACCACTACCCTTATTTATTATTGTTGGAATTGTGAAACAAGCACATAACCACGAGCCACAGGATCAAACAACAAATAAAACACCTTCCACGCAAGAGATCTGCAAACAAATGCATGCAATTAACTTCAACAAGAAAAAGTTACAGAAGAGAGAAAACTTTCAAGAAGATATGAAAGCTATAGATATTCTCCCATTGATAATTACAATGAGATCAATCCTTATGAAGGGAGATCAACAAACCCTAAAAAGGGAAACCCTAGTGTGCACACTTAATAATTAATAAATAATTAATTATTAATGTGCCTAAGTTTAGCTTAAGTAACTAAAGTGATAAGTGACTTAATTAATTAACCAATATGATTAAATTAATTAAGTAAAACAACTTATTACTCCAACACCCCCCCTTAAGATGAACTTAGGAAGTAGCTAAAACACTAAGAAAGAAATGCATGAAAGCAAAGATGGGTCCCGACAAACAAGGCCAAGTAAGGTACCCATGTACAAACAGAAGATCTCTATAAAGTGGAGAAATAGAGAAAACCTCGTGGAAACAAAACTCTACTCCAAAAAGAGATCAAAGGTGATTGAAGGACTGAAAAGCCTCCAAATAAAGGAAATGTCCTGGAAAAGAAGAACATGTAGAACATCACAGAAGCATGAAGAAGTTGCAAACTCTGTCAAAAGATGACTGCTTCAGTGCCGAAGAACCTACTATGAAGATATGATGATCAGGATCAAGAAGACAACAATCTACATGAGTGCCCCCAACGACACTACTCGAATCAGATGGCAAACAAAGGCAAACACCTAGAACTCGAAGATACAGATGGTAAAGGTACCAAAATTCTGAAGAACTGATCATGAAAAAGTGGAAGGTCTCCTCCAAAAAATAGGAATGTAAGAGTGTCCATATGGTAAGTGATCCATCTCACTGAAATGCATGGGTAACCAGCCGCTGCATCCGCCTAGTACATAGGAACAAATACTGTATACATAGCTCACTCCATCGAAACCAAGGAAGCATTAACACCAACAGTAGAAACCCCCCCATAATGCTAAAAAAGGAGAGGCGTGACAGGTACACTGAAATTGGATGCCTAAAAGTAGTGCATGAAGAGGAACCAAGAGCATCTGAAAGTGCAAACATAAAAGTACAAGCTGATAGAAAGGATGTGAAACCAAAAGTCACATACACATGAGAAAGTTATTAAGGCAAACAAAGGCAAACATCAACCCCCATGGCACTTTATATCATAGTGCGAGTACAATAAGGCACAAAGTGATGTGCAAGAAACCCAGTACTACACATACAATGCTGAGGCACTTTATCTTAGTGCATTTACAAAATAGAAATACATGCAATGTGAGCCCATAATGTCTATAATGTCCAAATAGGACAACATGCTAAAAATACAATTCTCTTATAGAAAAAGAGGAAACTGGTAGCACCATAATGAAGTACATGAAAAAACATGCAGTTTCAAAAAAAATGACACCCAAAAATGTGTCTGGATGCAGAAGATATGGCCCATCAAAGTCTCCAAAATGAGAACTGAATAGCAACAGCACTGAGAAAATAGAATTCTGGAAAAAAACATAAGTCAAAACTGGAAAATACCTGCACCACTACGAAGAGCACGAAATTCCACCCCATTTCAAAAAAAATTGCAATGAAAAAGCCCACCGTATGGCCGAGATATGGCCTCTGGAATATCGGGTGCAAATTTGAAAAGTCCAACGGAGAGGGGCTGAGTGGGCAAAAATGAAGATTCTGCCAAATTTAGGAAAAACACCTCCAAATCTGAAGGTCTGCCAGATTTAGTGTGGAGGAAAAAAACTCCTCCAATACATTATTTTGCATGAAAAAGAAAAATAAATTGCATGTTTTATTTTTAAAGAAAAAACAGCAAAAAAAACTTATTACAATAATTGTTTTTTTTGTTTAAAAAAATCAATAAAAAAAATTATTCATATATATATATATATATTTTTAAAAAATATATTTAAAAAAATTGGGTGAGGGGGGCACGTAGGCCCACCCCCACCGCTCCCATAAGGAGCACGGGCCCTTGCGCAGGTCTGCGCAGGGTCGTACTTGCACAGTACCCTGCGCAGGTACGTACCTGCTTACAGGCCTGCGCAAGGGTTAATAAACCCTTGTTTATATAAAAAAACAACAAAAAAAATGCCCTTGCCTTTTCAAAAGGCTTTCAAATTTATATTTTTTAAATGTTTTTTTTTGAAAAAAAATCACGGAGGAAATAAATATTTGACGATTTTTTTTTAATACCTCGGTTTGCGTGTAGACGGCGAACAGGGCCGTACAGGCAAAAAAAATTTGCCTCAGAAATCAACTGCTCGAATTTTAATGATTTTATAGTTGATCTTAGGGTTTTTGGCCACTGCGGACGTAATGGCAATGTCCGTTTCGGCTGAAAATGCTCTGAAAATTCAAGCACCCTCTGGATCTGACAAAAAAACTTTTTTCTTCAAACCTTCACAGATCTGACAAACGGAAGCCAAATTTGATGAAACAAAGGTCGATCTGGACTATTCTGGCAGCTCTGGATTCAATGGAGAGGTCTGATTCACACCAAAATGCTTCTAAAAAACTTCCTCCTCCAAAATTTGCAAAGAAAGCAAAAAGGATTCAGATTTGAAGCCTACAACCCTTGTTGAAGAAGAAAACCTCAACCCTTGTTCAAGAAGAAAACCTCATAAATCAAGAAGGGGTTCGCTGAATCCACACTCTGATACCATGTTGGAATTGTGAAACAAGCACAAAACCACGAGCCACAGGATCAAACACAAATAAATACACCTTCCACGCAAGAGATCTGCAAACAAATGTATGCAATTAACTTCAACAAGAAAAAGTTACAAAGAGAGAAAACTTTCAAGAAGATATGAAAGCTATAGATATTCTCCCGTTGATAATTACAATGAGATCAATCCTTATGAAAGGAGATCAACAAACCCTAAAAAGGGAAACCCTAGTGTGCACACTTAATAATTTTTAAATAATTAATTATAATATGCCTAAGTTTAGCTTAAGTAACTAAAGTGATAAGTGACTTAATTAATTAACCAATATGATTAAATTAATTAAGTAAAACAACTTATTACTCTAACAATTATTTTATAATTGACTCTTTAATAGATGAACCAAATAGATCAACTAGTATTTAATAAATATTTAATAATTTAATCTTTCTTTTAGTTACAATAAAATATATTTATTTTAATAAATACTTTCACCTTAATTTATTTAAACTTAAATACAATTTTAATATTTAATCCTCTCTAATATTTTCTCACTTTTAAATTTATTAATTGAACTTAATCATTAAATGATAGTTATCTTTCCTCATCTAATCCGTTTACTTTAAATAACTAACTCCCAAAGATAATTCAATAAATGTTTATTATTGAATCTAGTTCTTTATTTAATTCCAAAATGAAACAAGTAACCTTATAATTAAATTACCTTTATTAATCAAATCCAAGCATATTAATAGTGTTATCCCATAACCTTAAAATTAAATTAAATAATAAAATCACCACATCATCATGACATTACCAACAACAACTTACTTGACATCAACAACAACTGCAAACGAAGGGCACTACAATCTTCATATATTCCAATCATATTACAAACTATTTACGTATCAAAACAAAATACACCACATGGTCCACATGAGATAAAGACTACATATTCCATCAATTTAAATAATTAATTGTAATGGAATCCAATAATGACACACAAGGTGTTGTAGATATTGTATGAAAGGTGGGGCCTTACATTCCCCATCGATTGGTTTAGACTTCCTCCTACAAATTACTAATTTTTGCAAGACAAAATCCACACACATCACACATAATCTCATTGAAATGATAATTATGACTTACTATACTAATTATAAATTATATTATTAAATAAAAAGTCACATGATAGAAAATAACCTACACCACATAATTCTTGACACAACTAATAAAGATTCATACACATGATATATTGATCCACCAAAATCTCAAAAAAAAGTTGACTAGTTTTATTTTTCTTATATTATTAACCACATTCATCTAGTATATGGTCACATAATTATAATATAGAACAACATTACTACCTTCATTATTCAATACCATTTACTTTATGACTGTCACTCATAACATTCAAATTCTCCTAAATGTATTTTTTTTAAAGGAAATTTATTTTTCAATAATCACAATCAAATCATATCATATTCTAGAGATCATTTAATTCTTCTTTTCATTAGTTTCCATTTTTCTAAAAATTGGCTCACAAATTTACCAAATTATATTCAATTGAGTTCAATATAAAATCACTATTAATACCACACAACTCACATCACAAGTCTCATACAATCGGAATTATAGTAATGAACTATACCAATAACATTGAATAACTAATAATCCATATACACATAGACCTTGTAACTTGTATTTCCATGCACTACAAAATTATTGTGTCATACTAAGCAACAATAAAGCCATATATTAGTTTACACAAGAATCACCAATATCATACATATTATGGAGCCTTGTAATCATTATGAAAGATGATCTTGACGTCCCTTTTTGAGGAACCTTCTATGGATTTCCTAGTACCTTCCTCTTATTTGTGTAAGGGGGTTAGTCTCTAAAATAAAGTTACAAAAGGAGATAATCACATAGAATGAGAGGGGAATGGACTATGGCCATCCCATATCAATCCCATTTGTAGGCCCCATACTCACAATATAAATACCTAGGCCATCTAATCCTCTAAATGACCTACCAAGGACCCTCCTAGATATGGAAGTTTACAAATGTCACATCACAACATGCATTCCAATAGTTACAAAAAATAAATAATAAAAAATCTAAAACCCATTAGTGTATCATTATTTAAAATTCATAATAAAATGTCTTATTAGAAAAATATGGAAAATAAGGGCCTAAAGCATCAACCATACATCAATTTAATTTCCAATAGAAGTAAAATTAAATAATTCCTTAAGGATAAAGGAAATTTAGTTTCATCTTACATAGCCCATGCAACTTGAAAAAATTCACATAAGGGGAAGATATTTATGGTTGTCTCAAACCACTTATACATAAATCATAGCATGTAACATCATGGTAGTCTCAAACCATAGTGAATCATACTAGAAATATCTCATAAAAATGGGTATTTCACTCAAATTGGGATATACTGAGTAACCAAATCCATAAGTCACATGCTTTAAGTACCACACAAGTCAGTTATCTAGAGATATTTAAGCTAAAAAATAAGTTCATACATATATAATACCAATCCTTGAAACCTCTATACTTCACCTAGGTAAGGTGTTATGATCACTACTAACCCAACATCCTAGTCATCCTACAAAGGTGCCAATGCCATGCTACATCACTCTATCTCAAATACTGAATATTATTTCTTTATATATCTTAACAAATACAATGAGATAATGCTATATATTTTAATTCCAAATAGTTCACACTTAACCACTAGTTTCCTATCCAATTCCCAAAATATATTTTTTACTTCTAATATTAGATTTGATCAATAATTAATAAGATTTAGCACATAAACTACTAATTCATGATGCTATAAATTACTCATCAATTTGAAAGCTATCTCTAATTCTCATATTATTGAATACCTAGTATCTCTAAACAAAACATAATCAAATCTAATACCATGACACATTATGGTTCATCCTTGATCCATGGGTTACAAATAGTAAGGAGTAGTTTTACAATATGAACCAACAAGCATGTTTCTAATTTATTGGTGAGAAGAGCATAAACAACATCATGGATAAATGTTACCTTCTGTTGGTTTCTTTTTATAATGTAACCAAGTTGGTCTTCTAATCTACCTATGGAAGTGCCTATTCCAATCAAGGGTAGCTCAAAGGACCTGAACCAACTGAAAAGGAATTTAAGAAGCCTCCTACACTTCAGGCTCTGCAAGACCCGAGAGGTGATCCCTTAATGTGTTTACAACCTCTGCACCATTATCATAAACAACATTAACAATAGAAGATAATCTCACTTAATAGCTCACCATGGTAGGATAATACTAAAATAAATTGGTTGTTCATCAGTAATATCAACTATCTGGAGCATGAGATAACTACAACACAAGATAGTATAAGATAGTCATTGATTTGTAGTTTCTAGCAAGCTCTAGGAAAAGAAAGACAAATATTGAATCATATGGGTAAATACAACTTAGACCAGTGTCATATATCCATTGGGAAAGAGTCAAATTTATAAGCATCTAAGGGTATATGACTGATTTAACACATCACATATGAAATCCTTGACGACATTGCATTACAATCTCATCAATATGTATTCTAACTCAATACTATTTATCAAATCCTTATACAGTACCTATCCACCTATAATCCCATTCAATCATTTTAATTAACTACTTGAATTAAAGCTAGAATAGAATCATACACACCACAATAGTGAGATGGATAAAACAACCCTTGGTTATTTTATTCAAGGTTTAGATGTGCAAGTACAATGGAGAGACATGAGCTTGAACTTATCTTTTCAACTCAAATGTTAGTACTGTTATACAACATTAAATCCTCATGAACTCAAAACCTACAATAGAATGACTCAAAACCTAAATTGCATCCTTCCTAAAACCATCAGACTTTACAAGTTGCTCTACAACTTCACCTAGACTCAATTTTTTTTTTCTAACTTGATCCTCCCTTTACTTCTTGCCTTGAAATACTTCTTATATAGAATGAAGGAGAAAACAAGCATCAGGCCATAGATTACACATGTCACCAGCCAATTGGCACACCTAGAAAATTTGATGCAATAATAAAGACCACCAGAAACCCACATCGAGATTGGCATTAAAGAAAAAATGCAAACCGCTGCAACCACAACATCTATTTTATTGATTGGATCATGTTAGTAAGCATCCTTCCCACCATTAAAAATCACCTGCGTGCTACACGAATGAATCCAAACATACTTTGACTCAGACTTTAAAATTCAGTCGTCGATACATTAGTTGAATCAAATAATTGAATGTCCGCCTTCAAAATAAGCTGACACAATTATGAACATGGAAAATAAGGGGCCCACCATACCATATGCTATGAAGGAATTCCAAATGGTGGTTTCCCATGATATCGCAATCAATAAGGATCCTGCAACTTCAGATCATGCGATGGAGGGAAACCGTAGATCTTAATCATCACTAATCCTATTCCTTCAAAACAATTGTCGACCTTATCATTAATCATTGAGCAGGTTTTTCACTAAGATCATAACATCTTCTTTGATTTGTAGCACACGCATCTTGCAAGCATTTTAGTAACCCTCCTTTTTACTCCTTCGACTTCATCAGATGAGACAAGTGGTGCCCACCCGCGATATCACAATTAACCAAAGTTGTGTGGTGTGGCCATCATGGGATGGAGGGGAACGACTAGGATGCGGCCAGATTCAACTTCTAGTCTCCACCATAGATCTTCTTTGACCTGTTTTGTTGCCCTAATTTCTCCATTTGGTGTTTACTTATTTAATGAATTCCCCCTACCTTGTTGAATATACCATTTTAAATTTTTTTATTTGGAAGAAATGAAACATTTAAAATATATCACCCACACACAAAAATTTCCTCGGGCCCCACCTTGTATACATGGAAAAATCTTGCTACATTGTGATAATTAAATAGTGAGCACCTTCTAATTGCGAAATAGCAGGAAAGGGCTATGATCATGCTGCATTTGATCATGGTCACATGAACTTCATCCCCCTGAAAGGATATGTGGTGCCCACCCGTGATATGGTGATCATTAAAGATCCCGCAATTCTCGATCGTGTGATGGTGGGAAACCATTGATATCTGAAGGCAATTGATCAATGGTAGTGCGAAATTGAACCTTCTACAAAATAAAAAATATATTAGAAGGAAAAGGGGACATTACTTGGTGGATGAGACAATGACATAAGTCATTTTTAAACGATGAAACATGGGGCCAACCTAGACTTAGGAAAATAAAACCCACGGAGGAAGCAAAAATTAAAACCAAAGGGACCAAAGCCTAGATGAAACAATGAGGCATAAGTTGTTTTAAAAGCCTTCCAAAAGTAACATTAAAATAGATCCCATCACAGGCATAAAGTAAACATTAGGGTTTAACAGGAAGATAAATATGAAACCCTAACCTTAGTATTTTCCAAACACCATGAAAGACTAGTGACATAAGGCAGGACTTGAGTGAAACATAAAGAGCAAATTTTTTGAAGTTCCATTAGTGGCTCCAATTAGGGATGTTCAGTCCACTAGAATGAAATGAGAAATCAGAACCTCAAGTAGAGTAGACTAGGAGGTAGAGATTACCAAAAGGGATTGGTCAGACAAAACAACCCAAACTATGTACAAAATATATACAAAATATACAAACCTAAACTACTATTCATGGAAAAGAATACTTCAAGTGAAGTATAACTTCAAAAATTGTCCATGAACTAGCAGTTCAAGAATATCCCCTTTCATATATTGGAGGAAGTATGGATCTTCACCCCACTTACCATTAAAAAAAATGGATCCAACCAAATTGCATCAAATTTCCCATGTTTCCCTTTATCTTCTAATTTGGCATTCCACATTAAAACCAAATCTCCATCTTTGAAGCTCCTTGTAGTTTCCCTCTTGTCATACAAATTCTTTATTTTCAACTGCAACTTTGCATTTCTCTTTTGTGCCTCCCTCCTGGTTTCATCTAATTCTATAAGAGCTTCCACTCTCAATTGCATCTCATCATCAATTTCATTGTCATACATCTAGAAAAAATTATACATTTCCATTAAATTATTTTGGGGCAACCTGGCATTTATCCCATAAACCAAGTCAAATGGGGCATAACCTATTTCCTTCTTCACAATTACCCTATCTACCTAGATTACTAATCTCAAATTAGAATCCCAAGCTCGTTTCTTCTTATCCAAGATTCTTTTAATGATTTTCATCAAGCTTTTATTGCTTGATTTTTCCTGTCCATTTCCCTATGGGTGGTATGGTGATGAATAAGAAATTTGGATGCCATGCTTCTCACAAAATTTGATGTATTCTTTAGATCTAAAACACATTGCATTATCTAATACTATCCTTTCTATACACCCAAATCTAGTCAATATATTGCTCATTAGGAATTCAATTACTACTTTACTAGTATCTTTCTTTGTTGGAATTGCTTCCACCCACTTGGTAAAATAATCAGTAGCTACCAATATCCATGAGTGGCCTCCACTAGATTTACATGCTATATCTCCCACAAAATCAATACCCCATTGCTGGAATGGAGCTTGTACTATAACTGGTTTTAGAGGAAAGTTACCATAAAACTTTAACTTACCAAAGAAACGTTGATAAGCATCATATTTCTTCACTAATTGGTGTGTATCCTTAAAAGCTGTAGGCCACCAAATCCAGCCCTCATTATCTTATGTGTAGTTGTTTTAGCCATATAATTCCCTCCATAAACTCCACCGTGCATCTCACTTAGAAGTTCTTTTGCTTTATCTTGGTCAACACACTTCAGCATGACACCTTCTCCATTTCTCCACCAAAGCTTTCCATCTACGATAACATATTTGATAGCATGTAGCTTCAATGTTCTTTTCTCATTTTCACTCAAGTTTTCAAAACATTTCATTGTTTGTAAATAATATATCACATCTTTATACCATTCAGAATGTTCCATATCACATATGTGTGATCTATTCTCTTCTTCTAGCAAATTTATCTGATTTTCTTCTAGATTACTTTGGGCCATAAGCTTGGCCAATCCCTATCCTCTTACCAGTTTAGTAATCTGAAACTCAATATTGAACTCTTGAATCCTATTTATCCATCTACACCTTCTTCTTGACACTTCTTGTTGTGTGAAGATGTCCTTAACAAAAACACTAGGAACATAGGCAATTAAAGTAGCTCCCATCAAATAAGGCCTAAAAACCTTTACTGCTTTTACCAATATTGCATATGCCTATTTTTCATTTATAACATACTTAAGTTTTGTAGCTTGTAAAGATTTGCTTAAAAAGGCTACAGGTTGTTCAAAACCTTTTGCATTCTTTTGTAACAACACAACTACAATTGTGTGGAATGAAGCAAATGAGAAAATCTATAAAGGTTTGGAAAATTTAGGGGTTCTTAACACATGAGCCTCCTTTATTGCTTGCTTAATGGCTTGGAAAGCCTGCATAGACTCCTTATCCCATTCAACTTTGGATCCTTTCTTAAGCATTTTGGAAATAGGGCGAACTACCTCAGAAAAATTTGTCACAAACCTCCTTAAGAAGTTTATTTGTCCAAAGAAAGATTGTACTCCTTTGAAATTTTGAGGTTGTGGAACCTTATCTATTGCAATTACCCTCTTTGGATCAATTTT
>VDFB02270651.1:105266046-105280327 GCA_007258455.2 Sequoia sempervirens | reverse complement strand
AGGGAAATTTTTTTTAGAAGTATACAAATATTCCTTCTTTTTATCATGAATGTTATCCTCATGAGATGAAAGGAGCCCCATGATAAGATCCCTAAGGTATGGAGTATCTGCAAAAAAATTAGTTGTAGCTACATATTGATTAACCTCATAGTTTTGGTTATCTTCTCCTCTATACTACCCCACACATAGATCAAATAATCCTGCAATATTGACATATTCTATAGAATCATCCCATGGTTCCTCCTTATCAACAAAGAGTGATGTTGCTTGAGTATTAGTACATTCATCCTAATCTATTCTTTGATCATGAAAAAATAGGATCCTATTTATTTTAAGGAAGTTGGTATCACGTGGAGCATGGGTAGTTGACACCTCAACCACCTCTTCAAGCACATTACCAATTATTATAGGAAAATTATCCCAATCATCTTTACCTTAATGTAATAAAGATGTTGTATCCAAGGCTATCATCATGCTCTTCAATTCTTTCATCATTTAAACCATTAGCACATTTAGTTGTCAACAGGTCCAAGTCACCTTCTTGATGCTTTTCAGGCACAATTTGTTCATTCATAAGCCGGTGAGTTGGTACATCAACACTTACATCACCATACCTTCCATACATTGGGGCAATTATCAAATCACTGTTGACATCTTTTAAGGTAGAATCACAAATTTCAGCATCAATTTGGTTTCTACTTGTACCATTTGCAACACACTTACCAATAGTACTTACCAAGTATTCATTAGGATTTTCTTCAAAGGGTGGATTACTCCTTCACCAACAAGAATCACCATTCACAACCTCATTTTATGATTTAGGTTCATCAAACAAAGGACTGTGCCATATTTCCATGGTCATGATGGGTGCATATTCCTGATCCACTTGAGAGTCCCAATCACTACAGTCAACATCAGTGTAATCACTTGAAGAGCAAACTGAAATATTCTTATCATCCTCTTCATCATTCATATTTAGAACTATGGATTAACTTTCAAAGAATTGTTCACTGTCAGGTAAGCACATTCTTTCAAAATGATCAAAAGGTCCCCCATTAGAAGAAGAAGACTCCACTTCCATATCATAAGAAGAATTGTAATCAATAGAGGATTGGCCAATTTCAATTTCATCACCTTGATCATTAGCTTGTGCATCATCACTAGCTGCATAGGAATGTGAGATCCCCCCTGCATTTCTTGTAATTGTTCCCAAGTTAGGATATCTTAAGAGAAGGAATCCTACAATAATTCCTTGTCCTCATACTCTATATCTTCACCTTCATCACTACTATCAGAGTCTGAGTCTATGTTGCTTGTAAAATGACAACACTCAACTATTAATTGTTTATACCCTGATGCTTCTCCTTGATCTCTTAGCCTCAATCTTTGACTCTCCTCTTCATGACATTTTGCAGTTGCACTGTGAGTTGGGACTTGTCTTGTGTGTTCATCATTAGCCTACTCAAAAACCCTTATCTAGTCAATCACTTGGCTTAAGGTATGAGGTATTGAATCTTTTGGTAGAGTGCTCAATCCTGATTGATATATTTCACAAAACAAAGCAACACACATAGCATCATTCGGCTTGAGATCTTTGGGTATTTGTAATAGAATATCCACAAATCTAGAGAACAATTCATAGGGTGATTCACCTTGATGCCTTTTCATTTCATGTAAGCTTTTAATCAACATTACTGAGTTACTTCTTGTTGAGGGGCCCTTTGACACACACAACATGCAAGTGGGATACAAGTATCTCACCTCTCCTGAAAGAGGCAATCAGTGGTTAAACTGATCAACTCCCAAGGTCCTTGATGTTGGTTCACAACGATGTCTATTTTGCACAGTGGTCAATATGGCTGTAATGTTCAAGGGTCCTGCTGGTTTTAACTTTTAGAACAGTATTAAACTTGAGCATCTATCCAAACTCACTCTAATTGGGGGGTTTTCAAAGAAACATAAAAAGATAGGTCAGGGCTCTGAGACAGAAAGGAATGTTGATTCATTAATTAACTAGACTTGTTGTCACTCAAGGAATCTTTAAACTATTTCTATGAAATGAAGTTAATTTGTAACATGTACACAATCGCATTCATTCACAGTATAAACTCAACAGATTGCCAAACACCATTTTTTTAAACAAAACAAAAGATAAACTTTTTCATTCCTTGAAAGCCTTCAAATCAAATAGTTAACAAGATGAATACCATTCTGGAAGAGAACTTGAAGAAGATTACAATCTGGCTGCTTCTACTGTCATGGGACAAATAAGCAACATTTACAAATCTGGCAAACTTCACCAGTGTACAGAAAATCTAATTTTAAGGTTCCTCCCATCTACACTTAGAAAAGCATAAAAATGCATTCTACTGCTAAGAACTCCAACTCCTAATGTCTAATTTCTAACCTCTAAAATCTAACTTCTAAATTTTCTAACTATCTTCTAACCTAGTCTAAGCTGTCTAACCTTTCTAACCCCTAAAAATGAGGCAAAATTCCCTCTTTATAGACAAACCAGGGTTAGCAATACAATTGATCAAAATTAGGGTTTCTAGAACAGACCAATCACCAACAACTCTCACTGAGTCCAGATATGCATTCAATATTGGTACTATGTCCCTGTCAGCATGAGATCTTTCATAAGCATGGTCTTCTGTCAGCAAAATCTTCCTCTGTCCGAGATCCAAAGCTTCACCATGAATGTCGACCCACTTTGACCGGTAGATGTCCCATCAGCGATCAAGAAGCATGGCCGATTCATGCCCGTAAAATTATTCCCATTGCCAAGATTCGTGGTTTCATTACTATCCTCAAACTGCACCAGGGTTGGTTGAGTGTTGCAGAGACATCGCCCCCATGTCCACCAACCTCGACCGGTAAACATCTCTTTCGCCATTAATTTTCACATTTTGTTGTAGCGGATTAGGGTTCCAGTCGATGGAGTTTCTCATTCGACGAGACATTCTTTGTTCGGCGAGACCCTTCACTAAGGTTATCATTGCTTCATCAAGTTCATCGGCAATCGACGTGACATCCTCAAGTTGGCCAAACCTCACAACGAGATCTCTATCGTTTCCATGGGAAAACACATTGGCATCAAGTTCGACAAGACATACCTGAGTTAGAGAGACATTTCACTGAAGACAAGAAGTTGCATCAAAGTCACTAATCCCTCCAAAAAGAGAATCAGCCTTGGGGAAACGTGTCCACACCCTACAAAACCACGTGCCAAAAATAAGTCCACAAGATATAATAAAATAATATTTCAAACTTCTAGACTTAGCAAAATTTCATTCTGCCGGAGGCAGATCCAGGACAGAATCAGGAAGAGGTCAGCACGTTCAAAACCGCGAGGCAGGAACCAAGACAGGAAGCGGAACTAGAATAGGATATGAAACTAGAACTTGGGGTAAGTTCCAAACTCAAATCCGACTCTGACCTCACCTCCACCAGAGAAACAAAAGCAAAGGAAAAACACAACACGTGGAGCTAAAAGCGGAACCAAAATAGAACTAGAACCTCAAAAGAAGATTCCAAGTTTAGATCCAGTACGCTCTCTGCCTCCGCTAGAGCAAAAAGACAAAGGGTCGAAAGAAGTAAGAAAACTTCTAAGGCACTAGAACAGAAAACCAAAGGGAAAGAAAACAAAAAGGGGGGGGACCCATTTTAAGCCAATGAAAATGGGGGTGGTTATGCAAGGCATAACAAATGGTGACCTGGCTAGAAAAATGGTTTAACCATTTTTAGGACACTGAAGGATTCAGTCACCCAGAACTCTTGGTTTATTGACACCACAACCTAGATTGGATCAGTTTGAATAGTCAATGTAGAGCTAGAATCTCAAATGTAAATCCACATTGGCTACTTTTGAATCTATATGTGTGTGCTTGATTGTGCATCATCCTTTTACAAAGTTTTCTTCATCTTTCGGATGATTATGCTGAAGATTTGAACTACATGAGTTGACTCCCTTTTGCTATTGTGCAATGATATCTTGGGCATTGCTCCGCTGCCAGTCAAGCATCCATAGCTCTGATGGAGATACCTCTAGTTTTCTTACAACATTTCTCTACTGTCAGTTAGGCGTCCATAGCCCTGGTAGAGATACTAGTATCACCCATTCATATTGAGTTTATCTTTTCTTTTCTCTCTTTCTTTTCATTTGAAAATTCTTTTCATTCAGTTCCTTCTCAATATGTTAGATGTTAAACATTTGTATTGGGTTGAAAACTACCATGGACCTCATAACAGCATCCGGGGAATCAAATTTTTCATTCAAATATTGGGACCCAATTACCCTAAGACAAATATACCCTTACAAGAGGAGATGGTTTATTGATTTCATGACAGATTTAGCCGTAGTTGGTGCAAATTGTTTACTTTATACCTTGTTCTTGAAGACCTTTCACAACCTCTATTGAAATGGGCATAAAACTTAAGTTTAGGACAAAATCACCCAATCAAGAACCCTGAAAATATTTAGACCAACTTCCTTCCTAGTAACCAAAGTATACTTCAGATAACAATGCCCCAGCATCAACTATATAAAATGGATGTCCCCAAAAGAAAGACAAAAGAGCAAAAACAAAAGAACACAAAGAAAAGACAAGCAGAGAGAACAACAAGACAAAGAAAAACAACAAACAAGCAGGACAACTAGCTATTTACATGTATACAACCACAGGAAGCACCAAGCCCTTATGACCCAAAATAATGTTTGAGGAACTGCCCATTGATAGGCAATGGGACAAATTCTTCTGTCAAAGCACTCAGTCTAAAGGCATTCTCTCCTAGGATCTCAGCAATTTGGTATGGGCCCAATCAGAGCTTGTCAAACTTATGGTGATCACCCTTCTTTTCATTAGCCTTGTCCCACAGCAAGAAAAGGTCTGATATCCTAAAATATTTTATCTTAGCTCTTTTTTCAAACCAATGTTTGACAACAATCTGGTGTTTGAAGAACTACTGCAGAGCAGCATCCTTCTGTTCTTCTAGTTTTAGAAAATTGGCCAGCCTTACCTCTATCCTATCATCATTGGAGTAAAACTCTTGCATGAACTTTAGGATAGGAATCTGTAGGTGGATGGGGAAGTTAGGTTCCTGGCCATACACAAGCTTGAAGGGCAAAGTTTTGAGAGCAGATTTGATTCTAGTTTTGTCTGCCCATAAGGAAAATCTCAGCTGGGTATGCCAGTCTCTTGGGTTCTTTTCTAGCAACCTTTTGATTACCCCTAGGAGGTTCTTATTGGTCAATTCAACTACTCCATTCCCCTAGTTATAGTAATTGGAAGAGTACTTTAACACAATCTTGTGTTCATAGGTCCATGCAATGAAATCAACAAAAGAGAAAGCAGAACCATTATCACATACCAACGCGAAGGGCACCCCAAACCTAGTTGTGATGTTCTCTGTAAGGAATTTAGTCACCACATTTGTGGTGCTATTATTGCAAGCTATGGCCTCTATCCATCTTGTGCAGTAGTTTGTGGCAGTCATAATGAACTTATGCCCTGCAGCAGAGTTTGGGTTAATCACCCCAATAAAATCAAGTGCCCATTGGGCAAAAGGTCTCACCTCATAGACGGCTTGCAATGGCATGGCTGAGTGGCGTTCTTTTGGTGTAGCAATCTGACACATGTGGCATGTTCTGACATGCTGGTGTGCATCTTTGAATACAAATGGCCAATAGTATCCAGCTTTGAGGATCTAATGTGCTAATGAATCAGCTGAACCATGGCCTGTGCCATGTTTTCCATGAAATTCTGCCATTGTGTGTTTTGCTTCTCGCTGATCTAAGCATCTCAAATACACACCCTCGAAGTTCTTTCTGTATAACAGTCCCCCTTTGATCATGTAATGAGAACTTTTCATCCTTAGCGCTCTTCTCTGAGTTGCACTCATTCCTTCTGGGCAGCGATTGTTGAGTAAGAAATAAATAAGATCAGTATACCAGGGATCATTGGAGAAGGTTTATGTGGTATAGTGTTGGAAAGTAATGCTTTTACCAGCATTCTCCATTGCTTTGGGCAGACCTTGACCTCTAACCAACTTCATAGGATGGATCTCTAAATCAAATTCTTGAAGAATGGCCATCTACTTCCCTCTTCTTTCTCCTAATTCACTTTGCATAAGAAGGGACTTTACTACAGCATCAGGAACCACAACAATAATCTGACTTCTGAGGTTGTAGTGTCTGAATTTTTTAATAGCTCTAACTAGTGCAAAGGCTTGTTTTTCAATAGGTGAATACCTAACCTCAACATTCTTAAATGGGGAACTCATGAAAGAAATTGGTCTTTCATCTCCCTCTATTTTTATTTGTGTTAAGACAACAACACATGAATGTTCAGAAGCAAAGGAGTAGATGTAGAATGGCTTTAGGTAATCCGAACTAATGAGTACTGGTGCCTCTGAGATTGATTGCTTAATCTAGGAAAAAGCAGCCTTTGCCTCATCACTCCACTCTATCTTTGCCTCCTTTTTCATAATTTCATTCAAAGGCTTGACAATCTCTACAAAGCCAGTGATGAATTTTCTGAAAAAGTTGATCTTCCCATAGAAAGATCTCATCTCTTTCTTGCTGCTTGGCATGGTCAATTTCAGAATTGACTCAACTCATTCTGGATCAATGGATATTCCCCTTTCTGATATTATGTGTCCCAAAAGTTTCCCTTCAGAAACTCCAAACACACACTTTTTAGGGTTCAAGGAGACACCATATTGGATGCATCTTTCAAGGACCTTTGCCAAATCTATATCATGGTTAAGTCTATCTTTTGAGAACACTGTCAAATCATGCATGTAGATGATGATGCATCTACCAATCAGATCCTTAAATGCTACATCCATTTCTCTTTAAAATGTTGCCCCAACATTTATCAATCCGAATGGAATTCTTTTATAAGTAAATTTCCCCCACTTTGTGGTGAAGACCATCTTCATTCTATCTTCATAGCTGATGAACACTTGGTTGTATTCAGAGTAGCCATCTAGGAATAACATCATTTGGGATCCACTAACCGTTTGCAAGATCTCATCAAGAGAAGGGAGTGGATACTTATCCTTCTCTGAGGCTTTATTCATATTTCTAAAGTCCACACACAATCTAATTTCTCCATTTTTCTTCCGAACAGGGACCAAGTTGGCAACCCATGTTGAATGCCTCATAGGGAAAATTATTGCTGCTGACAGCAGCTTCTGGACTTCCTTGAAAATGAGAGGTTCAATCAAGGCATTAACAAGGTGTTGTTTATGCCTAAATGGCTTTGCTTCAGGCTTTAAAGGGATGGTATGAGTTATCATAGATGTGCCAAATGTCTTCAAATCCTCGTATCCCCAAGCCAAAGCCACAATATCCTTCTTGAGGGTAAGCAATATATCCTCTTTGATTGCCTCAAGGCAAGCTTTCCTAGTGTATATATTCCTTTCAGGGCCTGAATCAGCTAGTTTGACTACCTCATACTCACCTCCCTTGTCTTCAGTTGGCACCTTTTTCAAAGCTCTTGGATCTGCATCAAACATCCTTTCCAAGGCTACCATTCCCTTGGGAATGGTGTTACTTTTGAGATTGAGGATGCCATCTATATCACTATCTTCGGGGTTCCAAGCTCCCTAATCTCTATTAGATTCATCAATGATCTAGCCTTCAAAAGAATCTAAGCTTGTCAGAAAAGAAAGAATATGTCGATCATCATCAAAAACTTGAAAATTCCTGACATTATCAAGGACAGCTGGGGTGGATATTAGTTCCACTGAGAACTTCTTGAGCTTAGAATTTTGCATGGGCTTCAAGGTACTTGCAGCCACAGCCAATGAATCAACAATGTTCTCTTCTCTAGGGATTAGACTAATCCCAAAGGCATCAAAATCCTCAATCAGGTTCCATACCTAATTTCTATAAGCAGCTAGTCTCTTGTTGTGACATGTGTATTGGATGCGTACTTGTTTGACAATTACTTCTAAATCCCCTCTGACCCTCAGGGCAGTGACTCTTTTCTGATGAGAAAACATCAGTCCTCTTGCCAATGCCTCATATTCAGCCACATTGTTGGTACATCCAAACTGCAACCTGTAAGAAGCAAAGAAACTTTTTCCTCTCGGATTGGTTAGCACAACTCCAGCACCACAGCCTATTTTGGACTTGGAACCATCAAAGGTGAGGGTCCACAACTTATTGCAAGCTATGTTAGGAGGAATAATAGGTGGTATCAATGAATCCTTGACATTTGATGAAATACATGGCTCTTGGGAGCTCTTTGGGTAATCAATAGTGGATTTGATCAGTCCTTTAGGTATTGGTAAACTTGAAAGTGTGGGGGCATGAGTCAAGACTTGGGATTGTTCATCATGGCCATGTTGATCCAATGCCAAGATTGTGATGGATTCAATCTAAGGTACAGCTTCCTATGAAAGGGGGTTGTCTCTAGTTGAAATTGTTGCATTTCTAGCCTCAAATGGAAAGTGGTCAGTTATGGTCTCAGGGTGACTTGGAGCAGCCTTCCTAGTTGGACATACATGATGCAAAACACTGATGCAGGGCAGACATGTCATCTCTGAGTGACTTTGATAATGAACCCTACACCAGTTTGGAAGAAAAAGGCTTTGTAAATCAATGTCTTTTCCTAAGACAAGCTGATCTTGTTGTAATTTTCTGATTAGTGCCTGCTACTTTATGCCAATCACTAAGTCTTGGGGTTCTTGTGTGGGCCAACTATCAGGATCTAACACCAAAAGGGTTAGACATTCTTCTCTTTTGTAGATCCCAATCACAGTCTCAAAGTAGGCCACCTCATTGAGGCAGTCATACTCCGTTATAATGTGTTTAAGGCAGGGCTCACTTTCAATTCTAATCTGGTTAGGCATTCCTCTGAGCCATGGTAACCACATATGTGAGAAGTCTAGGGAGAGATATCCCTCTAAACTCTTCATGAAGTCCTTGCTTAAAAGCATACCATAGGTCTCAGGAATGTCAGCTACCTGAATGTCCATGTTAGTCTGGACTCTAGGGTCTAATCCTACTTGTATGTGTATGTTCCTAAGTTCCCCAACTACATTTACCTCTGTCTTGTCTAGCTGGATAACTTTCTTGTTGGTTTGAATTAGATTCAGCCCCAATTTTCTGCATACAGCAAATGGCATGACATTGCCAGAAGCTCCTGAATCTAATAAGCAATTATGTAAGTTCCTCCCACAAATCCTCAAGCTTATTAGAAATGGTGGGGTGCCTACTTTATTCTTGAACAAGGCCGCATTCATATCAGTGGTGGGGGTTGTCCTAGTTCTTCCTTTGGACCTATCAGCCTCTTCCAAGGATTTTGGCACTATTTCTCGTTGAGAAGGAGACCATTTCAGAATGTCAAAGTATGACAATGATGCCTTATATTTTTGCATTTCAGCAACAATGTCAAACTTTGTGTTGTGATTGTCATTATGCTTGAAAGCAGTAGATGGATTACCTTTACTAGAAAGATTAGGTGGACCCTTTGGTGGTGGAGGATTATTATCAATGTTCTAATTTGGGGGCACCATGTGGTTAGGTGGTACTAATGTAGTGAATGGCCCCTTGTCTTGGTTTCTCAAGAAATGACCGCCTTTCGTTTGAAAGGCCTAGGCATCATACACATCCTCTTCTGGTTCATTTTCATCTTGTATTGGGAATGAAGAGTCCCCTTCAAAGAGGTCAAAAGCCATAGCTGTATTTACTGGGTTGTATCCCTTGTTTGGATTTCCTTGAAAGGTTTGGGCATCCTCTTGTGCCATTTTCACCACCTTCTCCACTTCTGGGCAATTCACCTCGGAGTGGGATGCAGTCTGATGTAGCCTACACCAGTTGGTCATGTAGTTAAGGTCAGCTACAAGTGCAGTGTGAGGTTTGTCCTCATTAGGTTGATAGTTGTGGGGAACCCCACCATTGTTTGGACCGATGTTCCACTGCCTGTTATTGTTGGGCCTTTGATTATATCCCCTATTTTGGTTCTGATAACCTTGGTTGGGGAAATTTTTGCCTTGATAGCCCCTTTGGTTGTGAGTGTTCTGATAACTTCCCTGATTGTTGTTATGATTGGTTTGGGATGGGTTCAATTTCAATTGGGCCATGTCATTTGTGACCCGAGATAATGTTTTCTTCAATGTTTCTAGCTCATTTGTGAGCTAGGTTGTTTTCTCACTCTCAGCATTCTTAATGGAAGCTGGCTAATCAGCGGGGTTTGGCATGCTAGTTTGGCCATAATTACCTTATGGGTGTTGTGATGGATCAAGAATCCCACTCCCAAAGAGTGGAACCGTGGGTCAAGTCTGCAACTCAGGCATGGTTCCATAGTGGGAAGGAGACATCCCTGTGATGGTGTTAAATAGGGGAGTGGGGATATGCATTTGCTATCCCATAAAGGGAATACCCCCACTTAAGTTTTCTGGCTGAGAGCTAGTTTGTTGCTACAGTTTAATAGCCAGGTGATAGACTTTGGAAAGGGAATCACTATCCCCTGGAAGATAGGTTCTTTGCAAAAATAGACCCAGCCATGGGTCAATGGCTTGAAAGTATGCCTGAATGACACCATTCTCTATGATCAAATAAGGGTTTTGCAGCCTCCTATACGTTCTTTGAAATCTAGTATTGAATAGGGGTAGTTGTTCATGTGGCTCGTTCCTGATAGTAGCAAACTGTTGGAACAAGATAGCTGGGTCTACATAGACTCTAAACTGGTTAATGAAAGCATTTTCTAAGTCATTCCAACTCAAAATGGAACCTTGTGGTAAGTTCAAATACCAACTATATGCCATATCCCCTAAAGAATAAGGGAATAGCCTGCAAACCACATCATGATGAGCTATCTGGGCTCTAGTGCAGGCATCTTTGAAGGCCTGTATGTGCTCTTCAGCACTCCTGGCTTCACCATGAATGTATTTCGGACAAAATCTCTCAGGATTCTTTGGCATGTCATGAAAACCTTCAGGGATAGCACCCAATGGAGAAGGGTTATTCTGAAAGAAAGCCATTGGTGGAGATGGTTGAGCTAGTTGTTGGATGGGCTTAAATGGATTTGGTAAAGGATTCACTGGTACCAGCTGAGGTATGGGTGAAAAATCGGGTACAATGGATGGAGTGGACAAGGGTTTAACCCTGCGAGCTTTAGGTCTGTTTAGGGTCCTGAGCTTTAGCAATGGAGGTGGATTTTTAGTTGACCTAAGGACTCTTTAGGACTTTTCTAATGAAGAAGACCCGATATTCTCCAGTTTTCCTCTTCAGATTGCTTTCTTAGCTAATGAAGTTTGGTCTAACCTAGAGTTTAACTATTCAATTGTGACCCTCCTTCTAGCGCCATCTTTGTTGAGGGGCCATTTGACACACACAACATGTAGGTGGGATGCAAGTATCTCACCTCTCCTAAAAGAGGTAATCAGTGGTTAAATTGATCAGCTCCCAAGGTCCTTAGTGTTGGTTCACAACGATATCTATTTCACAAAGTGGTCAAGATGGCTATAATGTTCAAGGGGCCTGCTGGTTTTTTGAATAGCATTAAACTCAAACATCTATATAAACCTACTCTAATTGGGGTTTTCAAATAAATAGAAAAAGATAGGTCAGGGCTTTGAGACAGAAAGGAATGTTGATCCATTAATTAACTAGACTTGTTGCCATTAAAGGAATCTTTAAACTATTGCTATGAAATGAAGTTAATTTGTAACATGTACACAATTACATTAATTCACAGTATAAACTCAACAGATTGCCAAACACTATTTTTTAAACAAAAAAAAAGATACACTTTTTCATTCCTTGAAAGTCTTAAAATCAAATAGTTAACAAGATGAATACCATTCTGGAAGAGAACTTGAAGAAGATTACAATATGGCTGCTTTTACTATCATGGGATAGATAAGCAACATTCACAAATCTGGAAAACTTCACCAGTGTATAGGAAATCTGATTTTCAAGTTCCTCCCATCTACACTCAGAAAATCATAAAAGTGCATTCTATTGCTAAGAACTCCAACTCCTAATGTCTAACTTCTAACCTCTAAAATCTAACTTCTAAATTTTTCTAACTATCCTCTAACCTGGTCTAACCTATCTAACCTTTCTAACCCCTACAAATGAGGCAAAATTCCCTCTTTATAGATGAACCAGGTTCAGCAATATAGTCGACCAAAATTAGAGTTTTTGGAACAGACCAGTCACCAACAACTCTCACTGAGTCCGGATATGCATTCAATATTGGTACTATGTCTTTGTCGGTGTGAGATCTTCCATAAGCATGTTCTTCTGTCAGAAAAATCTTCCTCTGTCTGAGATCCGAAGCTTCACCATGAATGTTGACCCACTTCAGCTAGTAGATGTCCCATCGATGATCAAGAAGCATGGCCGATTCATGCCTGTGAAATTATTCCCATCGCCAAGATCTGTGGTTTCATTACTGTCCTCAAACTGCACCAGGGTCAGTTGAGTGTTGCAGAGACATTGCCCCCATGTCCACCAACCTCAACCGATAAACATCTCTTCTGCCATCAATGTTCGCATTCTGTTGCAGTAGATTAGGGTTCTAGCCAATGGAGTTTCTCATTCGGCAAGACATTCTTTGTTCGGCAAGACCCTTCACCGAGGTTATCGTTGCTTCATCAAGCTCATTAGCAATCAGCGTGACATCCCAAAGTCGGCCAAACCTCACAATGAGATCTCTATTATTTCCATGGGCAAACACATTGGCATCAGGTTTGGCAAGACATACCCGAGTCAGAGAGACATTTTGCCGAAGACAAGAAGTTGCATCGAAGTCACTAATCCCTCCAAAAAGAGAATCAGCCCCAGGGACACATGTCCACACCCTGCAAAACCACGTGCCAAAAATAAGTCCACAAGATATAATAAAATAATATTTCAAACTTCCAGACTTAGCAAAATTTCATTCTGTCGAAGGCAGATCTAGGACAGAATCAAGAAGAGGTCAGCACATTCAAAACTATGGGGCAGGAACCAAGACGGGAAGTGGAACCAGAATAGGATATGAAACCAGAATTTGGGGTAAGTTCCAAACTCAAATCTGAATCCAACCCCGCCTCCACCAGAGAAACAAAAGCAAAGGAAAAACACAACGCGCAGAGTCAAAAGCAGAACCAAAACAGAACTAGAACCTCAAAAGAAGATTCCAAGTTTAGATCCAGTCTGCACTCCGCCTCCGCCAGAGCAAAAAGACAAAGGGCCGAAAGAAGCAAGAAAACTTCTAAGGCACCAGAACAAAAAACCAAAGGGAAAGAAAACAAAAAGGGGGGACCCATTTTAAGCCAGTGAAAATGGGGGTGGTTATGCAAGGCATAACAGATCCTTCATTTCAAATGCCTCTGATAATTTTGTTTTGATTTCATCAAAACTTCATGTTATGATTAAGTCATCCACATACAAAATAACTCAACCAATTCCTATAACAATGATAACTTGTTTCACAACTAAATGAATTTTATTGCCAACTAAATATGAGATTGATGCTAACAAACTAGAATTGTGGGCAAATCAAATAGTTCCTTATGGACTCCTATTGATACTCGACCAGGCTTAAGTATCACACACTAAGCTCTGACTTGGTCAAAAGTCTTTCCCTTCTCCGTTTTGAACAACTTTTTATCCCCAATTACTTCCTTATTTCAAGGATGCTTTAGATACATTGCATAAAAAATAGGTGTTAAAATTTAAGGGACAAAAATAGCAGTAAAATTTTATTTTTATTAATTGTAATATATTATTTTTATTTTTTATTTTTTATTCCTTTTTTTTATATTTAAATTTTATGTACTTGTTCAAAAATATGAAAATATAAATTTATTAAATAATTTTTATTTTAAAATTGATATTAAATAATTTTAAAAAATTTAATTGTTATATATTATTTTTAAAAATTAAATATATTAATATAATATATTTTTAAATTTATGGGTTAATTAATTTTGTAATTGATATTATTTATTTATTTATTTATTATATCTTAATTTGAGTTCTAATTGTAATCTTAATTTTTACTCAAGATCAAGGTTAGAATTAGGTTGCGTGAGGATTAGAAGAAAAGATATAAGTAGCATAAATTTAAATTGATTTAAAATAGGTGCTTCAAGAAAAATATCTTTGTATTTTTTATATAGATTTTTAAGGGATATATGCTATTATTTTCATTCAGTGTTAAAAGAAAGAGGAGTCTAACAAGATATTTTTTCCCTGCGGTATGCCACTACCATTCCATTCATGATGTAATCTCTTAACATGCCACAATAATTCTTTTTAATTCTTAATAAATTA
>VDFB02270651.1:105252858-105265946 GCA_007258455.2 Sequoia sempervirens | reverse complement strand
CCTAGGTGATATCCTTGGCAGAAATAGGTATATATAGGAGGTTGTGAGTCTTATTTTCATCATGAAGTTGTGAAGTGTGTTCTCATTAGAGATATTTGGAGGTTTTCCCCCTTGAAGTGACTTGTTATTCTCAGTTATTATCAAGTTTTTGCAGCATATTTCATATCATATTCTTCTATTGTGCAAGTTATTTCATAACAGATATATGATAAACCAATTTCTATTTTCTATGATAATACAAGTGTTATCAATATATCAAAGAAACTAATAATGCATTTAAGGAAAAAACATATCTCAATTTGGTATCACTTTTTGAAGAAGGAGGTTGTAGAGAATGAAGTGAAGCTTGAATATGTGCCTACAAAGGATTAGATTGTTGATATATTTACTAAGGCTCTTCTTAAGGATACTTTTGCATATCTCTGGGAGAAGTTGGGGGTTATTGCCCCTTATTTGAACTAAGATAAATAAGGAGATGCATTAGTCAATTGGATATCAAGATTCATTCTTTGGTCTAGAATGATGTTGGTAGCTACCTCTTAGGGGGAGTAGGTAGTGACATTTTGTTTTCACTAAGGATGATTAAGTGTTGTCATTGTTTAGTAGCTACTAATTGATGAATTTTGGTGTATGCTTCTAAGGGGTAGTATGCAATGTAGTAAAGGAAAGGAAGTTGCAAATAAGTTGTAAATATTATGATCAATGTCAAAGGATGAGGATGAATGATATAAATAATTTTTCCATTTCCATTAATTTCAAAGTGGGAGAGAGTAATGTGGAAAAGATCTAAGGGGGATATAGAGAAATGTGAAAAATGTTCAGTTGAGAAAAGGGGAGAGAGTCATGTGAAAGAAAGTAATGAGATAATTGTGTAAGAGGGAGAAAGTAAAGAAAATAAATGATGGGTTTGTATGAAGCAGAGTATTGAGGATTAGAGTTGTTTTGTTTGTTGTTGATGGTTTTTCTCATCATGTGTTGCCATGAATGACAAAGGGGGACATTGTTAAAAGTATGAGTAGTTGGTTTTGTTATTGATGTAAACAAGATTTGGTGTTGCCATTAATGCCAAATATATGAGTTTGTTACAAGGAAGTGTAGTTGGTATTGAGTTGGTGTTGCCCCTAAGGATGCTTTGATTAGTTGCATTATGTTGTCATTAGTAAGCTACTAGTGTCAATCTCTAGTTTTTATTTGATAATTTATTTATGGATATATGATTTATTTGTTATGTTTTGGTTGGCTTGATGCTAATGAGGAAGTACTAAATATGTTAATGATGTGTTTCTAGTCCTTGGTTTCCAAGTTTTTTTGAGAAAATTGAATAAAAAGAGGAAATAGTGTGTTGCATTGTGTTTTGTGTTGCAGAGTAGTGTTCCAATTTTCCTCCACATTTCTTTTGGGTTTAATCTCTACTTGTGATATTTGGATATATTTATTAGAGGTGTTCATAGGCGTTGCATTGAAATTTTTTCATTTTGTATAGTTGTGCAGATGAAGTTGTGTTCACCAGTGTGTGAACTTTATATTGTTGAGGTTTCTAGGAGAAATGTCTTTGCTCCATATTTCTCCATAGAGTTATTTTGGGTCTTGTAGATATAGAAGGGTGATGATAGTGTATATATCTTTCTTTAGGTGAGGTTGTTTATTGTTTGGTGCTTTGGAAGTCAATTTCTTGAGTTATAGTGTATGTCAAAGTTATTTGAGTTTATTGGGTGTGTACATTCTTCAGGTGAAATTTGTTATGAAGGAATTTGTTGGTTTCTAGGGTGTTTGTGCAATATTCTAGATCATTTTCAAGTGTTATGTGTTGTTCATGAGTCATATTGGGATTTGAGGAAGTGTGTGCTTAAGTGTTAATGGTGTTAACATAGATTTGGCCAGCCTTGGGTGTTTACACTAATTATGAAGTTTCTTTGATGTTTATTGAAGCAAGGTGTGGCATTGAAGATGGTATAAATAAGTGTTGAGTTGTTGAAGAATGATAAGATATAAGTGAGAGATGTGAATGGCGCAAAGTGAAAACTTGTAGGGTGTGAATTTGAGAAGTGTAGTGCGAGCTTTCATGTGTTAGATTATTGAATGCAATGAGAAAAACATGTCTACAATTCTTCAAAAAGATGAAGGTTTTGATGATGCTATGATGATTTTTTCATTGCATTGAGATAGATTTCTTATTGTAACACTCCTCAATATCTTCTTTTCTATTCTAGCCATGAGCCTTTAGCAATGATCCTTTCTCTCTTCTAGTTAGTGATCGCTCCAATAGTGAGCCCTATTGTATTCAATGTTGATATTACTTTATATTGTGAGTTAATCCTCACTGTAGTTTTTCACATCTTGGGTTTTCCACATAAATATAGTGTTTCCTTGTGTATGGTATTGATATGGTTTTGTTTCTATTATTTCCTTTCATGATAAATCATTCTAACAAATTAAGGGTTATTTGGATTAATGTAGATCTGAATGTTTGTGAGGGTTTTGAAGTTAAGGTACAACTAATTCACCTCCTCTCAATTGTCATGTGCATTCAATAGTTCATACCATGATATATATTTTGAATAGAGTTCAAATCAAACCTATTTCATAAAACACTATATGAGCTATGGAGAGGAAGATTGACTTCAATCAGACATCTCAGGATTTTTTGAAGTAACTACTACATCAAATGGATGAAGAAAACTTGGGTAAGTTTTATTCTAGGTTTGATGAAGGTATTTTCCTTGGGTATTCTATGAAAAGAAAATCATGCAAGAAATATAATAAGAGATTAAAGGGGATTGTGGAAAGTGTAAATGTGATCTAGTTGATGACAATTTATTCTATCAACATTTTAGAAGTAGAAGATGGATATCTAATCCACAACAATGACGAAGACTTAGAAGCTTATTTTGATAACACTAGTACAAAGAATCTGGTAGGGTATGCATAAAAAATTCATTTTAAAGACTAAATTAGACTAAAAAAAATATTGGAGTACAAACCAGGAGAAAAACTAGAAGAAAAAATTAATAGGTACATTTTCCATTGTAAAAAAATGAACCAAAGTCCTATATAGAAGGAAAAAAGGAAAAATGATGGATAGAATCCATGGAAGAAGAGTTGACTAAGATCAAGAAAAATGAAACTTGGGAATTGGTCCCAAGACCAAAAGGAAAGAATATCATTGATACTAAGTGGTTTTTCATAAACATGATGAATTAAAATGGAGAGGTAATCCAAAAAAAAGCTAGAATTGTGTGTAAAAGATATGCTTAAGTTGAGGGTAAGTGCACTGAGATGGTTCCCAAAAAGGGGGCTTAAGTGGCCACCTTTTTATGAAATTGAGGATAGTTACACTCAAAATTTTGAGATGGAACAAAAAGAAGGATCAAAGTGCTTTGAGTCTACTTTCTAAACTACTAATTTATTTTGAAAATGATTCAGATTAAGGGGTTCAAATAAGGGATGTACACAAATTAGTGTTTTTTTTGTAAAAAAAAATAACATAACAACTCTTATATGACCCTCATATAGTGCATTTTTTTTAGTATTTTTAAAATCACTACAATAAGAAGCTAGCTAATAGTATGTAGTTGATGCATGATTTTTCTAATAATTTTTTAAAGAATATTTTATTTTTTACTAATTTTCAAAGTGGAGACATCCTAAAAAACAAAATTTTGGCTGTGCTGCCCCTACAAATTGTGGAAACTAATTGAATTTAAAAAAAAAAATTGTAGAATGGAGTCTAGTTTCTAAAAATGTAATTTATTTGAAATTTCAATGAAAATTTAATTTATAACGAAAAAAACACCGAACACTGCTTTTTTTCCAAAAAAGAGACATACAAACAAAAGAAATTATGGATGAAAGGTTTAACATTGTCAGCAAGTGAAAAAAACTACATTTTTGGATAGCTAAGAGAGAACCTAACATTACCTAAATGTTTGATTTCTTTGATATTGAACCATGTGCAATCCTGGTGGTGAGCACAAAGCCGATTATGTGAAATATTGTAGAATTTGCAAAAACACATCTCTAGTTGTTGGGAATTCCCTCCAAGCCTTTGGGTTGGTATTCAAAGGAAAATACCAAACCCAAAGATAGGGGATTCCCAAAGCAAGATATAACTCTTGAGTGTTATAACGTGCTCACATTATATCTTAGTTTTAACATGGTTTTTTTCATTTGTGGGGAGCATGTCTAGTAAGACATAACATAAGCGTGTTATAATGCACTCGTGTTATGTATTTATTTATGTTAAATTCTACTCTATTGAATGTATTTTTATATATTTGTATGTTTATATTCTTGTATTTCATGTATGTATGTATGTGTGTATGCTTGTGTACATCAAGGCATGTATATTATATGTATGCCTACTTGTATGTATGATTGTATCTATGCACATTGTACATGTATGCTTGTATGTATGTATGATTGTATTTACATATGTATTATGCTTGTATGTATGTATTCATGTATGTCCTTAGAGGGAGGTAGAATTTTAAGAGAGAGAAATATCTAGAGTTGTCTAGGTAGGGTGGGAGAGAGAGAGAGAGAGTTTGGAGAGAGGGACAGGGGGTGGAAGTGATAGTTTAAGAGAGAGGGAGTGGGAGAGAAGGGGTTGGAGTGAGAGAGAATTAAGAGAGAGGGAGAGAGAGGGGGGGGAGAGACATAGAGAGAAAGAGAGAGTTATGTAGGTAGGGTGTCAAAGGGAGAGACTTGAGAATGTGAGGGGGGTGAGAGGGATAAAGGGATAAAGTGAAAGTTTAAGAGAGGGGGAGTGGGAGAGAAGGGGTTGGAGTGAGAGGGACTTAGCTAGATAGGGTGGGAGGGATAAAGGGAGTGAGAGAGAGAAGGGGTGGGAGAAAGAGAATTGAAAGAGAGGGAGAGAGAGATGGGGGGAGAGAGATGGAGAGAAAGAGAGAGTTATGTAGATAGGGTTCCAAAGGGAGGGACTTGAGAGTGTGAGGAGGGGTGAGATGGAGAGACATGAGAGATAGGTAGTGAGAGAGTGTGAGAGGGAGGGAGTGGAAGAGAGAGGGAGTGTGAGTGAGATACTTGAGAGAGGGAGAGGCTATGGGAGGGAGTGACCTAATAGAGGGAGAGAAAGAGATGGGTGGAGTGAGAGGGACTTATCTAGGTAGGTTGGGAGGGATAGATAGAGAGAGGGGGGAGAGAGAGAGGGGAGAGTTATCTAGGTAGGTTGCTAGATTGAGAGAGCTAAGAGAGAGAGGGTTCGGGATGGAGAGACATGAGAGAGAGGGAGAAAGGGAGTGGGAGAGAGTGAGAGGGAGATAGAGAAAGATAGATAGAGGGAATGAGAGAGGGTAGTAGGGATTGGTTGAAAAAGAGGTATGTAGAAAGAGGGAGAGGGTAGATAGAGGTAGAAGAGAGGGAGGGAGGGAGAGATGAGATGTATAGATAGAAAGAAATAGGGAGTTGAGAGGTATGGGGTTGAGGATTAGGGTGGAGGACCCTAAGGTTTGACAGTTTTAAAAAGGTAGTAAGGTTTAAAAAGGTTAGAAAGTTGGAAATTAAGATTAAGAACCGATGAGTAGAGAATATTAGGTTGTGAGGAGTATAGGAGTAGAAAGGTTTAGGAGTTTAAGGTTAAATGGTTTTAGGGTTAGGAGTTTAGGGTTGAGGGTAGAGGGTTTAGGGTATAGGTTTGAGGGTATATGGTTGAAGGATTAGGTTGAGGTTACAATGTAAAGGTTACTAGAGGGTATAGGAGTTGACAGTTTAGGGTTTAAGGATTGAGGGTTGAGGGTTTAGTGTATAGGGTAGAGGGTAGAGGGTAGAGTGTTTAAGGGTTGATGTTCGAGGGTTGAGGTTTGAGGGTAGATGAATTATGGTATAGGGTATAGGGTCGAGGGATTAGGGTTGAGGGTCCAATGTATAGGGCAGAGAGTATAAGGGTTGAGGGATTAAGGTTTAAGGGTTGAGGGTTGAGGATAGAGGGTTGAGGGTTTAAGGGTTGAGTGATCAAGTGTTGAGGGTTTAGGGATTAGGGTGTGGATTTTTCTTGGATTTAAGGGTGTAAGGGTTGAGGGATTAGAGTTTAGGGTTGATGGTAGAGGGTAGAGGGTAGAGGGTAGAGGGTAGAGGGTAGAGGGTTTAAGGGTTTAGGGTTTAAAGATTGATGGATTAGGGTTGAGTGTTTAAGGGTTTAAAGGTTTAGGTTTTAGGGTTGAGGGATTAGGGTAGGAAGGTAGAGATGGATGGATAGAGAGAAGGAGAGAAGAGGAGAGAGGGACATAGATATATGAGGGTTGAGGATCCAATGTATATGGTAGAGGGTTGAGAATAGAGGGTATAGGGTTGAGGGATTAGGGTTGAGGGTACATATGGTTGAAGGATTAGGGTTAAGAGTCTAATGTATAGGGTAGAGGGTATTGGGGTTGAGGGTTTAGGGTTTTAGGGTTGAGGATTGAGGGATTAAGGATTCAGGGTTGAGAATTGAGGGTTGGGTGTTTAATGTATAAGGTAAAGGATAGAGGGTTTAAGGGTTGAGGGTTGAGGGTTTAATTCTAAGGGTAAATTATTAAGTGTATAGGATTGGGGTATTAGGGTTCAGAGTCCAATGTATAGGGTAGAAGGTATAGAGGTTGAGGGATTAATAGGTTAGAGAGTTTACTAAGTGAGTTTAAGGATTTAAGGGTTGAGGGTAGAGTGTAGGGGATTGGGGGTAGAGGGTAGAGGGTTTAAGGTTTGATGGTTTAGGGTTTAGGGTTGAGAGTTTAAGAATTTATAGGGTAGAGGGTAAAGGGTAGAGGTTTTAAGAGGAGAAAGATAGAATTAGGGTTTAAGGATTGAGGGTATACAGGTTGAGGGTAGGGGGTAGAGGGGAGAGAGATAGGAGTGATTGAGAAGAGGGAGTTGAGAGAGGGAGAGGGGGTAGGAGGGAGAGACGAGAGAGAGAGAGAGAGAGAGAGAGAGAGAGAGAGAGAGAGAGAGAGAGAGAGAGAGAGAGAGAGAGAGAGAGGGAGTGAGAAGAGGGAGTTGAGAGAGGGAGAGGGGGTAGGAGGGAGAGATAAGAGATATAGATAGAGAGAGGGAGTGAGGGAGTGGGAGAGAGATAGAGGGTATAAGGGTTAAGGGTAGAGGGTAGATGGGAGACAAATAGAATTAGGGTTTAAGGGTTGAGGGTATAGGGGTTAAGGGTAGAGGGTAGAGGGGAGAGAGATAGGAGTGAGTGAGTGATAAAGAGGGAGTTGAGAGAGGAGAGGGTATATGGGTTGAGAGAGAGAGAGAGGGAGGGATTGGGAGAGAGATGAAGGGTAGAGGATAGAGGGTATAAGGGTTAAGGATTGAGGGTATATGGGAGAGAGATAGAATTAGGGTTTAAGGGTTGAGGGTATAAGTGTGAAGGGTAGAAGGTAGAGAGATAGAATTAGGGTATAAAGGTAGAGGGAAGAGAGATAGAATTAGGGTAAATAGGGTATAGACAAAGAGAGAGAAATGAAATCTATTAAAATACCAACTTTCTCATAATGCAAGTGCATTTTGAAGTAGAGAGATGGCCATTTTTAGAAAAAAATAGTGCGCTCACATTATAACACAAGCACATTTTTTCTTGCACTAAAAATGGTAAAAAACCTTAATATACCCGTGATCTCAAGGCCCACATTCTGCATATTTTCTTTTTTTTTTGTGTGTGCTCCAAAAAAAAGTAGCTTTTTGATGATGTTGTGAAGTGTGCATGCATGTTTTTCACATTCCACCACCTTTTTCATGATCTTTCAACACCTTTACATGAAATAGTAGAGTTTTCACATTTAAAGGCATATAATATCAATTCAAGTTTGAATTCCATTGAAAAATGATATAGAATTGAAGTTTGGAGGGGAACAAGATTTTGAAAAAGTAAAATTGTTGAGGATTTTGAAGAAAGAAGAAGCTAAGGATACATAATTGGGTTGAACTCCTCTATTTTTTAAACTTTGGTTTTTTAGGTATGTCAAGTCTTTACACTTATTTCATTATATTATGGTTTTCTTTCATTTTTTTTTATTTTTCATATTCCATGTTGATCATTGTTTGTTTGTCATTATAACCTTAGGTTGTTAATGCATATTTTAAATTACACAATTCTATACACTTTCCAATTACATTTTTAAACCACATCTCTTTGAGACATTTTGTTATTTAACAATTGTCTTACTTTGTGTATGCTTCTACATTTTGTATACACATATATATGACACACATTTTAAGTAAAAGAAAACATAATTTCTCAATCCTTTATTATGGATGTGCATACCACTCTCTGAAGCTTTCATTGAGGTATTTTCTCAAATAGTTATACCAAGCAGCTCATTTCCTTGTCTATGCTACACAAAAAATCAACCAACAACAACAATTCACAAGTCACAATTCTCAAAACTCTTCACTTTTCACCAAATCAGCACTCTTCCTTGTAGCATTGCCAACTCATTCAATCGAATATTTCTTCTCGATAAGATTCTTGTAGACCAAGACTTGAACCATTTGAAGGAACCTTCAAGGTACACAATCACATGCTAACAAACCACTATTGGTTACTTTGTAACTACTTTCTCAAATCTAGATTTCTACATAAACTAGGCCTCAAATTAGGACACTTTAACAAATAAACTTATCTTGAAACTTGACCAAAACCTCCAAACACATGTGGGAAAAAAATTATATTTATTCAAACCAAAGAATTCACAATTAGTTCTTAGAAATTTATCCACCAAGATTGCAAAACCAAAAACCATCTTTTTAAGACAAATAACCTAGGGCTTATTACTTGTGTCATTGTGTTGAGGCAAAAAAGGAATTGGAGGCCCCAGTTATAGATGGAGAAAACATCAAATATCCTATAGGGTCAATTGTTGTTACTGGAACATGGCTTAGAAGGTACACACATAAGAGTGTTAAGCATTGGCTCTTTTAGGACTTTGACACACATTGTAAGATTCTTAAATACTCGAACCTTGTTGTGAAATCCAATGTTTGTTTGACCAAATATGGAGTTAGAACTTTGAACAAGGTCTTGTGGAAGGTCCGTGAGTCTAACCATGAGGCAATACTTGAAACAATAAAGAGTAGAGTAGACTTGGATGGTTCATTGGATTAATTTGTAAGTATGCACATCTGTTCTTATTAATTTATACTTGTATGCACATTAATTTGTTTGATTTCAATGCTATCATATTCTTTTACTTTTCCTATTTGTAAGTATCCTACTCAAAATTGATTGGTGTCCCCTTGCATAAAATTCATATTTATGAGCCATCCAAGAGAATCTCATCCATAAAAGCAATGCAACATCCTTATTTTGATGATCTTGAAAAATCTCAATTATGATTTTAATCCATTACAAGAGTGTGTGCAAATCTTGGTGAGGGAATTTTAAGTTATTCATTTGAAGTTAACCTTATCATGAGCACCTATGATGTAGACATTATAAGAGCATCTCGAATTTCAAGTTATTCTATTCATGAGAGGTGTTGTGTGCAATAGGTATCTTGGAACTCCTAGTGAAGATGTATGACTAGGAGTGACTAAGTTGAGAGACTGGTATTCCTATATGTAAGTGCCTTTCATCTATTTTCATTTCATTTATATTTTGGATGCACTTTCTTTTTCTTCTTTTACTTTGCATATTTGTAAGTAAACTACTAAAAATTGATTGGTCTCTCATTGTAGAAAATGTTGATTTATGAGCCATCAAAGAGAATCTCAACCAAAAAAGAAATGCAACATCCTTATTTTGATGATATTGAAAAATATCAATTTTGATTTGAAGCCATTATAAAAGAGCGTGTGAAGCTTAGCGAGGGAATCTCAAATTACTCAATTGAAGTTAACCTTATAATGAGCACATATGATGTAGACATTAAAAGAGAATATCGAATGTATGAGTGACATTGCAAAATATCTGTGAGAACAAAGTACCTAATGAATTGTAATAAGATTTATTTTTAATGAGATTTACTCAAATATTGAAATTTTTGAGTTCATGTTTGATGCAGGACTACCTTGTTCTCTAAATGCCTTATGTTAGCTCTCAAAAATGCAGGAGAAATACCTCAAGAGGTTGCCAAACTCTTAGTACATTTTAGTGTAACAGACAAGGCCAAATGGTTTGAACCTTCTTCTCTTCAGGTGTTGCTAGACCTAGGCGGGTATACCTATATGAATGAAGCATACTTAAAGTTGTATGACTTGATTGATTTGATGGATCTATTATGATGGCATAAAGTGTAATAGATGAAAGCTAGTTGACTACTCCTAGTCCTAGTATCAAGTTTGAAATATTGATGTTTTAATAAGATTTTATGAAACTTTAAAGTGGAATCAGCATGACCAGTGCCTACTCCTCTTGGGCTAATGGATTCAAGAGGTAAATGATATGTGTTTCCACTTTTTGGCTTAACTCTACTTGCTAGGAACTTTGAGAATGAGGTTCTATGACTAGCATAAAACTTCACTAAATTTATGACATGCATAAATTGTGCTTGTAGGTTCTTCTTCAGTTATCCAAAAGAAATATTTAAATCATTGTGATTCATCCAAAAGAATTTAAATATGACGTGCAGATGCCAATTGATTAATTCAAACAAAATGAGAATGCATTTTGATAAATCAGAAATATACTTGATATACCAATTTAAATGATTAAAAGACCTCAAGTTGGAGAGAACTAGATAAAAATGTAAATAATTGCATCACAAAAATTGAACACCAAGAAAGGATTTCACCAAATTTATGTATTCCTCTCCATTATATAATTTGAAAATATTTTACAATTTATAGCATGATGTTTTATTTCAGCAACAGTTCACCCTATCCAACTACCTAACCTACTGATTCATTCTCAATCTCTTCCCTTTTTCATGATTTTACTGTACATATATAAAATACACATTTTAGGATTATGACCCTTCATTTGTTCCAGTGCAACTTTTCAATATTCTTTCATGAAAAGAAAATATTTAATTAATTGTAATTTTGGAAAATTAAATATTTTAATTAATCTTCATCATCTCAGGTGAAATCATCAATTAACCTTCTATTGACTTTAACTTCTTCACCTTTGCATTCTCGTGAAAATTAACTTTAATGATTATTATAATCTTCAATTTGGTAGTGATTTTCATGTTTATTTTTACTCCTATGAATTTTTACCATATTTAAATAAATATTCTTTTCAAAAATTAATCACCCACTTTCAATTCATATGGTGAAAATATTTTACATTGTATTTACTTTGTGTACATTTTCCTGATGAAATAAAATACTCCTAGGTAGAAACAGTTGTTCAATCCATGATTTTACATTTTCTTGATATCCCAGGTGAAATATCTCATATTTTACCCCTCTATAAAATATTTTCTTAATTGTGCCTTTTATCATTATTACCATCGAGAGTAACTTCATTTGGCACTTTTACCTCCAAATCTTGGAAATTAATAAATTTCCCATTTACATATAAAGTACCCACCATTGGAATCATTTTCCCTTGTGATTTACATTTTTCAAAGGTAAGGATAATGCACTAATTTACTCAATGTTGAAAATACAACTTCCTTCAAATTAGCTCCCTGATTGGAGTGACATACATAAAAAGGGAGATATGGAAAACTTATGCTGATAATAGATGTCTTGCCAATATCAATTTCTTATCTTGATGGAGTTCCATCGGTGAGCCCTAAAATTTTCGCTTCGACTACTCATGTCTTGGCGATGAAGATTACTCAATCCATGGACATTTTATGATATATGCTCTGGTTTTGTGGGAGTAAGTTATGCAAGGAATATTTAGGGTTACCCCCCGTTCATTCCAAGAGGTCCATATCAAATTCCATGAACTATCATGGTTACCATAAAAGACAAGAAGATATGGGCATAAAATTTTCCAAAGTCTATGCTAACCAATTGGCTCATTTCATTGATTTGTATCAGGATTTAGAACTCAATTGCGCATGCCTTGTGTATGTAGGCATTTTCTAACCAATCATAATACCAAATTCTTCAAAAAATGATAAATCAAATTCATTGCCAATGTGATTGCACCTCCAGCCGCACCTTACGACTCTAGAACATTTCATTTTTTAAGTGAAATGTCATCATATAAACTCCTTGCATCTAATTCACCTCAGTTGTCCTAAATCACCCTTCATATTTTTCTTTCACCCAACTAACAAGCTTCTCGAGTCTTACCATCAAAATCTTCCCCTACCATAATACATTTTCAATAATCAAAGAATATTTGTCTCTCGTTTATACCAATAACTCATCTCGAAGCTCCTTTCAATTTGGCATGGAGGAATCACACATCTAATGCCTGATTTTTTTACATATCCCATCCTCAGCTCATAATCCTTGTGTGCCTCATTATGATCCCTTCTAGTGCAGCCTACCAAGTTCTCTTGGCCTATGCAAACACTTTTCTCTTTCCATGCTTTGTAGATATTCCCAAAAGGAATTTCATACTTAAAACACCTCTAATTTCTGTTTTGATGGATGTTCATCAACAAATCTGAGGCCTATGTCAATTGTGCTTCCCAAATTTGCAAAATTTTGGTTTTTGTATTCCAGCTATAGCACAATAAAAAAACTATTTTCTTGATTTCAATATACATGTGTTGATATTTTCACTCAGGTTATGCATCTTTAAATTATGTCGTTTCTCTATGAATTTTTGCAACATCAAGCAATTCTTTGGTAGTCAACACACATATATGTGAATGATGTCTTGCTATGGCTTGGGACTATGCACACAGTGTTCATTCATTGATTTTGATATTGATTGACGAGCCTCCTCGATAGTACACCTTTTTCCTTTGAAATGTTAAAATTGAAAACTGATGAGCACCAACTACATTTGTTGGTAGGAGATAATTTATTTTATTTTATTTCATATTCAAAATTAGATTCTTCTGACTTCAATCCCGGTTGAAACCTTTCCATAGTATGGTTTTTGTAGGAAGTTGAATCCAATATGTTTTGCATAGGAATTCCATGTAAATATCTCTCCCATTAGTTTCCTGAATTGTTAAATGAGATTGGGGTTTTGTAATAAATTCTATCCACTGCTTGATTATTAATTTTCCTTATTCATCCTTTCAATT